>OX579638.1:20696872-21023492 GCA_951230915.1 Antitrichia curtipendula | reverse complement strand
AATTTACGGGAAAAATGTTAACAATATGAAGCGCACTGACGCTGTTATTTATATGAGTTGGACTCAACCAAGCGATTGTATGCGAATGTGGTCCAATCGAGGGCAGTTTGGATTTCCGCCGGTTGTATTGCCGGATGCTGAGGATGAATGGTCGGATGACGATGATGTAGAAGACAATCCAGCACCCGTAACATTTACAGTGGGACATGAGCGTCAAGAAGCTCGGGAAGACATCGAGTTCAATCAACAAATGCAAGAAGCTATGCGTAGGAGCATGGAGGATCGGGGTCAACAACACGGGCATGACAGGTCCTACCAACATGATCGTACTGCATCTGGTTCACAAGATGGTCAAAGGGTCTTACACTACGCTAACGACCCCCGAGGTACTTATTACAACCCAGAAAGAAGCCATGGAACCACACATGATTTTGGATCTAGCCAAGGAGGCTCCCAATACTTGTCCGGATCTACTACGGGTGGTTTATATGAGCGTCACACAGGCTCTCGTCATGTCGAACCAAGGCAAGGAAGGTCTCAGCACCGTGATGTAGTTCCTCCTCCAACTTTTGGAGGTCCTTACTATGGAAATCCCAATCAAGGAGCTACGCCAAGTGACTATGGATGCACTTGGGGCGGAGGACCATATCTTGGCACTTATGGATCCGGTTCCACACCACCAAAACGTAGAGATGACATCTATTCAGATTCTGAGTAAAGTAGGTAGAGCTATTTTAGTCGTTGTCTCACAATCGAGTGGGCCTTGGAATCTTTTGTTATTGGATTATGGAGTGGCAATCATAGTACAAACATATCGGCATCTCGGCAAATAGCATTTACGATTTTACGTACTAAAATATTTTGATGTAAATATATTGTATTAAAATGTATTTGGAGGTTGGTACTTGGTATCATCATAGCGGTATCGTTTAAGTATCAACTGTATTGCTTTTCAATATAAAAAATATTTGCGCATGACCAAATTCTATTATCATTATCCCCTAATCGTTTTTGACTATGTTTTCACCAAAAACGTTCCAAAACTGCCATTTCTAATACTACTGTCAAATTTTAGAAAAAAAACATTCTTGGACACATGTAACCATAGGATCTTGTAGTAAACTTGTTTAAGAAGATGTGGAAAAAATTTCAGAATTTTCCACCATGTGGATTGCAAGATAATAGTGTTTGAATTGACAAAAATCCTTTTTTTGTCCCTGCGAAAAAACGGGCAGCTGCCCTTCACAAGGTCACATTCATATGAAAAAATGTCCAAAATGGTGGTTACTCTTTGGATTTATTCTTGAAGGCAAGTTGGCTACATGCTTGAAAATTTTCAGATCATTTGGAATTGTACAACATATAGGAAAAAAATAGTAAGTAGGAAGAGGTAGAGAATGATTCAAAACACTAAATTGTGAAGAATTTATTTATGGAATTGAAAAATGCCAATCCAACGGTTGTAATGTTGTAATAAACAATCTACACCCAATGTTTTTATTTTTTTCAAAAATATTGAAAATTGAGTTAAATAAAAGACTTCAAGTCTTCAAAGTTTATTTTAGAGTTGAAATTCCATAACTACCCTTACACTAAGAATCCTCATAACTTTTGACTCATAGATCTAAATGGAATGATTCAAAGCTTCCCATGTACATATAAATCTAAAGAACCAATTTCAAATTTTTATTTTCTTAAAAAGTGATTTTTGAAGAAGTTTTTTTCGCTGCCCGTGCTGCCCGCCAAGGACTGAAAATGACATATCATGCAATAACTTTTTAACCATGTAGTCTAAATGTATGAAAATTGTTGGGCCTTAAAGCTACTCCTCGGGCACGTGTTGTATGAAAATTTCAATGAAAAAAAATATAAATTTCATTTGTAGTGAGCTGCCCAAAATCGCTATATTGCCAAAAAAATCACTTTGGTCTTTTAGGGGTTATATGTGTTCAACATTGATTATACAATTTTGAACCCAACCAGACCAAGCTAACATCCATCAATAATAATTGTTGCATTGCACTTCTTATTCAAGGATTTCAAGCAAAACATATGATGAATGCATAAATAGATGGTAGACATTGGACATTGGAAGTTTCAAAACACACAAACATTTCAAAACTTTATATGAATTATAAGGGTGCACATATATTGGCATACATTGATGGTGCATATATATACTAGAAAATCCTTGCACACAATCATGCAAATTTATGTACTTGCCTCTACATTTACCTAATACTTTTATAGTTCTATCACTTCTATGTCGTCCACTAACACCATAGACACTAATATGAGTGGCGGAAGTGTTCATCTGGAATAGGCCAGTTGTAATTATTGGTAAATCGATGGATGATTTCGGACAAGCTACCGTGAGAATCAATCACCGAATCACAAAGGCGCTCCAAGTAAAGGTGAAAAATCCTTGCCAAATCCTCAAGGCTAAATCTTGTATGTCCTTCATTTTTCCGATGTAAGCTCACGTAGTCCGTCGACATGCAACCATTGTTGATGGCTTGAGCTATTCGACCAACCGCATATTCCTCCGATTTACATGATAAATCCGGTATCGTTGACACATCCGCATCTCTTCGGTGCAAGTATGCAATAGAAGGGTCCACCCACCACCTCTTTTTCAAGGTCTCAGTCCGCTCACTCTGAGAGGTGAACGTGTACAAGGACTTCATTGGTTCATTACGTAAAGTAGTCATGCCCCAATCGCAAACTCCAATGTAAACACGTGACTCATCATTGGGAAAGTGAAACATAATGTTGTCCAGTGAAAGATCATTGTGCAAATGTCCAGTGCTATGCACTGCATTCATGAGGTGCACCAATGCCCATGCAAGCTCCGTGCGCTTCTTCCTCCAACGACCAAGAAAAAAAGCTTTCGTCACCTCTTCCGGGGTCGGTTGAGAATAAACCAACCGAATGCCAATGTTATCGGGATATTCCTTATCCAATTTTAACATTTGCTTCAATGTTCCGCCATTCCACCAATACGAGTATCCTTCGTTTTGCGTTGCATGAACAGCAGAAAACCGGATAACTCCATCATGTGGAATTCTCACTGCCATTGACTCGTTTTGGTGTTCCAACCTTGCGAGCGGAGGTCGTATGCGTTGTTGATGAGATACCTTCGCTGCAAACTCCCAAAATGTGGGTATCTCACGACATCCTTCAATTCGGACCCTCCGAATTGTTGCATATCCATCCCTCAGGATTTGATCATCTTGTGGAATCACCCTTGCTGTTTCCGGAAGCGCTAAGAGATGTCGCCGCCCACGTTGCAACTCCACAACTCCCTCATCACTATTCCACCAACCCATTGAACCTCGCCTATTTCGATTCTTTGCAAAAGGGGCGCACTGGCGAACAAACAAGTCTGCCCTCAAAATGACCTGTTCAAAAACGCCATCACCTACGCGGTGTTGCTTCCCATACTTCTCTAAGATCACCTTTGCATTCCACAATGCATCATGGACCTTGTTCTTCAAAAATTGTTGAAAGCCCTTCTTCTCCATTTCATGAATCCAGTAGGGTACGTTTAAAGCATCCGTGAACTTCTGTGCCATATCTCCCTTGAATTTAGCTGGGCACTCGTCTTCATACCTCGCATATTTGGTATTCAATGACGCAGTGGTTTCCGACTCATAAAAATTGACAATGCATTCAATGAGAAATGCTTTGCAAGCGAGAGAAGGAGCGTCCATACTCGCCTCACTGTCCGACTTCACTCGTTTGTCCTTTGCAGCCTTCTTTGATCTCGGCATCGTGATGAAATCACGTTTAGAAGTGTATTTGCAATTTGTAATCCACAAGGCAATATACGATTTGCCAAATGATCATACGCGAAATGTAGAAAAAAAAAGCAACAAGTATCCCCTAGAAATCACACTCTTATCTTCCCTTAGAAAGGAGCCAATGGAGGATAAACCACCAATCTCTTCGCTCTCTCTTGCATGACACAAGGGGGAAGATAAAAGTGAGGAGTGGACGGGCCGTCCGACTCTTTTATGCAAGGCGGATGCTTCGACCGTCCGCCTGATCGGACGGACCCGACGAGGCGGACGGATCATCGTCCGCCTCGCCAGGACCGTCCGATCAAGCGGACGCCACCCGTTCGACATATCGGACGGCCCCGGTGAATCGGATGGCCGCCGTCCGCTCTGGGCCGTCCGACCCTAAAATCGAAGGCGGACGCCTCGCCCGTCCGCTTGATCGGGCGGAGGAGACGACGCGGACAGACAGTCGTCCGCCTCGTTAGGACCGTTCGATCAGGCGGACGCCGCCCGTCCGACTCATCGGACGGCCCCGATGTATCGGACGGCTGCCGTCCGACCTGAGCAATCCACCTGATCGGACAGCCCCTCTCAAGTGGAGATCAAATTGAGAGATTTTTCGAGGTCGTCCGACCAGGCGGACGGCTGCATCATCCGACTCCTAAAACAACCTCGACCAACAAATAATGACAAGGATGGGAAAGACAAAAATCTCATCGACATTCACTTTCTTACTTAAAGAACTTGAATCATTAAATAGAACTCCAGCGTTTTTTTAATGCAAAGATCTTCAATTTTATACACTAAGTCCTACATCCTAAACCCTATACCCTAAATCCTATATCCTAAATCCTATACCCTAAACCCTATACCCTAAAACCTAAATCCTAAATTGTACTCTAAAGTTACAAATGTAAGAAATCATAACTAATTAAAAATATGAAAACAAATGCAAATTAAGTTCTTCAAGAAATATATCGACCATCTTCAATTAAGAACTTAACTTGAGGATTCTTGATTGGGTTTAGGTGTTTCTTGAATTCATAGCACGCACAAGTTCGCAAATAAAGCTTTGAAGTCAATTTTTTAATTTCTTATGTGAATATATTTTGTTAAACAAATTCAACAATAGACATTTTATGTAACTTTATGAACACCATTGTCCCACATTAGTTGCATGAATTTATACCTCAAAGAATTCACCAATGTGCAATTGTGCATGGAATTTAAAAATTAAATGTTTACTTCTCTAGCTTTTCTAAATTGGGATGTTTGGTCATTCAACCCTTTGAGGAATATTCACGTACGTCTTTCACCTTGTGCATTTTAGCCAAAATTTAGGCAATTGAGTTATGAATAAATGATTAAATGTGAAATGTTTAACCGCTACTTTTTAGGCACCTTGGCACCTTGCTTAACTACATTTTTTTGCGATGAACCTTTTTAACTAAAAAAGGCTACTCTAGTGATGGTGAATGTCTAATTTTATATGATAAACAATTGAGTTGAGAATCTAAAAAAAAGATTTTAAAAAAGAAACACTTAGTTTTCACTCATTAAAAAATTGTTAGGTAGAAGTAGATTCAAGATTGAACGAAAAATTAAATCATTAATAGCTCTAAGATAGTAAGATAGAATCGAAATATACTAATTTCCACTCTGAGATTATTCTAGCAAGGAATGTAGACCTCATGAATTTTTTTTTTTGATTTTAACTCTTAGAATTCAATTCAAAAATGAATACTTCAAGTTATTTATTCTAAAAGATACCAAAAAAACTCAGAAATTTACAAAAAATATTGAGGCCATAGGAGCCTGCCTAAAAATCTTACATCCATTTTGTCCCCCGATGGGACAATGGGACTTTAGAGAATTAGAGGTTAAACTCAAAAGAACTATACATTCGTTTTTTAAAATTTGTGAAGTAGAAATTGATGCACTATTAAATGAAAAATAATACACTAATAACTTTTGGAAGAATTGAAGAATTGTTAATCCCAATGAAAAAAATATTCTAATAGACAATTAATATTCTTTGATATCAATTTTGAATAAAGAACTTTGAATTCTAGAGACATAAAACAACTCTATATGCTTTTTCTAACTTCATGATCCGCACTCCGCAAGACCGCAAGTCCGCAACATATAAGTTATATAACTCCAAATGATTTTTGACAACATTATTTGACATTGAATGGGGCAATTTGTTATAAGTAGGTAATTACTAATTAGGTATCAATCTATACTATCATGACCAAAATGATTTTTTAATATTACATCAAAATATTATCACACATCCATTTTCAAAATACACTTCTAATTTGGACAACATTTATATGAATGACATGAACCCGCAATCCTAAATCATAACTCCTATATTAGAACTTTGCATACAAATATCTTAGAAGATCGTGACTTTGATGCAATAGTATTATATAAGTACATAGCAATTGTTTTTAGTTTCATGACATTAAGTCGGGTTTCGCTTACTTCGACAATTTTCATTATAAAAACAATTATTTTAAAATTGAGATGTCTTACAGTATATAGTAATATATGATTAAAATCCAAATAAACTTTTGAATATAATTAAATCTACGATCTATCATCAAAAATTTAGAAAAAAAAATTTAGAACTATAGGTAGCATTTCATTTTGATCTTTCAAGATGGTCATTTCAAAATATCATTGAGATGTTTAATTTCAAGATTGCACCTAAAAATATGATGTGCACATTGAAGAATGAAGTTTGATGTCGGTGCCATGAGGAGTTCAATGTCTTTGAAATATTCACATTGGATGCTTGTTGTCATAAAGGCACACTCTTTGGAGATGACCTGGCCATTTCAGGAATCCTATGCTGCACTAAATGAGAAAAAAACATGCACTGCCATGGTCCGATGGGCGGTCGGACCGTCCGCCCGTCGGACGGAGGTGATCAAGGCGCGGACGGGATACCAGGCGGACAGGCGGTCGGACCGTCCGCCCGTCGGACAGAGGTGACCAAGGCGCGGACGGGATACCAGGCGGACAGGCGGTCGGACCGTCCGCCCGTCGGACAGAGGTGACCAAGGCGCGGACGGGACACCAAGCAGACAGGCGGTCGGACTGTCCGCCCGTCGGACGGAGGTGATCAAGGCGCGGACGGAAGACCAGGCAGACAGGCGGTCGGATCGTCCGCCCATCGGATGGAAGTGACCAAGGCGCGGACGGGCCACGAGGCGGACGGGCGGACAGACGGTCTTCGCTAGTTTTAAGGTATTTGAAAAAAAAAAAATTTGATGGTGTGCACAACATGAATGAGCAAATTTGTATTACAAACTTAAAGTTCGAACAATGAATTGTCATAACATAATGTGTTTAGGGTAAAAAACTAAACACCCAAGTTTACATCTTCTCAATCTTTATAAACTATGGTTGATAGTCACTATTTCTTTTGACTTCAGCCCCGCTACTATGACCTGTTGTATCCCATCCGGAATCATCGTCACTGGATGAATTTTGCATACTATCTGATGAAGATTGTACAATCTTCCCTCCTTCTTCTTGTACTTGTTTCGATGTGCTTGATCTCACTGGTCTACCTAACTTATGATCCCTTTTGACTTTTAGTAGAGACTTTTCAATACCTCCCTTAAGATCGTGGATTGGTTTCACCTTTCGCTTGGTTAGAGGCAGACTTGCATCAAGGGGGGTTCTACCTACATTTTGTTTTTTCAATGGAGAGATTGCAAAAGGCTCCATTATTCTTTTCCTCTTAGCTTTTTTAGACTCCTTCACCGCGGGTGGACGTGCTTCCGAACCTCCTGGAATGTTTGTCTTCTTTGCGGACAAAGCTTCCACTATAGGGTTTGAAAATTTGATCGGAGAATGCTTTGCATGGCTAGAAAATCGACGAAACATAGACTCCAATGTTTGCACATCATCGTTGTCTGATGAAACGGATGGATTGGGATTGGCTCCAATATGCAATTCCTTCAAATTGCTCAAATATTGTTCTTTGAACCGTAAGTCTCCAGGACCATTCAAAGTCGTGCTACCACTTGTACATAGTGCATGTCGAGGACCGCTACGTGATGGTAATTGAGGATCTCGCACGAGGTGCTTCATGTCTTTGGCGTTGCGGTGTGGCATTGGGCACACGGACTCCAATACACATGGATCTTGACTTCCCTCTATTCGAGATGCTTGGGCATTTTGAATGCCGAAAAGTCCAATAGTTTCACTTGTCAATGCCCTTGGTAATTCAATATTTTGGTTGATCACATTTGTGTGGGACTTCACCCCACACTCTCTCATGTCTTCGTGTTGATCATTTTCTTCCGCTCCTACCGTTGTCATGGATGGACACTCGGGAATTCGAATCACTTCATCCATTTGGGGAGTTTCATCACCTATAACCATTTCCTCATCTTCCTCCGCTACCTTCGCATGAGTATTTTCCCTATTTGCTAGAATGTTTTCACTACGCAACAATCTGGTTCCATCTAAGTATGGAAGGTCCACCTTCGTCATATTCACAATTGTCCTCATTCAACGGAAACTTGTAAGGGTCTTCACAATGATCTCCAATGTCTGCATCATAATGAGGTGGGCTTCGAAGCGGTTCATCATCGAAATTGCGGATGCCGTGGTCATCTTCATCGTCCATGAGGGGATCAACTTCTTCACCGGATTCACCACCCTCGTCTTCCGATGAAGACAAGGCCGAATCCTCCGACTCGAGGTTCTCATCATACCACTTCTTCTCGTCATTTTCCTTTGATGCACCGAGGACTTTGGAACTGGTATACACATATACCAAATCCTGTGCTTTTTGTGGCTTCAACTTGTTCCGATATTTGTTGTGAACAAAAGAATAGCTACTCCAATTTCGTTCACATGAAGACGATGATACCGGTTGGGCTAAAATCCTTTTGGCAATTGGAGCTATGAGCTTCCCGCACGCGCCTTCAAAATCCCACCAAGCATGCGCCGACAATTGTTGTTCACCTGGATCCAACATGTTGTGGAACGGAGGTTCCCTATGGCGGAAGGCTACAAATTCCTTCACCACCTTCGCATACTCTGAAGGTGTACATATTTGCATCAAAACGCGCTTGCATGCAGCCATGGCATCGGTGTCGTCGGCTAGTTCTTTATCTTCAAGAAGGTAGGGATTCAAAAGTGCTCCTGCATAATGGAAATCGGTCTTCACCATATCACGTCGTTCGTAGAACGCCTTTACCAACGGGATGGCTTTATCCAAAACCAAACAAAAAGGCTCTTTGTCTAAAGCAAGGACGTGCTTCTCTAGTTTCCTCATAATATGTAACACCTTGCCCATGCATGGTGTCTTCGCATCCAAATCACGAAGAGCATTGACAATTGGAGATGTCACATCTTCAAAATTTTGACAACGATGCCAAAAATACCCACTTAGAATGGTCTTCTTCACCCGTTCGGATTCTAAACGAGTTTTGGATTTTCGCGAGTGTTTTCTAGCATATTCCTCCCATTGCGGGTCCGTCACAGTTTGTTGCAATTGTGCTTTCACCTTAAGCATACGTGCAACCATGTTGTAATTCGAGGCAAATCTTGTTTCCACCGCCAACAACAAGTTGTACTGCGTCGAATATTTCCGAAGTATTGCAAGCGGCATGTGCCTCTTCTTGAAGAATTTGACTATCTTTCGGGAATCTTTCACGACATCATCAATCCATTGTTCGTTTGCCCAATCTTTTAGCAACAAATTCAAGGCATGCACCACGCAACCTTGGAAAAAAATGTGGAGATAGGTAGTAGATACCAAACTCCATGCTGCTGGATTTACAGCCGCATTATCTGTACTCATCTACACTACGTTTGCAAGGCCCACTTGTTCTATAAAACTCTCTAATATAGAAGCCAAATATGGAGCATCTTTCGTTTTCCCAATTGTATCCACTGATCCTAGGAATTGCTCACCCGCAGATGACACAAGCATGGCATTTATCAATGGCCGATTCGAAACCGAGGTCCACCCATCAATAGACAATGTGGCTCCAAACTTCTTGATACTGGTTTCTGTCCGCTTACGGAGATTGACCTCTAAGTCTACCTTAGCTTGGTCAAGCAATTTATGACGTAGATCATGGTATGATGGTGGGCTATAAGGTTGGTGAAACTCCGCCGTTTTCTTCACTACTTCTTTGAAGGCTGGATTTCGGGCTACAGCAAATGGTATATTTGCCGCATAAAAGAAATTGGCCCACATTGCATTCAAAATGCGTTTATTTGCTTCGTCGAATCCCTCTACTAGCCTACTCTGTCTTTGAAGCCTACTGCTTGATGTCCGCTGAGTTCCACGTCCACCTGATGCTTGTATACTTGGATTTCCTTGGGAAGAACCACCAACATATTCCTCTGGTGCCGTGCATGAGTCTTCTTCAATAGAGTTCACAGTGTCTCTCGCATTTGACATAGCACAAACAACCATAGGCATAGGTGTGTCGTTGCCATCCACATTGTGTGGAGTACCTCTTTGTGGAATCATTCCATTGCAACGAACAAATAGACCTCAAACTTCAGATGTCATTTGAGTACAAAGGCTGATTCCTTTGTCACAACTCCCCGATGTGCCTGCATATCCCAAATGACTAAACATACGGACCGGCTTCTTGGCAAATACCAATTTGCAAGCCTGGCATTGTACTTTTCCATTTGATAGGGTTTTGTACCAAGAAGACCAATCCCTGGTCATGGTGGCTGTTTTAGGCTCTGTGTATTGAAACCCTAAATTCAAAACGTAATGATAACAATTGGGTAAAATCGTTCAAATGTTTATGCACAAAGCCTTGGAAAACAAGGCCCCCCTTTCCACTAAACTATGCATTACCAAGCAAGGGACACAAAAAATTGCAGCGCCTAGCCCCTGGAAATCTTAACGTTCAGTTTCTTAGGAGTGTATGCAAATGTCAATTTCAGGACTCTTATAGTCTTCATCTGTATGTGACCGTTGAATATGGGAAAAAAAATCCTCCCACAACGGTCACGCGGACGGCGGACGGTGGACGGCGGACTGAAGCCGTCGGATCAGCGGACGGGCGGACGGGAATCTAAGCCGTCGGATCAGCCAACGAGCCGACGAAAATCTGGACCGTCGGATGGGCGGACGGCGGACCACGGACCATGGACGAGCCGACCTAAAACCTGTCGGGCGGATAGGCGGTTCTTACAATTTCGGTAAGATGTTTGAAGTGTGCAGACAGGCGGACAAGTGGATTACGCGAATAGAAATGTATGTGCAAATGAAAATGGGTGATTTGTAGGCATGGGATTATAGAAGATAACATAACAATAACTTGAAATGATTTTGTACAAATGTACAATAGGTATGATCTTCTGCAATAGGTACGCAAAAGAAACATATTTGACAAATAAAGAAGGCAAAATTTACCATTATAAAAAAACAAATCCAAACATATTTGTATTGCATAAATATTTATACATTAATTAAAAGCAACTCATGACATACCATGAGTGTTGTGCATTACTAATATTGAATCCTCATGAGATTCAAATAAGTACAAAACAAATTTCATTGGTTAACCCCCTAATACAAACACTATTTTGTATCATCGCTACCGTTTGCGGAAATACGAGAAACACCCTCTTGTTCCTTAAGTCTTCGACTTGCTCTACGAGTTTGAGGACCACCCGACCCGGAGCCTGTGCCCCCTCCTGATCGGACTTCCATGTCCACGGCGATGAATTGTCATTTGGTTTCTGGAGAGTAGTCATCTTCGTCTTCCATCTTCCGTTTATTTTTTCTTGTGGGAGACAAATCTACTTCTTCTGCCTTTAACGCTCTCAAAGCCGAATAAATCTTTTCTATCAAAGCATTTACCGCTTTGTCATCATCTCGAGGGGTCAACGAGATCGCTTGCCCTGTGCTATGTAGAAAAGTCCTCCACGTCGTTATAATGTCGGTGATCCTCTTATCAAATGCACTTGCCACCTCTACGAGTGCATGTTCTGTGCTTGATAGCCCATCTACATTAAAAGCAGCACGAACTTGCGCAGCTTCTTCCAATTTTGATAAGAAGAGGGCCCTCCCTATTAAGCTGTGATTGTATGCTCCGTACTGCTCATTGAACTCTTGGGATGGTTGCACTTCTATCCAGACGCCATCTTCTCCTTTCCGCACTTCCTTTTCAGGAAATCGGAAGAACTTTTGATGTGAGATGCTCCAGTGTCCTCCCATGCTACGACAAAACAATTCTCGAGCCTCCAAGTCTTCAATACCCCTGGCCCGCAACTCCACCTCTCTATTGCGCGTCATCCAGTCAAAGTCATCCAATTCGTCATTGTAGTTCTCACAAACATCATGCATGAGTTTTTCCGCATTCCAAATTAGAGGTCGCCCCCAATGAATGTAATTTTGGAATAGAAATGGCTTTTGGTCAAGTAGAAGGGTTCATCAATTGTGTTCGTGGCTAGGGGGCATGCTCTCCTCGTGCCCAACCATTTCGTAAAACCTAGGGCTCAAAGGAGAACGACACTGGGGACAAACCGAACGAACAAGGGATGATTTCACCATGCACGTCATATGGTAAGTGTGGCGACATTGGCCAATGATTAAGGCGCCCTCGGGACCAAAATGATTTAGACAAAGGCTGCATTTATCCTCCAATAGTTCCGTATTTGAACTTTCACCATGCACTACTATCTTGTCCGCCTCTTTGATGTGCGCTGAATGCGTGTTGTAAGGGGCCCAACCTTCTTCTACTTCCAAGGTCCAATTGATGGACTTTGACGCAATCTTCTGCGCGTCATTCAATCGCTCAAACATTGCCGACATATCCCCCCAATATGTGACGTCAATTGAACCCCAATGATGTACCTCAAACATCATTCTAATAGATAAGAGGTCAGAGGAAATGGCATCGCATTGCTCCTTCGACTTCATGGCTAATTTGAGAAGCCCCTTCATTGCTCGGGTTACTACAGACGGTTTGTCTTGTAGTTTTTGAACCCACGTCAACCAACGAGTGTCGGAACTGCTCTTTGGCAAGCATTTATCTAGCTCCATTACTTGCATCATTTTCTGATATTGTGCCTCCAAATAGACGTTTTGTTGAGTTACCAACTCTAGTTCATGCTTCACCTCTTCAAACTCGTGGCCTTCCGTTTGCATGGACGCGTCTTGGAATGTGGGAGGAGGATTATCCATGGCGGTTTCGGATATTACTTCCTTTTGGTTGTTTTCCTCAACCGCTTCTATACGCACGGCTCCGCCGGTCTTTGGAAGAACATATCCTCCATCCTTCAAATTCTTTTGCTTGAGCGCTACAATTTCGTACTCCAATTTCTCGATCAATTCCCTTTGAGAAACTAGAGTGTCATATCGGGAATCCTGTGCATTCGCAAATCTTTCATAATTAGCGCACACTCCTTTGAATGCATCCTTCAATTGCTTGTGGTCTTCTTGCAATTTCTCGTGCTCTATCTTCAAGGCCTTGTATTTCTCATTCTCTTCAGCGAAGATGAGCAGCTTGCAATTATTTTCGACCCGCTCCTCCAATAATGGTTTCATAGACGTGACGAAATTCCAAAACGACAAGGCACCTTCCACCAACTTGGGCCCGGATTTGGCGAATATCTGAGCAACTTCCATAAGTTTGGGGGCAGTGCTAGCTACAAATTGAGCTGTAATCGACAATCTTTTGGAGGTGATCACAAAATTGGGCCATTCATCACTGTATTTGGCGAAGGGATTACTCGGTCCGGCCTCATTTGCGGTTTCAGTTAAGCCCGCCTTGTTTGCGGGGTTACTAGGACCGGCCTCATTTGTCTCAATTACTTGCTTTGGTTGAAGAGAGATGTCTTGTTGATGTGCCCTAAACAAATAATAAACTTCCAACAAGCTTTCCAATTCCCTCGCCATTGGCAAATGACGAAGATCCTCCAATTGTGCCGTATTTTGAGTTGACAAATGCGGATAACTCTTATCCAATGGGTTGTCATCAATGGACACATTTTGCGCCATGCCATCGAGTTGCTTTCCATTTTTTGGCAACATCTGCCCTTCAACTCTTGGGCTCGATACGGGGCCCAACATGGGGCTTGATACGGGGCCCAATACGGTGCCCAATACGGGGCTCGATACGGGACCCAATAGGGTGTCCAGTACGGGGCTCGATACGGGGCCCAATACGGGACTCAATACGGGGCTCGGTGTGGTTGGCAAGTCTTGATTGCAAGGTACTTGTGTCATAAAATTCGTAGCATCGCTCGCTATGATATTATCAATTGATGCAATGGCCCTTGCCATTTGTTCGGGACGAACCTCTTCCCGATGTTTTTGTGGTGCAGACGGGGTCACCGGTTCTTCCTTCACAGGCTGCATGCTTGAAGCACCACTTTGTTCACCCACAGATGTAAAATTGCGTGTGCATATCCAATCCGCCCGAGGAGTTGAAAACACCTCTCCGTCAACACCTTCCACCGTGGCATTTGACATTGTAGTTGGAATCTTTGTAGAATCCAAATGTACTCCAATATTTCCCCCCTCCATGATCTCTTTTTTAACCTGCATTAAAGCATGTTTTTGTCGCTTCTGTGATTTTGGTGCCTCACTTGGACTTGCCTTTGGATCATACAAATCAGGAATATCTTTTTGCCTTTTTGTAAGCAAAAGCGAAGCCGTAGTTGTCGTTGGATATGTGCTTCAGTCCACCTTCCGAGCCAATATGAGCTCAGCATACACCATAGAGGCCACGCTGTAGTTTATGAGACCCTTACTCATTGATTTGTCCCTGAAGAGGGCCCGCCGAACCTCAAGTGATCGATGGACAAAATATCCATCCTTGCAATTCGATGGCCTGCAACAGAACCCTCGTGTGTGAATAATGTGGAACTCACGAGGCCACAACTTGTCGATGTGATACATTTTCACATATCTTTTGCAGATTTTGGAGGTCCAATAAGTTTCTTCCTCCTTCTCCCATTCGCTCTCCGCTTTGATATTTGGATCATCTAAAATGTTCCAGTGAAGCTCGTGGGCAGTCCCCTTTGATTTTGTCTTCGCGCTCTTGCCACCTCTTGAAGTCATCGCTACAGTACCCTTGCTCGTACCTTCCGTTGTCATGGCTGACGACAAGTGATATCAAAAAATAATTGACCTCACTCTCCACCCGTATAGAAGCAACCAGCACAATGAAGCAACGGTTGTAACGTCCGACACGGGTTCCACCTCTAAATGGAGAGAAGAAGTGAGGAAAAATGGAAGGGCCATCCGCCTTTATACCCGTCCGCCACCAAACCTAAAGTAGGTCCGGCTACGGACGCCCTCCCAAACCTCCCGAAGCGGACTAGGTCGTCCGATTGATCGGACGAACCTACTGTCCGCTCGATCGAACGGTCTGGCCGTCCGTTGGATCGAGCGGCCGGTCTGATTGTCCGATCGAGCGGACAAACGGATTGTCCGCTGGATCGAGCGGCCGGATCGTCCGATCAATCGGACGATCTGACCATCCACTTGATCGGACGGTCGGATCGTCCGAGTTGAACCGCCCGTCGGCCGACCGCCGTCCGCCCGTCCGCCTTGTCCGCCCGTCCCGTGGTCTGCGTCCAGCGGACGGTGGCCACTACGTCCGCTGCATCCGCAACAGCGTCCGCGGACGCTACGTCCGGACGTCCAGACGTCCGATTTTTGGACATAATTTGCCCCCGGACGTTCCAATTCATCAACCTTGATGTGCGCGTCAAAGAAAACGCGCGGCCACGTTTTTTGTGATGTTTAAAAAAACATCGGTTTCTTATAGTGACCAAAATCGTCATTGACCTCAAGCAAGTTTGGGAATCCCCCTGTAAGCAAAATGCTTCCATACTTCTGCCACACAGAGGTGCCCACAACCTTGTGTGCTAGCCTTCAAAGTGACTAGAAGCTAATTTGCAAATCACTGCATTGTTACCATGCCCAATTGTAATAATGCTCTTTCAGAAGTAACCGCAGAAAAAAAGTATCTACCGAATTCCAAATCCAAGAAGTTTAAAAGCTCCAGTGATCTGTACATATAAAAGGAAATAAAAACCCTACATCATAACTAATTTCAAGTCAGTACATGTACATATAATGCAATCTACAGAACGTTCTGAATTGCTAGCAAGAAACATCAATAGTCGCAATACTCACCGGAACACTAATAGTAGGCAGACCAAGAAAGTTTCGGGTTGCATCAAATCGCATCAGATTGGCTGCACCTCAAAAGTAAAATTCTCTGGCACTAGTTTAAGTTGACACTAGAGCACACCCCACAGCTCACTCAATGAAGCTCAGGAAACCTGCTAAACCATACTTTGCCATTCAGTAAGTGCCACTCAAGACAGTACGCATTGGTAGAAGCAAGAAGCTCAAAATTGGAACCAACATAAAGTGTAGCTGTGTACCTAGCCTACCGGTGAGATCAGAAGCTTATAATAACAGAACGAGGTAACACAAATGACAAATGATTCTTACTTCTATTAAAGATGAAATGCTCTTGTTGCTACTTCAACCTGTCAAATTTAAAAAGGTCCTTAGGCACCATGAAATAAATTTGGCATAGAAACGTTGTCTCACGTTGTATTGAATATTTCAAGGACATGGGGAAATTAAAGCACTTCCTTACCTATTGTAGCCAAGTTACTTGCGCCAGCGGTCAACCACGTAGGTGGATCAACATAAAAGAAGGAAGTATTTCACAAGCATCAAACTGCAAGACATATACATTTGTATAACTACATTCCTGAACAAACCGTCACCACAAAGATAGCACGTCAAGACTTAAGGTTGGCAGGATACTCCGATAGGTACATGGGTCTGTGAAGAATAATAATTTTACGCAAAAACGGCAATAAACAAAAACGAATTGGCCGAAACATATCTCGTGCTTAGAAACCCTAAAATGATAGAGGAGAAGCTACCTTTTGGAGTTGTTGCGTTTGGGTGGAGCGCCGCTGGCTGCAGTGAACTCAAAGGATGTCACAAGGGCAGGCTACATCGAAGGTGACAGCAAGAGCAGTGTGACGAAGGAGCAGACATTGCCGACCACAAACAAGGTGACGACGCGCTGAAGAAAATTTGAGAGGCACACACGGCAAGAATTTCCGGTGGCATGGAAACAAGGTTGCGGCCACATTTTACTAAAAGCGAGCACCTTCATTGCAACGTCATTGGCACGAATTGAAGGAAGATTGTGGCAGGGAGAGCAAATCGGTGAGTGAACCAAAGGCGGGCATTGACGTTGCCACCAACGGTTAATTGTTAGTGGAAATAAACGTCTTTACAACTCTATGGTCGTAGCACGCCAAAGATGCGTGCTTTTGAAATTTTGACGTAACTATTTTTGAACTACATGAAGGCAATATAATAACACTCCTGACACACTTTACTCTTCTGTACAGTGTCATTTTTTCACTACAGACTAAGACATAGGGTTTCTAAGGCTTTCCAGAGGGTATGTCTTTTATGACGAGTCATTGGATGTTTTTAGAATAATAAGTGCTTGCTTTTAGGACGTCAGAGAACCAATCAAGACACACGTTGCATTATTTTTTGGATGCATTTATCATGAGCAAAGGCATGCTTGCAGTCGTCATAATTGTAGCTTAGGAACTCAAATAGCGACCTACAGCCATGTCTGTTTGAAATTCCCTATTTAATTCAGTTGCACTCAAAAAATTCTTGAAAAATTATCATTTGAATCCTTTCTCACTTGTGCATGTCCTAAAATTTTCACAACATCAACAAATGCACACTTATGTACAGAGCTCTCTTTCTACTTAGGTGCACGGTTTTAGAGCCTCCTACCTTAACTACGAGACATGAACCCGACAATTGCCGAGCTTTTATGGGGTATGCAATGCCGAACAACTCAAAGTCTCAACACTGGCATAGTATAGTACCTACCCTTTATTATTGAGGGGCTACCAAAGAATGCTGGATATTGTATTTTAATAAATAAAATTATAGATGTTCTCTTAATTATTTATGAACATTTTCATAGCCGATGTGCACTATCCCTTTGTCATTTTTTTACCATGAATTCAAACCGGAGCACTTCTCTCAAGTTGGGCACATTAAAATTTCCACAGAATGTTGACATGTTCCACTACTGTTATTTTTTGCCTTTCACTGCGTTCATGAGTATCATCACTAGTACCACCAATCTATCAAAAACTTTGTGTGTACACTCATAAAATTTGACAAATGAAAAGTCATGGATCTCCACCTTCTGTGAATCCCAAACTCTATTTGTTGTCCATTTTCTGGACTTCGGCGCGCTCCAAGCTTAATGATGCAACGTAGATATTGTTCCAACACTTGATTTATACATTTAGTTTGTTCATCCATTTGAGAGTGAAAGGCAGAAGAAAGTTTGATATCCATCTTTAAAATCTCAAAAAGAGACTTCCAAAATTTAGAAGCAAATTGCAATCCTCGATTCTATATAATATCATTTGGCAGTCCATGATATCAATAAATATTGTCAAAAAATAGCCTTGTTGTTTCTTCTCTAGTAATTAATTTTTTTCATAGAATAAAATGCATCATCTTTGTGAGTTGATCCACAATCACACATATAGAATCAAAAATCTTGGATGAAGGCATATCCATAATGAAATCCATAGAAATCAAAGACCATGACCATTTTGGAAGGGTAATGGCTGGAGAAGTCTATGCGGCCAATGTCGAGGATTCTTAGACCTTGAACAAGTATTACAAGTGAATACAAAATCTTTGACGGCCTCCATATTTGGGGCTACTAGAAATCTTGAGATACAAGCTCTAATCATTTGTTGGATCCAAAATGTCCGACCGCAAGGAAGTCATGTCGAGTTTGAAGAACTCGAAGATGCAAAGGACCTTCAGGAATGTACAAACGTTCTTCAAAATATGAGGTCTTGTCCAAAAGCGTGAAGTTATTGCTATCATAGTATGACCAACGTTTGATATTAAAAACCAGAGAATATAAAGTCAATGTTGTACGAACTTAGCCAAGAAACAAATAATCAACTGACATTGTCATTGTTGTTGCATGAAGCTGTAATTGCTCAGGCTTCAAAATGGTCATTTGTTGTTGGTCGTATGTTGCTTTTCCTTCTTTTGATATTAGGTATGATCTCCGAGACAAGGCATTTGACAATCCTTGTTATTTTTCGGGGCGGTACATGATAATAAAGTTGAAGTAAGATAATGACATATTCCAACGAATTTGATGTCGATTCAAAATGCAAGCACACATAAAATATTCAAGATTTTTGTGATCTGTATATACAGTCATCTGATGTGACGCACCTTCAAGTAAGTGGCACCATTCCTGAAACGAGTCCACAATAGCAAGGAGCTCTTTGTCATGAATTGCATAGTTAATCTCAACAACCAAAAAAATTCTTGAATAAAACGCAACTAAATGAAGTCTCTTCTTTTTTTCCATTTGTGAAAGAACTACTCCTAATGCAAAATTTGAAGCATCCGTTTCCATGAAAAATGGTTTGGAAAAGTTTGGATGGACCAAGATTGGGGCTATTGTAAAAGCTGACTTCAAGTGTTGAAAGGCTTTCTCTGCTTCAAGTCTCCAATCTAGTTTGTCTTTGCTCGTGAGCCGAATTAGTGGAGCTGCTATTTGCTAGTAATTTTTTATGAAGATTCAATAAAAGTTGACAAATCCAAAAAAACACTATACGTCGCGTACTATTCGAGGAGTTGAGCAGTCCGTGATAACTTGAATTTTCTTTTAGTCCATCAATAGTCCTTCATTGGAGATGATGTAGCCAAGGAACTCCACTTGCGGTTGATGAAATACGCATTTTTTAAATTTGACATATAATTTAGCATCTCGTAGTTTTTGTAGCACAAGTTTTACATGTCTCTTATGTTCTTCAATATTCTTGGAATAGATCAAGATGTCATCTAGATAACAAACAACAAATTGATTTAAGAACTTGTGAAAGATATCATTCGTCAAATGCTGAAAAATAGTTGGTACATTTGTAAATCTGAATAGCATGACATTACATTCAAAGTGTCTATATCTTATTCAAAATGTTGTCTTCCATTCATCCCCTTCTTTTATGCGCACCAAGTTATATGCTCCACAAAGATCAATTTTGCTATAGATTTTAGCTTGTCCCAGTTGATTGAGAAGTCTAGATATCAACAGCTAAGGATATCAATTTTTCACTGTAATTTTGTTCAGACCATGATATCTAATGTACATTTATAAAGAGACATCTTTCTTCTTCACAAAAAGTATTGGCGCCCGTGTTGGAGATTTAGAATGTCAAATAAAATTCTTTGCAAGATTTTCGTCAATGTATTCTTTCAATGCCGAAAGTTCATTCTGCGACAGATTGTAGATTGAACCAAATGGTGGCTGAGTTTCATCTTCAAGATTAATGGCGCAATCGTATAGTTGATGTTTTGGCAAAATGTCAGCATTTTTTTTTCAAAGACATTTCCAAATTCTTGATACTTAATTAGAATACTCGATGACATGTTGTTGTCACGTATCAGAGTTGTGTAGATAATATAAGGAGTATATTTTCTTGTTGCTTTGATAAAAAAAACTCTAGCTTCAATAAGTACGGGCTTAACGTTTAAGGGCTTTGAAAAAGATTCCATGGCCAATATTTCTAAAAGAAATTATAGGTTTCGTAACTTCTAGTCTACAACCAGATTGTATTTTTTAAGCCAAAAAAGTCCAAAAACCACGAGACTGGATGAGAATTTTATAATATTAAATATGATCTTACTTTTATAACCCTCGAATGTACAATCTTTATCTTATGAGGGCATTGTACAGGTTTTGATTTGTTAAGATTTTGCAAAATGTCACAAAATTCATATTCAACCTTTGTCTTATGAAGGCGTTGTTTGTTTTTCTTAGGGCAGTTGGTGGCCTTGTGGCCAGAGCTTCTACAATATAAACACAAATCTTCATCAAGAAGTTTTTTTTTCTTGTGTAGTAAGCAGTCTAAATTGCACTGCATCGATTTGCATGTCTTCAGGGCCTTTTAGAATGTGTACTTGTAATATGTGATGTCTTGATGTTGGCGAAAAATTTGTTTATATTGTTAGTGCAATCTACGACCGTCAATTTTGATTTCTTTGGAATAATCAATTGTCACATTTCACGGCTTGATTTATTTTTTTATTTAGTGTTTGAGGGTCGAAAAATGATAGTAATAAATTCTTCAAGTCGTCTCTTAGACCCTATTGAAATTGGCTCATAAATATTTTTTTGCCTCAATTGATGTTGCAAGCAAATTGTTGAAATTCAAATGCGTATAGCAAAGCTAAGCAAGATCTTTGTCGTAAAGAACGAACTTTAGTTGCTGTCCAACGGATCTTGTCATGTTTTTCAAATGCTTTAAAAAATGCTGCTAAAAATGTTTCAAAATTGTTTAGAATTGAAGATCTTTTTTTAAATAAGGGTGAAAATCAAGATAAAGCTTGTTTGGTGAGTAGACTTCTAACCAAGCCAACTTGTGATTTGTCAATTGGATACTGTTGAAGATGAAGAAAAATGATAATTTGAACTTGATTTACAAACCCTCGAAATCTTGATCTAGAACCATCAAATTTTCTGGAGAGACTAATCTGTGTCTTCTCTGCAGTTGAGATATTTGAATTGAAGTTTTAGACAAACAAACCTATCTCCGAAGTTGAGGTAAATGGCATGGATTGAGATGCTCCAACCACTCTTGAACTTGCATGTATCATAGCAAAGTCTTCAAAAACATTTGTCTTCATGAATAAAAAAATCAATGGCCTATAAGATGAGATCTAATCTGGTTGCTACCGAACTAGCATCTTCACTTCTTGACATCTTGATTGACTTGGCAAGAATACCAGAAGTTTGATCTACTGATCAAGAACCAATTTAGAGATGGATAATATGCAATCTCTAAATATTAAAGTTGTTTTCAAGAAGGGCGGTAGTCCGCACGCAATCAAAAAAAACTTTGTTGAGAAAAAATAATACTAGTTTAGAGGAGGATAATCCACAATTTCTAATCGCTTTGGTATTTTCAAAAAGAGGGATAATCGGTAATCCACACTCAAACAAGAAAAATTATAATATTAGTTTTACCCTTGGTTCTATCAACAACTAGTATAACTATATATGAATTAAATTGACACTCTATCCGTTCGCTAAGAAGTTTGGATTCAAAATTTGCAAAGCAAAATTTGAAGGGTCACTCTCAACAAACTGTAATGGATGTATAAGACACAAGATGAGACAAGACAAGACAAAATGAGTTTTAAGGTAATCAGATTTGTTATTAGAGTTCAAGAAATATAAGAGTATAGCTTGAGCCAAAAGATAAGGTCAAAAGAGGTGTTGTCGAGATTGAGAGGACTACCTCAATCTCAACTCCTAAATATACTACCAACTAGAAGGTTCTTCCAGAAGTTTCTATTGCTTAGAAGTTTCCCTTTAGCTTGAACGTCCATGAGGTTCTTCTAAAAGCTTTTGCTACTTGAAAAGCTTCTCAAGAAGCTCTCCTCTAGCTTGGATGTTGTCGAGTAGAGAGGCCTTGCTTTAGGAAAGCGTCGGGCTTCTAGTTGCAACTAGGCTTCGCCGGAAAATAAAAGGCTCCATGATTTAGTAAAATATATGTACATGCTCATAAAACCTCCACAAAACCTCTATAAAACCTCCATAATCCACCATAAATCTCAATAAAATATCACATGTTATATAAAATAGTTGATGTTGCTCATAAATCGTATAAGTTCCCTTCTAGGAAGGTCCTATCACTAATATGAGTGCCACAGCCGCTCCAGAACTGTAAATTAAGAATAAAATATTCCTTTAGAAAGCTAACAATAGTATCTACAAACTTGCATAAATTCAACTCAAAATATCATATTGTCCGATTTTTATAGTCAGTCAAAGTTCACTCTCTCCAATTCAAAGGCAGCTCATCACTACTCTTCTTCCAAGCCCATAACTCTCACATAAAAATTTCAAACTAATTGTGCAATATTTCTATAAAAAGCTAATACAATAATCTACACACCTTCTAAATTTCAACACAAAATAAGATATTGTACGACTTTTACAGCCGGTCAAAGTTCTCTTTCTTCAAATCAAAGGTAGCCTCTCACTACTTCGCCTCTAAGCCTATAACTTTTGCATCCTAACTCCAAACTAGTAAAATGAAATCTTTTTAGAAAGCTAACATCTAAACACATATTCTCATGAAATCTCAAAGACAAAAAACTCCTCACCCAAAAGTTATTAGCCCTCAAAAATTATGCATTTTCACTCCATGACAATTATCCTTCTCTCACTTCATCAAGCATAACTTCCACACAAAAATTTCAAATTGAGCGAGTGATAAGTTTATAGAAACCTCAAAACAAGATGAACAAGCTCCCAAAATTTCATTGCAAAAACTCTCTTATACAATCTGTTATGTCTCTCGAAAGTCTCGGTTCCCTTAAGCAATCTATGAAGAGGAAAAAGAAGATCCTCCATCTTATCTTCCACCTCATCCTCCATCTCTTCCACCTAAGCAAATGGATTTTGGCCTCTAAAATGCCACATGGACCACAATTCATCCATTGGCCACCCTTTTCTCCCCATAATTCTATCCTTATCTCCTACATGACAACTACGTGGTCTTCAAATCCTTTTTTAAATTCAAAAGAAAGATAAAACAAACTTTACCTTCCCATTTAACAACTTCAAATCTACAAACAAAGTTAAAATGCTTTCAACTAAAGAAATAAAAGAACTAATGCCTAATAGTTGTCTAATAAAGGTAAAAAAGGTAGAATCTTCTCTATGTGGATTTTTAGACTCTCCAAAAAACCCTCTAGTTTGACAACAATTAATTGTTTTTACATAGTGTATGTAAATACAATGCGACATACACCCCCTCTAGAAACTTCTAGAACTTTGTTGTTGCTTGGAGAGCTTCTCAAGAAGCTTCTTTCAACTACAAACTTCTTACAAAAGATTGTAAACTATGTCCGTGACATTGACCTTATTATCCACCTCATCTTCCATCCCATCCACCTAAGCAAATGAATTTTAGCCTCTAAAATGCCACATGAACCACAATTCATCCATTGGCCGTTCCTTTTCCTCCATAACTCTATCCTTATCCCCTACTTGGCCTTCAATTTCTTTATAAAATCAAAAGAAAGATGAAACAAACTTCACCTTTCTATTTAACAACTTCAAATATACAAATAAAGTTTTAAATGCCTTCAAATATAGAAATAAAAGAACTAATGCCAAATAATTGTCTAATAGAGGTCAAATTAAAAAATAGAATTCACTCCATCTGGATCATTAAACTCCCAAAAAACCCTCTATAGTTTGACAACAAATATATATTTTTATAGTATACGCATGTACAAGGCAACAATAGCATGTTCTCTATAGTTGTGCTAGGATAGGATGGTAGATGCAAGGTTTTATATCATCAATTTTTAGTAGTACAAAAAGCAATCTTCCCTAGAGAATTGAAATTATTCATATCCTTGAAAATTGAGCATCTATAAAACAAGCAATACAGATTTTTTTTTAAATTTACTTTTAAAAAAATTAAATATTTCATCTTTTTGGCAATTCCATGCTATAATTTTATAGCATTCATTTATTTATCTATTGAAAAAAGAAGAATATATCTCCAAATATTAAGATAGATAGTGCAAAAATGGTCTCTAGTCTTCATAAAGACCTTATAAATCAGGTATGAAATAAGCTTGACAAGGGTTTCAAATAGAAATACCATGAGTTAGCCCCTAAAGTCCTATTGTCCCTTCAAGGGATGAAATGAATTTTAGATAGGTTCCTGTAAGCTCAATTTTCAGTGAAATTTTTAAAATTTCTCTCATTAAATTAAAAAAATATAGTAAATTTCTAAAAACATAATTTTTACTTCAATTGGTACTTGGAAGAAAAAGTTACACTATAATAAGCCCAACATTGAAATTGGAGGGCAAAAGAAAATCTACAAAAGTTTAAAATTTAAATTAAAAAAAAAATTCTCAAAGTTTTTATTATTTTTATTATTTGTCTACATGGAAAGCTTTGGTTCATTTTATTTGGATTTGTGATCTGAAAGTTATCAAGCATCTTGTTTTGTACGCAATTAGAGCATCATATTAATAATGCATACGATACATTTTTGAGCTCAATTTTCACATTTTTTCAAAACCAAAAGTTCTGTAGGATACAATTAGTTTGTTAAGAAAATCTCATCATTGGAATAAGCATGTTTTAATCCCATTTTACAGCTATTAATGATTTAGTTTTTTCCTCTATCATGTACTTTTTTTACTTATTAATTTTTTTGATAATTAAAGATCATGTTATTTCCTCAAGTTCTATTTTTCCTATATTTTCAACTTGATTCTTCATGGTAGTTTTTTTAATTCAAAATCTATAGCGCAAAATTTTTAAGTTAAGAAGATAATTAAGAGTCTCATAACTAGTATGCAAATAAACATGATTTCTTAACTTTGAATGCATTTATCTTGCAATTTGTGTAGTCGAAGTGTCTAAAAATTTTCCCACACATTTTCATACAAATCTACTGCAAGATCCTATAGTTAGATATGCAAAATTAACATTTTTTATTTGCTTGCTCTTTGCACTAGAAATGACAATTTTGAGCAATTTTTGATGAGAAAAAGGCCTTTGGACTTTAGGAATTTAAAGAAATTTAATTTCATATTGGAAAAACAAAAGAATTATAGGAGTCATTTAGGGTTAAAGTTGGCTAATTAGACAAAGATTAAAATTCCACTTGACAAAGGTTATTGTGTTGGTTTATTAATTGGCCTAAAGGATCAAGTGTTCATTCAACGTATGCAAGAAATCTTGGGTAGGTCCATATGAAACTAATTTTAGTCGGATATTCACAAAATTTTGACACAAAATGTGAACATATGCCCCTTTAGTGGTGTATTGATTATTTTTCTGATTGGGTGCCTGGATCAAAAGTTATGGTGCCTTGAGCTTTTTATGCAACTTGGGCAGCATGTGCAAAACTCCTCTACTTCTGAATTTTGATAGGTACATTTTTTACATTAGACAAGATGCAAATGTAAAAAACAACACCACATGTAGTGTAAAAATTTCATTCTAGGAGGAATTAAAGTTAGTTGGCCTTGTCGGGCAAGGTCATAAAAAAAACTTTTTTCCTAACTTCAAATGTTATAATCTTTCAATCCATGAAGTCAAAGTCTCTTGAAATTTTTCACAAATTCCTATAGAAATTTAGGCTAAATTATACCATTTAATTTTGAAAAATAAACTTTATTTTTCATTTTTTTCTGATTGCCCAACAAAGTGGCATTTTTTCATAGTTTTTGCCCAAAATGTGCCTTAATCCTTTAATAATTATTAATAATCTTGTAACTGAATTTGGCAATAGAAACCTTTCAAGAAAATGCAATGGAATGAAGTTGTCCATCCTCACTATATTGTATTGTAACAATATTGGACCTAATGCAAATTCAAATGCATTGGCTTTCACAATAAAACATTTTGACCAAATTTTTTATGTCTAAGAATGGGAGTGAATGAAGATGATCACATTAAAGTTTGAAAAACTTTCTCATTTTTTTTCATTTTGTATAAATCTATCCTTCTTGTAAGCTTTGTCAATGGAAACTCAATTTTTGAATGGAATAATCTTTGATGAAGTGTTTATAGAAATTTGCAAATCCAAAAAAACATTGAATATCTTGGATTGATGATAGAGCAATCCAATCAAGAATTTCAATCTTTAGAATTTTCTTGATCTATAACATGAATAATAAACTAGACTTCTTGTGCTTCATTTCATTACTTAACGTCAAAAAATAGATAAATCATCTTCAATCCTAGAATCAAGTTTAAAGTACATTGCTAAAGGAGACAAGTAATTTAGGACAAATGAAAAAACAAAAGGGACTTGTATTATAGGATGGAGGGAGTATACCTTAGTCAAGTCACTATACTCATCTTGCAAGATTCCAATCAATATCCAATATTTCAAGTTAATCAATGTTGTGTTAGAGATTTTTTTAGCTTGGAGAGGTAGTGTTCTTCAAAAGCACCCTCCCTTAGCTTCCTTTGTTTTTCCCAACTCTTAGAACAAAAAACCCAAACTGCCAAGTGAACCTTCTACTAAATACTTCAAGTATTTAATAGTTCTAAAATATAGTTTTACTCTCTAATGCCAATAGGTAAGGTAAACTAGCCTATGATAGGCAAAAAAATCCATCACAGACATTATGGAATGACCCTTTAAAATCTTGCATTAATATGTGAATTCTTTTTTCAATAGATGAGATTTGGGCTACATTAAGTTGAGTTAGTATCCACAATCAATGTCTTGGGTGATGGTGATGAAGTGATTAGTGATTACAATACAAACTTCCACCTTTTGAGTGCAAATTCATCACAAGAAGTGAATTTTCTTAGGCCTTCATGTTGTGACCATGTTAGAAAATACATATTGCGATTGCTTTACGTGAGTAGGATGACCACTATGGATACACTCTTTGTTGGTTTTAGGATAGTCCATAGACTTTTGGGGGCCACTTGGACAACACACTTCAAAAATTCATAACAAATTCATACTTTATCCAAAGAAATAAAAATTTAGTTGCAATTGCTCTCCCCATTTCCCACATTTGTCTTTCATGGAATTTTTTTCCCCAGCAAATGAATGCCAACATGGCACACCAGTCATTCTGCCTGTCATTCATAGGCAGGTTTACCTTCCTTACAAGTTACTACGATGGAGTTATTATTCCAATTGCGGCACATCTTCAGCCCAAGTAGATGGTTGTTGGGGTCGTGGGTTTGAGGCCTTTGGAGGGACAATGCAGTTGGTCCGAGGATATTGTTTTGGCGGTGGTGCCTTGTTTGCAATGTCATGAATGTCCATCGGCGGTGCTTCCACTTTGGCTTCGACCTTGGGAGCTCTCACATAGTAATCCGGAGAGTACTTGAGCTTGAATGGGGCATGAGGAGTAACGAGCGGCATCGACACCACCAAGTGACCGGTCGTCAAAGATCGCTCTCCACTGCTTGCATCTGTCTTCACCTACAGTACACTCTTCACAGTCAATCTGCGTGCCACTGTATGCTATAACCTAATTTCTTCTATCGAATGTAAGATACGATACGCTATTTTGTAGGTTTAATGCTCATTCAAACACCATGTATTTGTGTCCCGATCTGTGTATTGTTTGATGTTTAAGAGATTGAAGAACATTTGCAGAAAAAGCAAATAATTAAATCCCAAGCTTCCAAGCCTCCTAAAGAGAATCAATTGGGTGTAATCTTCTGATTTTCTCAGCAGTCTAATAGAATGGAATTGGATAGAGATTGGAACGAAGAAGAAGAATGGAGTGCTTACTTCGGCTGGCAAGTGAAGCTGCAGTAGCTTTCCTTTGATCAAAATCCGGATCAAGAGAGGCTGTACGTCGATGTCGATGAGGGAAGTGTCAAGGAATTTTGAAACAGCTACATCCAGGACGACTTTGGTTCCGCAATCAGCTTCGTCCAGTTTGAAGTCCCACCTGCTTAGCAATTTGCACCCTGCTCAGCATGCTAGCAAAACCATAAGCTATTGCAGAGCTCTTCGTTAGTGAACCTCGTGTGTCAACTAGAGCCAAACTTGCTTCAGCAAAAAGGCAAATGGCTTTTGAGGAACCACCTCTTTGGGTTTTGGTTTTGCTTGTCCACTCATGGACCAATCATTTATGGTTCTAAAATGATGAGTTTGATTGAAAGTATAAATTTGGATGGACCCAAATTTGATACCATCAGAATTAGTGAAGAACACTACATGTATGTGTTCGTGAAGAAGTAAATAATTTTGGACAAAAGATAGATCATATGTGACGGACTCAAAAACTTCTGAAACAAGCAGAAGGCCTGTTTGGGCTTCTTGGTTCCTTAGGATTTAGTTAAGGTAACCCCAAGTAATTGCCTGAAATTGCATTGGAGCTGCCAACATAACAAACAAAAGATGCAAAATTGGCAAGAATTCGTATCCTCAACAAAATTCTTTCGCCACGCCAGTGGAACTGAAAATTGAAAAAGAAAAAGTGAATTAAATTTAACCCTTCAACAACAAGCCGGTCATCGTGGAAATCATCTCTTTGAGTACCGTGTGCATTGTTGACTTAAGAAAATGAAAAAGCACTCATTGGAAGACAAACTACTGTAGAAGACCTTCCCTTTTCACACAAAATTTGGAGGATGAATAGTTGCACTTCTATCCTACACGGACAGATTCTTTGTCATTCATCGACCATAAAATGTCCTCCTTGTCGTTTATGGGTTAAGAAAATCTTGTCCTACATCTAGTATCAATTTACCTTAGCTATAAGCAGAAAAGTGCATGGAAGTCAGAGTGAAAATGCAGGTAAAATTTGATGCTGGAGCTCAAGAATACTGTGATCATGGACACATGAGTGCACTGCTTACCCGCCTTCGTTTCTCTGGTAGACGCGACCATTCAATGGCAGAGGGTCGAAGCCTTTTCGACGAGTAGATGGTTTCCTCTCGCTCTCCGGGCGCTACAGAGGAGTCCAACATGAAACCGCAACACAACACAACCACATTATTAACTTCTTTTCAAGTACAAATTATTTGGTAATCAATCAGTATTTGGTAATCAAACAGTAGGCCGGATGATGCATCTTGACAAGAGAAACATGAGTTCCGGCGAGAGATTGCTGACTTTGGATTTATTTTCAGCGTCCTCTCGAAGCTCCTTGAGCTCACGGCTCTCAGCAATTCGAGTGTCAGGTGTGTAAGTTCGTTTGGGCTCTCCTTTTTCGTCCTTGCTTCTGCTACAGGATCACCCTCATGGAATAATTATCACAACAAAGTGGCAGTAACCTTTTTACAGTAATCGGTAGGAGGTTCATAAAGCGCCCATTTAAGAGCTTGGAACTGAATTTGGAACTGAATTTGGGGAGGTGAAGCTTCTTGAAATGTTTTTCAGTCAATATTCCTTGGAAGACAAAATGGAATTGGCATCTAACCCAAGTCGTTTCATATTTTGGGGAGCTTTGTGGAATTGGTTATGAATTTTTGAAGTTGAAATGACATTAGGCTCTAAAATCGCCCACCTCTTCAAAATGTACACTATTTGTACATTGCTAGTACAATGAAAAAGAAACATGTATAAATAGCATGCATTTGAGGAGGTGGACGATTTAAAAAACCTCCTGCCTTATATTCCACCTAGTGTCAACAAACCTTTTAGAATCAAGATTGTGGACAACGTTAGGCTTGTACCTACACTTGGGGTTCTAAAGAGGGCAAGACTATAGAAGATGTATTCATGGCATGCAAGTCTTCTTTAAGCCGATGTATTTCCTGCACAAACATCACAGTTTATAGCTTTGTTTCTTTGCTATGTTCTATGCATTACAATCTATTTTTTGGATTAGGTGAACAACATGATGCAAAATGAAGATAATGTGCTTAATAAGTGTTTTTGCATTACCTGTAGTGCGGTAATTCTCTCTCTAGGTTTGATATCCCATGCGTCTAGTCTCTTCAAGCCAAAACACATAAAGGTTTATCAAATTGTGAATATTGTAACAGTTTCTTGAGATAGCGAGATGATTGGATATATTGCTATTCAAATACAAAGATGAAGTACTCTTATTCATGGAAAGAGAAATAAAAACATAATGCCATAAAGTAAGGTAGAAGATGCTAAAATAGAAGATCTTGTCTCCTATTGATTAACCACAACTTATCTATTCAAACATTGGACTTGCTAGGTTTGATATCCTAGATGTGAGCATGGCTTGGTTGAATACCTATGACCACTAATCTTTGTCTGAAAACATGGGTACCTAGTTGTCAGTTATTGATATTTGCAACCTCTCACTTTGGTATTACATAAGATCTTCGTACTTAACCCCCAAAGCTCTTTTAAATCCAAAACAATCTTGGATTGTTTGAGTGACTTTAATGAAATAGTAAAAGTTGTTTTCTTGCATGAATGAATCTCACTTATGCAATGCCTTGAAGACCCAAACTTTTTATATGTCATTGTAGCACTTTAAGCCAAGAATGAGATCCTATAGGTAGAAGTTATTCAAAATGCATAAAAATTTATGTATGTACAATTCAATCTTTTTGTCCAAGGTGTTCTTTCTATGCAATTTCAAGAGTCTTTTCTCATTTTTGAGCCAAATAACTTTAGGGGTTAATAATAAAGTTTGATCTCAACAAATTTGATTATTGTAAACCTCAAAAAATCTCTTCACAAATCTAAACATCCCTCAAAATTACATGTCTCCGTGTATTATTAAACCAGAAACATCATGACAAGCTCGGCTCACATTGATTTTTTAGTATCAATATAGTTTCGGAACGAGTGACGTTCAAGGGTTTTAATAAGTGCTTGACTTGTCCTCTGACTACCTTATGTACACACGTATGGATTCTACCTTCAAATGAGGGAGCTTGATGATGATATAACTGCGGCAACCATCCCAATCAGTGCAAGGGTTTCCTGTGAGGAACCTTTTTCCAAGCCAACAAACAAGTTGGATTGGTATGAGTATGATTTAAATAACAAGATGCAACCATTGAGTTTATTTTTAGTAACATGAAAGTATAATCCCCATTAAACAACCTCATGTATATAAAGAAAACAAAAACAAAAACACTTCCAAGCTTGCCACAAGGGTTGGCTTTTTGCCAATACAAGCCTACAACTAGAGTCATTCATTCATTGGCCTAAGCAGTTGTAGTTTGTATCGCTAAATATGAAATTGTTCTTGCCATGTATTTCTTCATAATAATAATATGAATCCGCTTTCACATTTCAACCAACAACAGAGTAAGGGTTGGCTTCTAGAGTCGGGACCAGTGAGTCCATTGATCAACGATAGAATGGAAGTTTTTTTTTTTAAATACACATTCCGCTATTGATGAGTGGGCTTCACTGAGGCTTGACGCCACATGGGACCCAGTCTTAAGATACATCAACACAAACAAAGAGTATAGTGGTCTTACAATTCTTGGAGATGGACATTGGCATTCAGAGAGGCAACTGAATGCAAGTTCTCAAGGTCAATAAAGTTGAGGGTTAGATCCAACTTTTGCAATTGTTCACACTTCTCTAAGCCTTCAATCTGCACCATATTTATGTCGTTAACCCCTTTAGTTGGTGCTTGAATCTTTTCTTGATTTTTAGCATATTTTTGTTTGTATTAATATATATACATACACACATACACACATATAACTTATCTCAATTTCATCAAATTTATCATCCAAAAAATGATTTAAAAAAAAATCAAGCATTGATTTGGATGAATGAGAAGTTTTGTGGTAAAAAAAGGCCCCTCAAACGTCTCTATTCATTGTAAGGTAGTGCACAAATACCTTGATGATATTATTCATGGCCATATTGAGATACTCCAACTCTTTTAGTTTGTGCAAATTCTCTGCATAAATTCTCATTCTTAACAAAATCTATCACACAATCCTAATTGAGTTTTACTTATCAAAAACAATTAATTATAGAAAAGTCATCAACTTACACCCCCTTATTGCTAGTGCCCATAGAGAAAAAATTAGGGGGAGTCTCAACCAAGGCGAGGAATGAGATTGTTTGGCATATAGAGAATCTTTAAACGTGGGCACAAAATCCCCAATGTTTTGTCTATTCTCTCAATAGATTCCTCTTGTAGAACTAGTTCCTACATTATATTGTAAAAAACACATATATATTTTTATAAGCCCTATATACAAAGTGTTTTTTGGAAATAGGTCTATATATAGTATAAAATATTAGCTTAGAATTTTTCTAATAGAAAATGCCATCTTCATAATAAAAAATATTTTACCTTATAAGTAATTTTAACTTGTTCCAAAATATTAGTTTTATAATTTTCAAAGCTTTGAAAATGGTTTAAGAAGTAATATGAAGATGGATCAATTTTGGTTTGGCAATTACAGAGAACCAATTTAACAAAATCAATAGAAGGTCTTAAGAAATGTGTACAATATGGACATAATGCACATGAAGTTATATGGATTTGGTCTATCCTATTAATAAAACCCCATGGATGTCAAACTATTGTATTTAATTGCAATGAATAATAGAAGACAAAATTTCAAATGCATAGAACCATTGGATGCATCAATATGAGTTCAAGAATGAACCTCCATAGTGTAAAGAACGCATTCATTGTGTTCTGAACGTCTCCTAATCATTTCTTGAGTGATATCACCTCCCATCTTTCTTTTGTTTCTTTCACCTATTCAATGAATTAAGGCAAAAAAATAACCACTACTGCAACTTAAAGTTCACTCTTTAAAATAATATATTTATCCATATTAAGTTCTTAACCATGATACCTAATTTTAGACTTCTATAAAATACCTAAAAATATTATAATTTTTTTGCATGTTACAACACCCAATATGAGCTAAGAATAGATCTTTCACAAAATCAAGCAACAATTTGTGCACAAGAAATGATGATATCCTCAAGTATTTCACTACAATCTATTGACAAGTAGTTAGGGATTTTCAATGAGAACACATATGACTATATTCCCTTTAGTTAGAATTATGGTGTTAAACATAGGAATAATTGGTATGTTAGTTTGGTGCCATTGTTACTTAAATTCCTAAAACAACTTGCACTCTACATTCACAATTGCCAAGCTAAATAGTCCAAAAGATGTTGTCCATTATAGTGATATATATTGATAATATAAAATTAATATAAAATATTCACAAAATTAGTCATAAAATTAATGGAATCTATAGTATAATATAATAAAATATATTTATGTATTACACAAAGGTACTATATGTGCATTACATTGATGGTAATAAATAATAATAATAATAATAATAATAATAATAATAATAATAATAATTCATTTGATATATTTATAATTATGATATTTATAAAAAAAATTATATATCATTATTAGATACTCTATAATTAGACACATAATATATATTTTATCAATATTATAATATATTGTATACTATTATTAATCAGTATTATAATATTTTCATTGAAAAAATTATATAAATTTATTTAATTTTTTGAATATTCATTATGTTAATACTTATTTTAAATTATTCAATCATTTAGATGAGAATTGGTGCCAAGGATGAAGTTTTGTTCTAGTGATGGATCCTCCCTAAATCACTTAAAAATTTCGGTGTGATAGTTCTAATGAAAAATTAAAAGCTTCGGAAAGAGCTGCAAGTATGAATTACAAAGACAATTCATCTTTTTGCCCCTTGGCATTCACATTGATCTTCAACTATTTTTATTAGTATGAGATGAGGTGTTTAGGGAAACATATTATGATAATAAAAATTTGTTTAAATCTTTGACTAAGTCCAAAAATGCAAATTTGAAGGTCAAAATTGGCAAACAAATAATTCTACTAAAGTTATTTAGCTAACGTAGAGATGTTTTGAAATAGTAAATTGTCCACCTTTTGACATGTGCTCAAAGTGCACTTACCTTTTGCACAAGTGTAAAGAAGACAATTTTTCCCCAAAGATGAAAATGGTTGAGAAGAGCATCTTTAAGTTATAAACAATTGCCAATGTTTGTTTTATTTTTTTGAGCTTTTTTATTATTTAAAAAAAATCAAGCATCAAAGTATCCATTCTCTTGGCATTTTTCCATCGCTCTTTGTTTTTGCATAACTTTTAGAGATAAATTTTTCTAGGCCTAAATTTTCAAACATACGATACTTTGAAATTTTTAATAAATTATTAATATTTATTTTATTGAACAAAATTTATTCCAAAAGTCACAAGACTAACAAAAATAGGTTGTTTTGAGACAAAACAATAGATGTTTCTTGCAACAACCCATCAATAAATTCAATATTTATTTCCAAATGAGTGAAGCACAAATGCACAATAGAATAATAGTTGCAAAATTGACCAAAATAACACATCACATGCTTGTTGGTCGCAACATCTCTAAAAAAATCAAAGATATTTCAAAGTGTACAAGGGCAAGCTACAAAAGTAGATACTATATTATCCAAGGAATGCAAGCATCTTCCAAAATATGCATGGATGCTCCAAATTTAGGACAAATCATAGTTACTACAAACACAAAAGAGATTGAAAAAAATGTGTAAGGGATAAAAATAAATTCATAAGACCTTGGTAACTTGTCTTCCATCAAAAATGTATAGCTTAAATCAAATGGAATAACATAGGTGACCTAGAATGAAGTAGGGAGGTTGTTAACTTAACCTTGGAAGGAATTTGCTTTCAAAAAGTGAACCATGATTCATGATGACTTTCCATATCAATGTAGAAATGAAGAATGAAACTATTAGTCCAAAAATTAGATAATTTTTGAATTAGTTACTACCTTGGTCACAGGCTAGCGTCCTTCCAAGGCTCAAACCTAGATATTTGTGCTTCCTCTTGAAGTTCATTGAAATCACCATGCTCAATAATTTGAGGGTCTAGTGTGTAAGTTTGTATAGACTTTTCTCTTAAGTTTTGTCCTTGTGCCTAACACAGTGGTACATGATGATCTTAACCAAAACTTTGTTAAAATGGCGGTATTCCACAAACTTGACATTTTTACATTTAGATTGTGCAATATGAAATCTATTGCAATCCTAGGCTTTAAAGAGAAAGAAGGTAATGAATGGAAAAATGGCATAGAGAATACAACCATTTTAACAAAATTTTCTATCCCTCAGGCAATAATTATTGAAACAAAATATAACTAGCCATACTTGGATTACCAATTAACTACCTAATTATTGTATTCAGCTTCCATCATTATGAAACTAAAAAATACAAAGCACAATTACTGTAACTATAGCCATGATATTCTAAAGAACTAAACAGCAATTTTTAATGCTTAACCCCTAAAGAACCAAACACCGTTTTTTTACAACATAGCAATTTTGGACAATTCACTATGAATGTTATTTGTTTTATTTTTTCTTTGAAATTTTCTCACAAGATGTATCCAAGGAGTAGCTTTAAGGCTCAACAATTTTCATAACTTTTGACTACATGGATAAAAAGTTATTGCATGATATGTCATTTTCATTGGTTGGTGGGTAGTCCGGGCAGCTCAAAAAAATTCTTTAAAAATCACCTTTTAAAAAAATAAAAATTTGAAATTGGCTCTTTAGATTTATATAAATGCAGGAAGCTTTTAATAATTACATTTCAATCAATGAGTCAAAAGTTATGAGGAATCTTAGTTTGAGGGTAATTATGAGATCCTGCCATTTCTATAGCAAAGAGCAAAAAAACTTTTAAAATGTTTTTCTTTGCATATATAACCGTACGATCTTATACTATACTAGTATAAAAATGTGTGGAAGAAATTTCACAAACTTTGACCATGTGGATTGGAAGATGTTTGCATTTAAAGTGAAGGAAACAAGTTTTTTTGTAAGTTGCTCTACTAAATTTTCTAGCTTTGAACCTTCTTAACTTAAATTTTTTACTCTACCAATTTTGAATTTCTAATTTTATATGATGAAAAATTGAATTGCGAGTCTAGAAAAAAAAATTCTAGGAAAACACACTTAGTTTTCACTCATTAAAGAATTGTTAAGTAAAAGTAGGTTCAAGATTGAAGGGAAAACTAAACTGTTAATAACTCTAAGATGGAATTGAAATACACAAATCTGAAATGATGAAATTGTTCTAGCAAGAAATCTTAACCTTGTAGAATTTTTAGATTTTTAAAATGTGGAAATTGAGTTAATTTTTTCAAAAAGATGTTCTAATTGCCCAAAAAATAAGATTGTCCATAACTTTTGCATAACAAATTCAAATGGAATGAACCAAAGCTTTCCATCTAGATAAAAATACAATCTATACAAAAAAAAAAAAAAGTTATTTTTATTTTGAGGGTTTTTGAAGGATTTGTTTTGCCCGCCGAACCAAAAAAGGGCTTTTTATGCCATAACTTTTGCTTCTGGGCACCGATTGAAATAAAAATTGTATTTTTGGAAAGCTAATGTGTTCTTCTATCTTTACAAAAGGATTCAGACAATCACAAAAAATATTGAGACCATAGGAGCCTGCCCAAAATCCATTTTGTCCCCCAAGGAGACAATGGGACTTTAGGGATTAATAACACTAGCTAAATGATGAAAGGTTGTGCATTGCACATGAGATGGAAATGAAAAGTTAGTGATTTCATTCCATGTAAAGTAAGGTAATTACTCCTTGTTTTGATTAAGCAATTGAGCATTGTTCCTATTGCTAAATTACCTATTTTTAATTGTATCTTGTAGGAAGTTCAAAGAATATTTTAGATTCTTTTATTTTTTGCAATTTTTTTGGATAGTATGTGAAATTAACTTTGAATTTTCAAAGAGCTCAAAATAGATGTATAGAAATGTATGCCGAGGCTCTCATTAAGAGAGGCAATATATATTTGGGGTAGGATTTAGAAAGGGGGCACAATTAAGTGCATTTACATTAGCTAAAGACACTTTTATTTTGTTATCAACCCTGTCTCCATTCCACAACATTTTCTTTTAAATTGTCCCTTTACAGTTGTGAATCCAAATGCATTGTCCAATCAAGCGTCTTTTGACTTACGCTTAGGGGTACTTCACACTATGGCCAAAGGTTGAAAGTCCGTTCGTTTCTACCAATGGAGGCCATGAAACCTTGAGTTTGGCCTCTCGACCCTTCACACTATGCACCAAAATCCAAAGTATGTCACTTGTATGGCACAAAATTGAATGGACTCTGGATTGGAGTTTGGATCGATCATCCAAAGTGGAGACCCAAACTCTAGTCAAGAGTCTGTCAAATTTCAAAACCCAAAAATTAACAAAAAATAAAATATTGACAAGATCTCAACCATTAAATTTGAAATGATATGGCTTTGAACTTTTGACTAGGCCTTTGGAGACTTCACACTATGGTTGGCCAAAGGCTCCAAATCCAACTTTTTATTAAATTTTATTAGCCTTTTCCTTTGAACTCTCGACAAAGTTTGGACTCTCAATCCCACGACCTCTCGACTTGAACGGCCATAGTGTGAAGAGGCCATTAGATTTGAAGTTGTCACCGAAACAAAAAGTATGGAGACCAAGGTTGAAAGACAGGTGGACCACAAGAGACTTGCACGACAAAATACAGTACAGGAGGAATTAAGGTGAACTAGCCTACCACCGTCCTCATCTCAATTGCGCCCTTATGTACCGATGGGATACATTTGGGAACGAAAATGTACACCGCAGGGTACATGAAGAAGGAATTGGAATTAGGATGGTAAGAGGCTGCTTCACCTTAACACTGAAGTGGTGTGTGATGCAGCAATCTCGGAGTTCCCAAGATCTCAGTAGAACCCACACTCTTTCACGCCCACGGTACTCTCGCCCGCCACGTTCACAATGCCATTTCTTCCGCATTGATCACTCATACAGACGTTGTAATTGTTACAACGGCTGCAAATCCCTTGCCTCGACAGTCATTAATCAATCCCTGCCTGCACTCTCAAGACCACCTCCAGGGATCCATGTAAACTAAGTTTGAATCCAGCATGAAGCAAGCATTCGAACAATCACGAGATGTACATAATTTCTACGCTGCAGATGGACTTCCAATTATGCTACTCAGTGCCCAAAACTTGCACCAATTTGTAACCTGAGGAGTATCTACAGTGATAAAGATCAACATATCTCGCTTCCAAGGTGCATGTTTCTCCTGTGCTGTCAATGTTGTGAGTGCCACTGTCAAATGGGTGAGCACGGTGAGAGAATTGAGAGCGCCGTGAGTAGGCTTGTGTGAATCCAGTTATTAAGATCAAACACCGAGCTTGCTTGCTTGCTTAATAGCATATATTGCCAAGTATGGATCACAAGCGAGGGTATCCGTATGATTATATGGAAGATCAAGCCGTGCCATCGCCCACCAAGCGTCTCAAGGACTTGTCCTACCACCGCGACTACCCGCAAGACTGCCACAACTCCTGGTCCGAGAGTACCAGCTGCTGCAGAGAGAATCCACAGTGGGGAGAGCGATACACCGCCGAGATTCACCGGAGTCAATACAAGACGCAGATCCAGTTTGGGTGTCCACAAGTCAGCTATGGCCATGGACGACAACAGCAACAACAAGCATCAGTTTGTCACATTCCGGACAGCGCGACTACAGCGAAAGCGAACACCGTACCGGCACAGCCCATTTGGAGTGGCGCCAGCACGCGATCCGCCTCCAGTTTGGATATGAAAATGGAGGAAGTGTCGTACCTCAGCATGTTGCCCCTCGTCAAGAAGGTAAGCAATGTAAAGTCTCAATTCACTATACAGTAATGGAGAGGTTCCATTCACATAACGAGTGAGTTACGTTGAACCCTTTTCCTACAACAATTGACCTAGAAACATACACCATCTTAAATTATACAGATTTCACTCTGTGTTTAGCTAAAAATTAATTGCAAAAAACTAAATGTCAATTTAGATTAAGTATTTTTATGAGTAGAAGAAATCGAAGCTCACATTTAAATGGTCAATGGAACCTCTAATACACAGTACTGTATGCTTAATGGAGCCTGTACCTTACTCTGAGTCTAAGGGCAGCTGAGTGTGAGTTCCACTATCTTGCAATTGTAAGTGCGTGCAAAGTCACGCGCATAGGGTATACATACACACTTCCCTCCACGCACTCACCACATTCGAATTAACCACACTAATTGTGCAGAATTAATGGTTGCAAAGAAATTTTTGTTCATATTGTTCGAAGGTTGTGGTTTTCCTTCTTGGGCACGTCATCCACGCAGTCGTTGATTGTAGAGTTGCAAGAAACAGTATTGTATGGCCAGCTTTTACTCTTTTCAGAGGTGAAAATAACATTAGTGTGGTGGATGTGAGGTGACGGGAAGCTATTGTTTCGATCTTATGAAATTTGGAAGTTCGTCACTAGATGCTTCATAAATCAGAAGACATACACAATTCTTTAAATGTTGTTCTTGTAGACAGTGGTTGACTCAATTGCCAGTAGTTGTAAGAAGTTTCAATTCATACGAACAAAGGCTTGAATTTGCTAAGTCGTTAAAAAACTTAAGGTGCGGTGAGTGGGATGTTTCCGACATCAGACTGTGTGGCGTGTCAGGAAGACTTACATGTTTCTGGAACTATTTTTCTTGTAGAAAGTGGACTAGTACATTGTCAGTAGTTGTAAGAAGTTTCAAATCATGTAAATGTAAGTTTGAATTTGCTAAGTCATTTAAAAACTTAAGCTGTGCGTTCAGTGGCAAGTTTATGATCTATCATTTCGTGAATGACTCCCAGGAACTGGAGAAGTGGAATTTCGGTACCAACCACCGCGCTCGGAGGCGAATGCCACCCCTAGACGCGACCTCCAGCGACGACCCAGACGACGAAACCACCTGCGCCGTGTGCAGAAATCCCCGCAAGTTCAAAGGCTGGGACGCGCTCCTCATTCACGCCCAGAAGTACAGCAAACAAATGCCCTGGCAACACCGCGGCTACTTTCGAGCTCTCCAGGAAGCCCTCTTCGACAAGATGGTCGAGAATCACGAGAAAGTTGTTCCTGCAGCGAACGTCGCATCAACAACAACACCAGCATCCCCTCCTCCCACCACTACTCCGTGTGCCGTCGACATCACGCACCAAATGGATGCACAGCGCTTGCAACAACAAGCGGAGAAGAGAACAAATGGACAGCACTGGCGGCCGGATATCCTCATCGTCGAAAACGAGGAGTTTCATGAAGTGGGTCACATCTTGAAGCAGGAAGAAGGGGGGCAGCAAGGGGTGGTGAAACCGAGGTTGCGAGAGGTGTTGGCTGTTTATGCGCATGGAGAGGGAGATGAAGAGCAACGGCATGTATTCGTCTTTCCAGCTTCCAAGGTGAGCTCCTCAATCGGCTTGCTGTCCTGCCCGCCTTGTGTTTTCAGACTGCGTTGCTATAGTCGCAAAGAAGTGACGATGTTGGGCTACATGATGATCAACAGGTGGGCTATGTTGGAGAGAAGGAAATCGTCAACAGGAACGTCATCAAGAAGGAGTCGAAACTGTCCTGGAAATCGGGAGAGTCGACGAAAGGTGTCGACGAGATGGAGAAGAGCGATGAACTGCTAGGCGCGGGGAAGCCTTCCGAAATGGTGTCCAGCACGGCCATCACCAAGTAAGCTCGGGATCCATGCCACCACCACACAGACACACAACTAAAAGCGTAGAAATCGTTGAAAGGGCTCGTGACATATCGAAAGTTCGCAGTAAGCGTAGATTCTTATCAAACGGATCATACGCAAATAATTTGTGGAGATTCTCGCTGGAATGAGCTGAAGATCATTTTTGATGACGATGAGTTGTTGTTGCACGTGATGTGATTCAAGTGATGTTGCGACAAGGTGCGAGTCCCTGAAGGAAGCGCTGGGGCTGCAGCTGACGCTGGACGACCCCGACGACATCCCGGGGAAGAAGCTCTTCGACCCGAAGCAGATTCACCGCACCAGCTGCGTGTTGGACCGCTGGGCGCAGAATTTCAAATCCTCCGCGCAGAGATTCGAAATGCAACGCGTCCTTCGTGACTCTCCTCAGGTCCATTCATTCACACACAAGTGCTCCACCCTAACTCTGCGATCGCCATAGCCAACTAAATCAGCTCTAAGGCTGCACCCTAAACCACAATGGTGGGTCAATCGACTGATCTCCCATATCCAATGCAGCTGGTGGCGATCGACCAGGGGTTCCGGGCCGGCCTGAAACGAATCAAGACGTACTCTCCGGCGTGCAAGCGCAAGATCAAGGAGCACATGGCGCAGATTGAAGGTCAGTTTCGGGAGGATCATCTCATGTGGCTGCAACAAGTGGAGGAAGTGCGGGAGCAGTTTCAAGAGCTCGCGGATGAAGTCCACCGCAAAGAGTAACCCTGCTATCCCATTGCATCACATCATCTCCTCTTGAATGCACCCACTCAAATCCAACCAACTCTCACAAACCTAGTAGCCAGATTTCAGAGTAGTTTCGGAGGCAAAATGCTAGCTCGACGCTGAGTTCTTCCAACGTTGGAATGGGAGGATAAATACCCCGTTTTGAGTAGTTTTGGGAGGTCAATTAGAAGCCAACATTGAAAGCTTCCATCGTTGGAATCATTAGGAAGGGGAGTTCGAAGCTTTCTCTGTTGGAAGCTGGAAGGAGCTGGAACGGAAGGAATTCGAGCTTCTAATGTTGCAGACGTATTCTGAGGGAATTTTGTTCTCACCCATTGTGCTTGAATTCACCGTTTCACTACAGTTGAGCAGCGCATGAGGATAAGTCTGCAACATTGAAAGCTTTTCAACAAGGTCCCGGAGATGAATGACAGTTTCCAACGTTGCAACAATCATTGAAGAATAAAAGGAACTTTCTAACCAACAATGAAATCTTTCTAACAGTCCTTCATCTCTGAAATCGGCCATTCATAAGAGAGGCATTAGAACGTGCTGAGTACTTGGAAACTCAACTTCTCTCAATTTTCTAATTGGAGACAGATGAGCCTCTGCCATTGGCAGCATGAAGATGGCTCTTCAATCACGAAACTTGAAATTGAGTTTAAAAAGCTGAGAATTATTACCGACCTCCGTCCTTGAGTGGAAAAAACTATTAGTGTGAAAGAGTTGCTGAAAAATGCGAGTGCACCATCATAACATTCTCGAATGGGAGGGCAGAGGTCCTGTAACAAGAATATATTCGTGTTACAGTGGCCCACTGTACTGTACATGCGTAAGATTGCATTCAAGATGTTTTTACAGTGAAAGGGGCCTTGATTTATGGAAAGAAAAGGGTCCCCTGTCTTGAAGTTCAAGAATGTTAAAATGACAAGTGGATGCATAAGAACCTCCAACGATGCGAGTGGCTACGACTATGAAACCCTACCCACGACTGATTGCGGATGCTCGTCGATCAACAGAGCTTGCGACAAGTTTCTCAAGATGCGAATGGAGCTCGGAGTGACGAAAGAGATGTGGAAGCAAGAGAAGGAGGAGCAGCACAAAGCCCTTCGAGCCGCGCAAGAGAAAGCCATTCTCGTCGTCCGGTGCCGCAAAGCCAAGGTAAGATCACGTCCCTTTGCCACTCCCTTTTGAATTCTGCAACAATGTAACTGATACAGGTTCCCAAGACGACTGCAAAATGAACTGGTCCCAAATGTGATTTTCATAAGTTGCTTAAGTTGCTAAAAACACTACTAATTGTGCTAAAATTTCAAATTTAACAGTGTTATTGACATTTTTTGTAGCAAGAAAAAAAGTTTTGGTAGAAGCTTTGCTAAATCTAGACACATTTGTGATCCCGATGATGAGCTTGGGGGTGGGGTTGATCAAACGGGATTGCAGCAACGGCAGGAAAGGGCGCAAATGATGCAGCTGTGGATGGAAGATGCGCGGCTGTTCAAGCAGGAGAGCACCAAAGCCCGCGAGGAGCGGCGACGCCTGCAGAAGATTCACAACAAGGTGCACGACCGGGAGGAGACTGCCAGGTGAATACACAGTGCTAGTCAAGTCCGTTAGTTAGTCGACTACTAGAAAACAGTGCCGGATGGCTTGATTTGGACATGAATCAACAAAGTTGTGTTGATTCAGGCGTGTTTTGTCGCTTAGAACAATTTGATTTGGACACTGTTTTCTAGTGGCCATAGATCCAATTCTCTAAGCGCGTAATTAACTTCTCATCCATGCACTTGAGTGCAGATTTTTTGTTACAAACTAGATTTACTCTGAGTTCAAAGGGTTTTTTCTTGTCCAAATGAAGTTATACAAGTATTTACAAATTGTGACTTCAATCTTTGATGGATTCACGGCAGGAAGGACTGTCCAGTTTGCTTGGAGAGCTTTCGGGTTACAAATTTGTGAAGCGCCTCATAGTTCTGATTAGGAGACTGGCAGGCTCTCTGGTAAGGACTGTGATTCGGGTAAATAGCACGTGTCGTGGGCCTGAGCCCAATGTGCATAACATTCTGGAGCAGTGCTGACCGCGCATCCTTTTCACTGTAGCTAAATTGTAGTTGGTTCACCTGTTTGTAATAGTCGGTGGTGTACAAACGTTTAAATTCAAAGTAAGAAGATTTTAATTTTTCCTAAAGATGGGTATTGAACCTTCCATTCAGCATGATATCTTTTTCTTTGCCGTTAGTCAAAAGTTGAGCGTCTCCAACACTGTTGGACAATAATTATGCAGCCCGCCAGAGATATGGAGTGATTCGTGGAAATTTCAGAACTAGATTCAATTCTTTGATTGCTGTCACTCTCTCACGCAAACTTGCAATATTAGACGTGTATTAGAAACCCAGGGACACCACACAACTGCTCTTTAGTCCTTAAAAAATCGAATGCTTACTGCAAATTCCAATTCTGGGAGACTTCATCGGTCACTGCTGACGAATCCAATGCCTTGTTATACACTCCATACAGACTGAATTGCCCGTGAAAGTAAAAGAGTCTAATGCCATCCACACCCATGTAAAGTCAGACCATCTACTTCCATGTACACAATCCTCCACAAATTTATAAATCGCATGCGCCTCCACAAGAACGTCAACTGCAGTCCAGGAATGAATGAATCAAATGGAACACCTCCTGAGTGTTGAGCAAGAAGAGTTCAGTTCCAACTCGACAAAAAAAATAGCGGTAAATGCTCTACTAAACTAGCGCCATAGTAGTACCTTGCACAAAGCCTCTGATCTGTGCAGATCGAGGTGGCAACAAGCTAGCTATACTGATACAACAATCAATCGACTGCCCTACATGTACGTCACCTCGACGTGGATATCTTTCAGCAATCCCACGACCTGCTGCATGGTGGGCCGCTTGGTGGGCAGCTCCGCCGTGCAAAGGTACCCTATTCTCAGACTCTCCAGCATCTCGCTTTCCACGCCCGTGCTCAGAAGCTTGGGATCCAAGCACTTGTATCCCTGCTTCTCCCGAATCAAAGCGCGCACCCACCCGACTAAATTCCCTCCATAGCTGTCGTGGAAATAGTGTCCCGTGGGCCTCTTCCCAGTCACAAGCTCCAGCAACACCACACCGAAACTGTAGACGTCCCCACGAGGGGTGGCGTTCCACGTCTGACCGTACTCCGGAGGGATGTAGCCCAAGGTGCCGCCCATCACGGAGGAGGCGAGCTTGGCTGGTTCTACCAAGCCTGCCAGGCCACAGCCGGCTAAGTGAGGCTCGTAGTGGGAGTCCAGGAGGACGTTGCTGGAAGTGACGTCGCGGTGGATCACGTTCGGAGAACACCCGTGGTGCAAAAAGGCTAAAGCTCGAGCCACTCCTACGGCGATGCGGTGACGCACTGGCCAACTCAATTCCTCGTTCACTATGAAACGCTCGTGCGCGTCCTCCCAGGTCTCTTGGGTCCAGTGATCTGGGTGATGCGCTTCTGCACGTTTTTACAAACAATGTGGTCGTGGTGAGATCGCAGGATTGGAATGGAACTCTGTCTTGGATATCTAATATGTAAACTCTAATGTAACGTCTCCATTCACCATACAGCAAGAGCAGGGGTGAGGTTCCGATCACCATACAGGTGAACTTTGAACCTTTTCCTACAACAAACTAGAAATTTGCACCATCTTAAAGTTTGTACATTTAGTTTGTGATAAGCTAAAAAACAAATGGAAATATCTAAATGTCCATTGGTTAAGTATTTACACACTTATCACAAATCAAAGTTCCCCTATATGATCAATGGAGAATCTAATGTATTGAATGGCTAATGTAACCTCTACTTTACCTCAGGGGCCAATCTCTGCATATATCTTCTACCTTAATTTGTGCCAGAACAAACCTTAGTTTCAGCTACTCTATTGTGCAAAAGGAAACCTTGAACTTCATGCTGTTAAATCTGCTATGTCAATGCTGGAAGGTATAAGCTCAGAAGTTGCCACGAATCAGAAGATTTGTTAACAATGCACAAAGATATGCGCAGTCTTTCTACCCTGTTATACCATTCCACCTATGTAACCGCGATGTTCTATTCTTCGTGCTTCTAATATGGTAATTAGAGCTAGAGGGGGTAGACAGCGGTTCCCCTTCTTTGCTGAATACGTTTGATGATCATTTGTGTGCAAAACTCAGTTAAAAAGAATTAACGCACACTTTTCAAAAGTCATCTGCACTTGTATCGAATTTGGGATTGGGTAATAACGAATGTACCTTCCGAAGAGTCGTGGAGTCGGCTGTACACGTTGCCATTCTCCATGAACTCGTAAACCAAGAGTCGCTCTCCCCCCACCAAGCAGTACCCGACCAGCGACACCAGATTCTCGTGCCTGATTTTCCCTAACGCCTCCAACTGGGCGGCTTTCTCCAGCTCATTCCCAGGTCCTCCATCATACAGGACCTTCACCACAATTCGAAAGCCTCCCGGCAACACGCCCTTGAACGTCAGGCCATAGCGCGTATCCGGCATCTGCGAGTCCTTGTGGAACTTGCTGGTGGCGTGCAGAAGATCTGCAAATGTCAAATTGAGGAGCGGCTTCTCAAACATGATGACGGGAATGGACGCCGGTTGCAGCACTTGCGCTGCCCATGCGCCCGGGTCCGCTTCGAATGTCACAGGGCCTGACCTTGCTATGGTGAGTTCCTTGGTCGGCACGCTCTTGTACTTCTTCCTGTGAAATAGAAGAAATGTTACAAGGGCAGCTGCAAGGGCTAGCACGCCGCCAACCACGATTGCAACGATTGCACCCGGTTTCAGTCCACTACCAGATTGCGCTGCAGGTTCAATGACTGGAGGCTGTGCAGGAGGCGCGGAGTTCACAACAGGCGAAGGAGGCACAAAGTAAGGTGACGGAGACACAACAGGTGAAGGAGGAGATTGCACCGAAGGACAGATTCTGTCCACCACTACTCCACAGAGAAGAGGATTCCCCGCAAACGAAGATTTGTTATAAGAGCTCCACTTATTTGCCGACGGTACTAACCCACTGAAGTTGTTGAAGGAGAGATTCAGATTCGTCATGTTCGTCAAAGCAGTGAGCTCTTGAGGGATCTTCCCTGTGAGGTTGTTGTAGGAGGAGTCCAAAACTCTCAGATTGATTGCCCGAGAGAGCGTTGCAGGAATGCTGCCGTTTGCGTTGCACGACGACAGGTTGAGGTGCATGAGGTTCGCCATCAGGGTAAAATCAGGAAGAGGCCCCGCATGGAACCGATTCTTTGCCAAGCTCAAGTACTGCAGGGAAGTGATCTCCGTGATACCCCAGGGGATGCTCCCGTTGAGCTGATTCGAAGACATGTCCAGCTTCTTCAGGAAGCCTAGCCTTGACAACGTCGCCGGCATCTCGCCAGTGAAGTTGTTCCCATGCAAGTCCAGTTCCTGCAGCTGGTCGGTAATGTTACTGGGAACAGGCCCTGAAAAGGAGTTCCGTCCAAGACGTACTATGGTAAGATTTGTCGACGCAAGTAAGCCCCAAGGAATGCCCCCACTGAGATAGTTATTCGCACAGTCCAGAACCTTGATATTTTCAGAGCTCATCCCCCACGGGAGCGATGGCAAGGCACCCCAGAGACTGTTGTTGGCCACCGAGATCGACTGAATAAAAGGAAGCCTGGTAACATTGACAGGGAAACTCCCATTCAACCTGTTTGAGGAGACGTTCAAGACCCGTAGCTGTCTTAAGTTTGACAGATTTGGAATGTTGCCAACGAAGCCATTCTGCGAAAAGTCTACAATCCGAACCCTCCACAACCAGTTCAACTCGGTGGGAATCGCTCCAGACAGCAGATTCCGGCTCAAGTTCAACGTCAGAAGCTCCTGATACCAAAAGGTCTCATACGGCACATCTCCCGCAATTCGATTCGAGGACAAGTCCAGGTACCGGAGGTTCTTCGAATTCACCAGCGGAGGGATTTCCCCGGTGAAGTTGTTCCCGTGGAGGTCCAAAAGATTCAGACTCCACAACTCACCCAGCGTGCGAGGCAATTCACCGCTAAAAAGATTCTCTGCAAGGTTCAGCTTTTGCAGCTGGTACAGACCGTTCACAGCCCAAGGCACACCCCCACTGAACCTGTTGCCCGAAAGGCCCAAGTGCACCAAGTTCTGCAGCTGCCATACGTCGTAAGGAATGTCGCCGCTGAGGTTGTTGTTGGAGAGGTCCAGCACCGTCAAAGCAGACAGAGCGCCCAAGCTGCCATAAGGAATCGAGCCATTCAACTGGAGTCCGCCGAGAGTTAACCTGTAAATGCGTTGCTGAGCGCCCAGTCCAATGCAAGTCAGCCCTGCCCACTGACATGTTGGGACGGAGGCGTTGTAGAGCGAGGTGTAATCTGGAAGGACGTCTTTTAAAAAAGCAAACAAGTGCCGCTCATCGTCTTTCAGCGATTGAGCAGAGACTCCGTGGAGTAAGACCAGGGTCAATAGCAGCAGAGGTAGTCGAGCCCTTCCATTGGGCCCATTCATGTTCTCTTCACGGGGAAAGGGGGTCAGCGTCTGATGGGCCAGTCTTCAGGGAAAGAATTACAGTAATATGTGAGGGACAATGATTTGTGGGAAGGGAGGATGTAGAACTCATGATCACTCATGGGTGTCGAAGGTGAAGAAGCTGCACTACGTGAATTGAAAAACACACTGGTTGTGCCTTCTTCCCTATCCCACGATCCATTCCTGCAGGGCTTCAGTGTCGATGATCCGTACGTCCGGTGTGCCATTCGGCAGCACATTTGAGGGCCCAAGCAGAGATTCTACATTCGACGCTAATCTCTGTTACTGCAACACCAACATGTGCCTGCAGCACCACCAGCAGAGGAAAAACAGTCAGGCAAGAATCACTTCGGGTCTTGCCCACTGTCCAAGGGAGCAGATACGTGACGCGCTAATGCCCTCGCCATTTAAAAATCACCAGAAAATACTACTAGAACTCAATGTGAATTGCTGCAGACCCTCTTACTCTAACAGCCAAAAAAGAAGCATTTGACGTTCAGCTTTTCTAAGGCGAGTTCGCAACTCCTAGAACGGAATCACTTGAGGTCTCGTATACATAAACTGATACGATTTCTGCAAAGAAATGCCCTGAAGCTGCTGCTAGTGCGCCCACACACTAACGGTGCTTCAGACAATGTTGCCACCTACACCACCTGAAGCGCCAAAAGGCGTCTAGCCCATCTCACCATTCTACCATGGCACATCCATGGCAACCACAACCTAGTCTGCTCAAAAAAGTCATGTACTGTTGCGAATTAAGAGCAAGTTCTAGCCGCGCAGGTCACCTCCTCTTTCAACTTACGGGGAGAAAGGTAAGGGCGTGTCAACGGTTCAATTCTAAGCTCGACTTTTAGCGCTATCCTCATGAGCCTTGGTAACTCATACACCTCTCGTTCAGTTCTTTCCTTAACATGGTCAAACCTCCAACCTAAAACAAACATTGCAGACCCTGTCCTTCTTACGTTTCCAAATCATCAAAAACTCCAACGGAACACGACCTCGGTCAACAGAATATAAAACCGATACTAAACACGCACAACCCCACATTCCTGGTCTTCCAAACCTCCACTTCATCCAAGTTCGCTGCAAAAACAAACTCAAACACACACCAGAAGCCACCGCCAACCTACCAGCGAGCAAGGAGATTGCGAATGCAATTGAACATGTACCTCCAGGATTCCATTTCGACAAGCTAACGCTCCTGCCTCCATTGCGGGATGCAATCATACCACCGCTGCATCACCAAGGCCTCCACACAAAACATTGAACTGCCCACTCTCACTTCTCACTCCACATTTCCTCCCACCAGTCAAACCTCACCACACTCCAAGTCGCCATAGCACTCTCCTTCCCATTCAATCCTCCCTGCTTCAAATTTCACCCATCCATCCACACCACCTGTCGCTAACCTGTAGCAAGCCAAAAGCCAAAACACCAGAGCGCTCCAAGCCCATGCCACAACCTGCACTGAACCCGTTGTCGTCACCACAAATTCAAACCGATCACGGGCGCCACTCAAGCAAAAAAAAACTCTGACAAAAGCAGATTGCACACTCAGCAGTAAGCTTAATGCGGAGTAGTAAGTTTGCTAGCAGTCGGTCACGTTAGAATTGTGAGAATGGCAGGTCCTCGTCGCTGAGCGTGAAAGCAGCCAGCGCGGGCGAGCGGGGGAGTTAGAGACCGAAAGGCGCCGCCAAGCTCGCGGAGAGATGAATGCGGATCTCGATTATTGGGATTGTGAGTAATTAGTAAGTTAGCGGCATTGTCGCCGCACTATGTCGCACCCCGCCATTTTGAACTGACTACTTTTCTACGGATTGGCGACGTGGAGGTGTGGGACTGGATGCCTTCGTTTGGTTCTCCAATGTGCTCTCGTCCCGCCACTCGCACCCGGGAAAATTCGTGGTAATGCTCTGACCCCTTGACCACGCCCCACTTATGCCTTTGATGTTTCTGGTAAGCCGTCTTTTGGTTACCTGTTGACAAAATTTCCACGTTAACTTTTTATTTTTTTTAAACAAATGAAACGGAATTTCATTGCAAGGGGCAAAGTACAATAACTTACCACCAGCCACAAGTGACATGGTGGGACGTTAATTTCGATCAATTGCAACCCTCACCTCAATGCTTCTCAATATGGGAAGTAGTTTGTTCTTAAAGTGACCTTTCAAGAGCTGATTGCATGTGGGGGAAGCTAAATTCCTTGAAACAATTTTCAGTAATTTTTTTAATAGGAAGGAAAATGGAATTGGAATCTAAACCAAGTCATTTCATATTTTTTGGACCTTCGTGGAATTAGTTACAAATTTGTGAAGTTGAAACATAGCAGTTACTGAAAGCGATCACCTCCTTAAAATGTACAATCAAGTCCAATTCATTTACAAACTACCTACTTGAGCCATTCATAATTTTTTGTACAATGTGGATTTAAATTGTTCTATTTTAGTCAACGTAATTATCATTGCATCCTACACAATCCCAATCAAGCATACCAAGTTTCACTTTCAAAAAAATAAAATTCTATTTTTGGTGAATTTTTAAAGACATTTTTGTGATTTTGTTTAATATTTTATTGAATACAATTGGTGATGAATTTTTTTAAATCAATTGCATAGATACATAAGGAACATCCAAATGCACATCTTTCATATTAAAAATAAATAAAAACTTAAATAACAAAAATACGATCAATGAAAAATTCTATAAAAAGTGTCGTAAGACCAAATTTTGAAGAAATGGATATCCCTATATTTTAACTTGATTTTGACATTTTCACCTAACATGGTAATAAATTTTGTACATTTGAGTACGATGGTACAATAACTTTGTCAAAATCAATTTAAAATATAGGGATATCTATGTCTTCAAATTTTGGTCATACGACACTTTTCATAGAACTCTTCATTGATCATATTTTTGTTATTTAAGGGGATGTTTTTTAATATGAAAGATGTACATTTGGATATTTCTACGTATCCATGCAATAAAAGTAAAATATTCAACACCAATTGTATTCAATAAAATATTATATAAAACCATAAAAATTGACTTTAAAAATTCACCATAAAAAGAATTTTGGTTTTTTGAAAGTGAAATTTGAAATGCTTAATTGGGATTGTGTAACAATGCGATGATAATTATGCTTAACAAAAAAATACTTATTATAATGCACATTGTAAAAAAAAATTGAATGGCTCCGAAAGATAATTTGTAAACTTTCAATACCCAAATGTACTTTGTTGGTACATTGAAGAAAGCAAAACTTACGTTTGTGAGTGGTCATTAAGATTGGGTGTTGGAATGGATTTTGGAATTTCAAAATTGAAAGTTGTTGCTTTAGGAAAAAAGGTCAAAGTTGAAGTTTTGACATCCATTGAAAGTTAGAGTGAAAAGATTTAGTTCTCAAGTTACGTAAGAGATAGGTAGAGAAAAGAGAGGTAATAGGAAAATATAGAAAGACATTAGAAGGGATTTAGTTCTTGTAAAGGGCTATGAGTTTCCTTGTGTTCCTAGACTATGGGAACGCATGGGCATCAACTAACTGCAACGGTCTGACGTGGCCAAAGTTTGGCCACATTAGATAATAAAAAAAAACTTTTTTTCAATTTTAAGAATTAATTATTATTTTTTAAATTAAAATTTCTAACAATGCACCGTTCTCACACTACATCATGAACAACATGGGGAAAGGGCTTGAACGACCCTCTAGAAGAGCTAAAAAACATCTAATGAATAGTATTAAAATCTAATAAGACTTTGAAATTCTTGAGAGCTTCATCATTTTCATTGCTCGCTTTCTTGGCTATATAATCAAACAAGTATGTCGTCTTTTTAGTTGTTTTCTTAAAACCTTGTTTTCAAAAAGCATTGACTCTCTTCAAATGTAGCTAAAGAATTCACATTTTAGACTCATTGTCATATTATGGTATATTACAAAAAATTGTACACAAATGTGATGATAAAGAATTTGACTAGTGTGGGAAATTTTTGAGCCTACCTTCTTGACTTTTATAACTACAACTATATATTTATATATCTATCTTTTTATATATAATAAAATTCAATAATATTGATTGTAATAATATTACAAAACAATAGCATCTTGAACATTTGGGGTGTGTAAGATATGATATTATAGAAGTTTTGGTGCATTAAGTGAATCATTATAGTCAACTTAATCCATAATATAAAGATGAGTCCAAGTTAGTGTTCTTTTGTTTTGGCTTCTTCTATAGCCCCTTTCTATTTTCTTATTTCAAAAAATTGCCACACAATAATATTCATTTTGGTTTGCATGATAAGAAAGTTAAATGAGTTTATTTATCTTGTGACCATACTAGATTGAGCATCTAAGTGTAATGTAAATTTGATTTATTGATTAAAAGCAATGTTGTTTGCAAGGATTCATTAAGAATCTGGCTTGATTTTCAAGTAGAGTTTACTATTTTTTGATGAACATGGCTTTCTAATAAATTTTTTGGAACTACAGTAGAAGTTTGAAAGTAAATTGGGAATTTAAGCTATTATAAAAATGTTAGATGTAATTACCTAGTGTTATTGCAACTAGTTTGTTAGTAAGTTTTTAAACATATTGCGGTTGGGCATATTACCAAGTGGTATTTAAAAGAATTTGGGGCTTGAAGATTTGAACATCCTAACAGTGAGGTAAGTTGACAAATTGTTTGTTTATTTGATTGAATGTTAAAAAAAATCATCAAGCCAATTCAAGAATTTCTTAGAAATGTTTCATCAAATATTGAAAAATGCATTGAAAAAAATTCAAAACTTCATATACTAAGGTAGGCTCCCCCCAATTGTGTCATGCTTTAAAGTAATATTTTATGAGATGTTCGTGATGCATACATATCCAAAATCAATATGCACCTATTCTTGCAGAAACGATTTAGAACCAACAATGCTAGCATGCTCGCATTGAAATGCAAGCATATGAGCCTTGAGCATATGTTTAAGTTAATATCCTATAACCATTGAAGTTGCTTATAATATAACATAAATATCTAAAATATAGGTACCTTATAATCATAGAAAATTTCTAGAATGTAGAGACCTATAACATAGGTGTATAGTCTTCTAGACTCATGTGCTCGTGGTCACATACTAGCAACTCTTATTTTTAAACATCTACCAAATAAACTTTGACCCTTCATAACTTTTGCATACAAGATCCAAATGATGCTTTTTTGGGTGCACTGAAATCTCTTATCACTTGCGAATGAATGAGAAAAAAAATATAAATTTCACCAATCTATTAATATAAACCATATTTCCATTGTAGAAAAAGTGGCAATTTTGGATGCCCCTAATTCCCTACTTTAGTAGTGTTGCAAACACCATGGTAATCTGCGCTTCCAATAGATTGTTTGCCCCAAGGTCCTTGCTTTGACGTCTCCAAAGTTCATCTTCAATTGAACGCTATACTAATGATGGTATTTAGTGTTATGTTGTAAATAGCATTACCTGCACTTTTATCCCGCCAACTATAAACTTCAATTAGTTGATAATTAGAGTTAATATTATTTATTTAATAAAGTATTCATTTGGATAGGCATTTATATGTTTTGGTTTATATTTTTTTTCTTTGCAGTTTGATGAAATAATATGTAACACTAAATGTAAACTTGTAAAAATTTGATATCTGGTAGTTGACAAATAGTGTCTACTTTGACATTTAGTGTTGGTAACATTAACATAATTGTTGACATTTAGTGTGGTGCTTCGTAACTAGTGTTGCCAACACTATTTACCATCATTAATGTACTTCTCAGATTTGGCATGTTTTCAAATTTTGCTATTCTACTATAATTAATCGTTTGGGAACAAAGAGTCCCTGCTGTGGTACTACCCATATCTGCCTGCTCCTGGTTGGTTGGTTTCAGTCGGTTTGGATTGTCCATACTTAGAACCGGGCTATTGACCCCTTTTTCAAGGAGCCTCCAGAGTTATTTTAGCGACCGATTCAACTCATCCGTCACAGTCCGTCCATTTTTAGGGTAATCCTCAAATTAAATATAACCGGACGGAGGGAGGGGCATTCATCCTATTCACGACCAAGGTGGGGTCCCAAAATAATTTTTAAGAATTTTTTTTTTTTTTTTTTTTTTTTTAACAAATGGGAGAACCCACTGCATTAGAAACCAAGTACAAAACGGCCAAGCCTCACAGCTGGCCAGTGAAGAGATCATGAGCGATTTTTAAGAAATTATTAACTCCTAGACTAAAAGCACCCGCACCGTGACACAAAATAGCATCCCGGAATGCATTTGGCCGGGGCCGGGTCTGGCCTCGGCACTAAGGGCTCCCCAGAAATGGGGAAGCGCCTCGCTTGCCCGCCACCCTCCCTGCCCGGGCCAACTTACCAGGGGTGCATGTAAAAAAAAAGCCCCCTATTTTGGGCCGTTCCAGGGTATATTCTTGACTTCATTTAACAAATTTGGGGTCTCTGATCGCAAATACGAATTCAAAATTTGAAAAAAAAATCATGTGCCATAAACAGGGAGGGTGGCGGGCAGGTGAGGCACTTCCCCATTTCTGGGGAGCCCTTAGTGCTGAGGCGGGGCCGGGGCTGTCTTCCACGCCCCACCGTTTGTTCACCAACAAGGAAGCCCAACCTTGCCAAATTTCATACTTTCTACACAAACCTTCCATACGTGCTCAAGATTTTAGCGCGCCCCTCCAACGAAGAAATTTTGGTCAGTTTCTGCATTGATTCACAAGGAAACAAACTCACAAACTAAGAAACAAGAGCGGGGAAGAAGTTTGTTTCCAAAAGTTGCAACTTCACAAGGAAATTGATTTGGCATTCTGGGTCACAGTGGGGGTTGATTAGTTTTGTGTGGCAAATGGTCAAGTCCCTACCCCGCCAAGCCTATTCTATCCTCTTCATTTTCCGTTTCATGGTGTGGATGGTCTAATTAACTTATCTAGCTCCCAATCACCGTTGGATCAAGAAACTTCATCCAAGTCTAACGAACAGATGACCTCAATAAATATTGTACCTCGTACCTGCATACATCAGGAAAGTACCCTCATTGCTTCAATATTGTTGCAATATTGTTTCAATGGGTTAACAATATAGTATAGAAAGTATATTGTTGCATTACTGCAAATAATAATGCAACAATATCGAAGCAATGGGAGCTTTGCATTTTTATTAAAAGTATATTGTTTCAATACTGCAATAATACACTTTCAATACTATATTATTAACCCATTGAAACAATATTGCAGCAATGGGTGGCTTTTTCCCGATGTAGAGCTTGATGAACCGATGGATGGAGTACTAACATAGTTCTTGTACTAAGCAATATGGATGCAATATTGAAACTATACTTTTGTAACTAATTTTATTGTAAAATACATTCTTGTTGTAGTATTGCAGAAATTAGAATTGTTTCAATATTGATTAAATTAGCTTTATTATAATATTATTTTAGGAGTATTCCTTATTGACAAAAATCTTGAATGTATATTGCAAAAGAGCAATATATAGTAACAATTTTATATTGAAACAACATTGCATAAGTTTGAAAAAATATTATGTAAGTGTTGCTTGTGTCAAAGTCTATTTTGTCTTAGAATATATAAATGCTTTCCATTTACCTTCAATCAACAAATTGAATTCTTTAATCCATTTTCTAAAAATTCAAAATTCTAATTACTTGAAAATTATTGCAATTTAAAAAGTACATTTCAAATTCCGAATACAAAATTGCAACATAAGTCAAGGTATGCTCATGATAGGTTTGTATTCACTATTTGTATGCTCCATGAATCCAACATTATATATGAAACTTGTATGTCTTATTTTCCTAGTAATTTGATTGTTTGTACAATTTTTGCAATTATGCTCAATGACAATGTAGACGACTTCATGCATTGTTTTACAAGCCCCTTTTTTTTTATCTCCAGTTCAATAACACTACAATTTTCAAAAGCACCCACATCCATAATAACAATTCTTACTATGATTTAAATTTTTTATAATTCATGAAGCCTTACAAAATAATAGTTGTCATTCTCAAAACTGGTGCAATTCAACAATGCTACGTTTTTAAAGAAACCGCATTTACTTTAACAATTATTACTACAATATGTATATTTTAAAATTTTAAAATACCTAAAAAATAATGACCATTGTTCTCAAAATCTAACACAACAAGAATAGTCTCAAGAATTTTGCTAGCGTTTATGACTTCATACAATGTCTTGGATGTTAAAATAGAGCAATTTGTTCAAAATGAAGCATCAAGATATTTATATGATTTCACTTTTTGCCTTGTTAATTGGATCAAAACAATAAAAAGAAGAAAAGGTTTAAGCAACAATGCTATAAATAGGTTATAATGCAGGTGTTATTTCATCTAAGTTTCAAACTAGAAGATCTCTCTGTAAAATCAACTTATGACCTAAAAAAATACAAGAGAGCTCTTTACAATGAAGCAGATGGGTGGACGTGTTTTGCAGTACTATAATCCTCTGATTGCATTTGAGTCAATATTTTCTTCACCAAGAATAGCTTAAATTTTACAATTGTACCTACACATGAATTCTTGATTCAAAATCAAGAGAGTATTCAACACCTACAATAGAAAATTGCGGTTGGAGTTCCCAGTATGTATTTACTAACTGTGAAAATAACCCTTGTATAAATCTTAAATTTAATATTCATACAATTTTAAAAGTCCAAAACATAACTATGTAGTAACTAAAAACACTTGGTGCATTTGATAAAAAATCATTAGTTATTCTTCATTTTATACCTTGTTTTGCATTTTTTTTCCAAATATTTTAATATCTTCTAGCTCATATTTGTAAATTAGTAAGCATTTGTTTTTTCAAGTTGTGTTCACTTTCACTCTCACATTAGCTACCTTCATAACTAACTCCTAAAGGATGTTGTTTAAAGTACATGGTAGTCACACTAGTGAGTTTTGTATGCTAACATGTTGCAACATTTTGTTTGCATAATCATTTTCCTCTATTTTACGTTTAAAAGCAAAAAATTTAGAGTATTTTTGGCTTTCAATGTACTTGGAAGTTCCACTAATATCTTGTACAATTGTATAATCATCTACATTAAAAACTTGGATTCATTGCATTAGGATTTGCTATGTGAATGTCGTAGACAATCTATTGTTTTGGCCAATGAAAGTGTCTTCTTCAAATTAACTTGCAAGATTCAATTTTGAATGCAATTTGTATGGTTTAAAAGAAAGGAGAGTTTATGAAGGCTAAGATTTCCTACTTGAAGGCTAAGATTTCTTGCTTGAATAATCTCACTACTAGAATTCTTGTAGTTCAGTTCCATCATTCCTAGAGTCATATCAATTTAGCTTTTTTGTTGAAACTTGGACATACTTCTACAAAACAATTTTTTATTAAATAGAAGTTAAGTTTTTGTTTTCAAATTTTGTTTCTTAGATAGTGACCTAAATTCCTCAAAATAACTAATTTGAACTTCAAAATCAATGTCCGAGCGACGTGTCGACAGGCCCCACCAATTTTGTAGTTTTTGAATCTTGACAAGTAATCACAAGAGTTCTCAAAAGAGTATGAAATTTTTATGAAGAAAGGAAAAAATAGTGACAAACTAAACAATATGCTATAATTGATGTATTCTTGAATTTTAAAGTTGACATCAACATAAATTTGATATAAAAAATTCAAATATGATATATTATGAGAGCTTGAGATGCTATAGACAAAGTGTCACATAAATTCTATAATTAAATTTTTTTTTGAAGATGAAAAAAATACTAGATTATTAGAATTGCATTATCTTAGTTAAACTTTAAAGGACAGCTTGCATTTTTTGGCAGTATAGAAATTTTCGGAAGGTACCTGTGATTGAAAATTTGTATTTTTTTGGCTGAAATTTTAATAGAAGGTGGGGACAAGAAATATCTTTCATATGCACTAAATTTCATGACATTTGGAAATACGAGTCAAAAGTTATGGCCTAAAATGTTACTTTTTTTCCCGGGCAGGCAGTCCAAACATATAAGAAAAAATCACTTTTTTCAGAAACAAAATTTTTTAATTCATTTTCTAGAATTTTGTATACGTGGAAAGATTTGAATCATTCCATTTTGACCAATGAGTCAAAAGTTATGATAAGTTTTAGTTTGCAGGCAATTATGGATTTTCTTTTCTAAAATAAACTTTGAAGTCTTTTATCTTACTCAATTTTCAATATTTTTTGAAAAAAATAAAAGCGCAAAATGTAGATTTTTTATTACAACATTGCAACCACTGGGCTTGGCGTTTTTCAATTATGTAATTAAATTCTTAAATTTTGTATATTTGTATCATTCTCTACTTATTTTTACTTACTATTTTTTCTTGTATGTTGTACAATTCCAAATGATTTGAATTTTTTTAAATATGTAGACAACTTGTCTAGGAAAAAGAATCCAAAGAAGCACCACCATTTGGGACATTTTTTCATAGAAAAGTGAGCTTGTGAAGTGTAACTGCCTTGTTTTTTGCAGGGTCAAAAAAATGATTTTAGTGAATTTGAATGCTTATATCTTGCAATCCACGTGGTGGAAATTTCTAAAATTCATACCACATGTTCTCAAGTCAGCATACTACAAGATCCTATGGTTACATGTGTCAAATAAAGTTTAAAAAATTAATTATACTTGTGATAGGATTAGCAGTTTTGGAGCCTTTTGGATGAAAACATAGTCAAGGAACTTAAGGGGTTAAGCTAAAAATCATTAAAAATCACGAGGTATGTGAAAATACTAGATTTGACATTTAAAAGACCCTTTCGGGCTTCCAAATGAATGTTGATAGTTTCATTTGTTTTTGCTTAAAAAAAGGTATCTAAACCTTAAGTATAGTACCCCCAACATACACCTAAAAAAACCTCGCCACTAATTGAATCCATGTCCCCTTCCCAATGTCATCGATCTTTGTCTAAGAAAAAATCAACCGCTCTTGATCTAAGCCATCAATCTCATTTTGTTGACGACCCCTCAATGTTGTCAATCTTACGCTGCTATTTGCACTGTTGATCTACTATGTAGATATATTTGCATTGTTCTTTTCAACAAGCAAACTTGTTTTAGTTGTCTCTCTATTTTGCCATTATTGAACTCCGTCATGTTTTGTATGTCCTTCACGTCATCAGATGTTGTTGAGTCTTGAGAATTGAAGTAATCCTTTGAACTATCCAAAGTGACAAGGTATACTAAGATTTATAATTCCATTTATCAATTTTGGATCGAGAAGGACATCTAATTTTCTCCTGTTGTTGTTGTAGGTTGGGATTTGTGATTCATAAGAAGACTTTATTACATGCAACCATTATGGGGTTCATGGTATGTGTCCTCATTATCATCAACTTAGGTATTTTTTTTAAAGTGAGAATTTATTTTTGGAAAAAAGAACAATGGAAATTCCTTTTTTGGAAGGCTATGCATATGTTTAGGCAGAGGATGAAGTGGTTTTTGTTAGGGTTTATGATTTCAAGGTTTCGATGAAGTGAAGGCGCATGCACTGTGCATGTTCTTTGCTTGTTTTTTTCCAGATTGTATGGTGGTTTCTGTTTTTGCCACATCTATATCAAAGAACAGGTTCTAGTAAGCATGTCTTCAGAGAACCAAGAGCATGGATTGCAGCAGCCTTTAACTTTTGGTCCTTCCAGACTAACTTAGATTCAAAGCCATAGTAAGCTACATTACATTTTTTCACCCTAAAATGTTGAACAGTTCTCAATTTCTATATTTTTCCTACAAGCCCCATTGCTCCGTGTTCTTGTTAGGTGTTGAATGACAATCTGTTGTCATGTAGGTGTGTGGGCGCAAGATTACCTACCCTCAGTAATCGTGCGAACACCGACTAGGTTCTTATGCGTTTATCCACCTTTTGAATATATGGGGGTGTTTGTGAGCGCGGTCCACTGTGCCTTCCAAACAATGGATCTTTTTGTGCTAACGTTTTCTAAGTGTCGTGGATACTATTAGAATTGCATGGATAACCAACAAGCTAACTGCGACAACCATGGGTGATAGTAAATCCGAACCTCCGCCTAACTATCCTCCGTCCAAGGTTGGTTGGGTAGTTGGCGTCATTTCTAACGTCCCTAACTACGTGAAAGGGGAACCCCCGCGTTCCTTCTACGAACCTCTAAGACTACTTCTTTCGGAAGTTCCAATTCTACAAGCTAATCTTGAGCTTAGTTTCTACTCAAATCTCTAGCCTCTAAATGTAACTATGGATTTTTACCCTTGGATTTGAATCCTAAATTAATCCTAGATTTTTGCTCCTAACTCTAAGTTTTTACTTCTCAATTAAACTCTAGCTTTTACTCTTAAAACTAACTCTATATTTTTACTTCTAAACCAACTCTAAGTTTTTACTCCTAAAACTAACTCTAGCTTTTTACTTCTAACTAGCTCTATATTTTTACTTCTAACTAACTCTAACTTTTTTACTCCTAAAACTAACTCTAGCTTTTTACTTCTAACTAACTCTAACTTTTTCACTCCTAAAACTAACTCTAGCTTTTTACTTCTAACTAACTCTAACTTTTTCACTCCTAAAACTAACTCTAACTTTTTTACTCCTAAAACTAACTCTAGCTTTTTATTTCTAACTAACTCTAACTTTTTTACTCCTAAAACTAACTCTAGCTTTTTACTTCTAACTAACTCTAACTTTTTTACTCCTAAAACTAACTCTATAATTTAGCTTCTATTCCCAATGTTTACTTTACCTATCACGGTTTACTATTCACGTGAAGAGGGCTAAATTTGAAAGAAAGAATCAAAAACTAACTGGGAACAACCCACCCAAGATTAAATAAAAAACTCACCCCTTCACTGCCGGTATCGGAGAGACGTTCGTCCACGTCCACATGCACATTCTCGTGCTCCATGGTGGTCCTTGATTTTGGTGGAATTTCTTCGAGCTCACCGCTTATTTTTGGGGAGAATATTACACCCGTGTGGATTAAACGCCTCCTTTCTTCTTCCTTTCTCTTTCCTTTTCCTTCCCTTCCTTTCTTTTGCACTAGCACTATTCTACCTACTCTTTTATGAGCGTCTTACAACTATAGATTCGAACCCCAAAGGGTGTTAATGGCTCTCCTACCCTCTTACACGACCTTGTCCTCGTGTCATCCTAATCCTCCTCCTAATGGTCGCTATGAATTCTCGAGATTTTCTTCCTAACACCTACTTAGCTAACCTAGGTCACTATTTATCGTCACTCTCACCTAAGTTGCCCATATAGCCATCCCCTCCTCTCCTTCTCCTCTTATCTTTGAGTGTTTTTTGCAGGTTTTGGACGGACAATTTCCTTACGTGGAGCTTAGCTAGGACTGGACCCCATTTTCTCTTCCTTTCTCCTCTCAACTATTCCTTTGTCCGGTTTTTTGTGTTGGAAACAAGCCCGACTCCCCACCCGGACTCTAATTTCAGTAGCCTTGTATGTGATTTTTCCCTCTTTAGATTCTGATTTCTTTTCTCCTTGAGCCTTTGTGGTAACCGGTTTGTTTTTTCAAAGGACCTGGCTCCGACCCCCTGGACTGCCTTGGCTCCCCGGAACCCCCTGTCTGGACGAACACCCCCCTAGCCCGACTGACTGGACGAGACGGCCCCCCAACTTGCTGACTGGACGAGACCCCTCCCGACCGCTGACTGGACGAGATACCCCCCGGCCCGCTGACTGGACGATACCCTCCCGACCGCTGACTGGGCGGACACCCCTGACCCGCTGCTGGACGAGACACCCCTCCCGACTGCTGGTTACTGGTTGCTACTTACTAAACTAGTTGCTCCTATTGAAATGGTTTCTCTAACTAAAAACTGGTTGCTCTTAAACTAAAAACTGGTTGCTCTAACTAACTTGGTGGCTCTAAAACTAAACTGATTGCTCTAACTAAAAACTGGTTGCTCTTAAACTTAAGAACTGATTGCTCTAACTAAAATGGTGGCTCTAAAACTAAACTGATTGAAAACTGGTTGCTCTTAAACTAAAAATTGATTGCTCTAACTAAAACTGGTTACTCTTAAACTTAAGAACTGATTGCTCTAACTAAAATGGTTGAGGTTCCCCAATGAAGCAAATGGGTTTTCTCTAACTAAAGGGGAGTAACTTGAACAATAAATTTGTTAACCGCAAGGGCCCTACCTATCTTGGAAGCTAAACTTTGAATGTTTCCACAAAGGTCTTGGAAACTAGACTTTGAAACTAGACACCTGGAAGGGTCAAAGCTTCGCCGCCAAGTTGGTTTTAACACCAACTTTAGGACGTAGGGACACACCAGGGGTTCAAGTTCCGCCGCCCTATTTTTTAACACACACTCTAGGACTTCTGACACTCACAGATTCAAAGCTTCGCCGTACATGGGGGTTCCATACACGGTGAACACAACTTAACATGAAGGTTAGTTCCCAAATGGGATCACTTTCACATAAGATTGCCCTAGAAAGTTAGTACCACTTTAACATGCATGGGTTAGTATGATAATGGCCAATGTGAGCACTCAACAATCCACACTAAAGGCCCCCCAAAGCGGCATCGCCAAGATATGGTGGGGGGTATCTCTAGGATTAGTACAATTGACCCAAGAATACTTTAACAAAAGAACCCGTTAGCCCAAGAGAACAAGAAGAAGAAGGACCAAATGACACACGCAATAAGGTAGAAGGACTCCACGACGAACTTCAAAGCTTGAATTCCAACAACAATGGATCTCAAAAAGAGCTCAAAAACACTGTAGAGGTTTCTTGGCTAAAATGCCAAAATCTTCCAACAGAAGTTGGACCCACGGACCCAAAACAAGATTTGGGGGTGTTCAAAAGAGAAAAATGGAGACCTTAAATAGGTTTCCAAGGCCCCACCCTTCCCTCAAGAGTTCTAAAGTAACCTTATCAACTTGGATTTTCATCCTCATCTTCAAAGATTTTCATCCTAATCCCTAAAAAACTACTTTTACCTATCTACGCTGGACCAACCTCCTAACTTTTGGAGATCAACTCCAATCGTCAAACGGATTGCGCTATTGGCTCCAGATCGCCGTGTTTAGTCCAAGATCTCTCTACCCCCCATACTGAGGACAAAAAACCATCGTAGGCTAATTTAGTTTTTAAAACTAAATCGTGGTAAAATCCTAGATATTGGGGGTCTCCTATTTTGAGAAATGTAAATAGCCTAGGGTCTCCGATAGGTGTGAGGGAGTCGGAAAAGACTCTTGGTTGACTTCGTTTCACCTTCGTATGGTCCCGGGATGCCAGTCAACGCGACGGGGACCCCGCCACGTGATTAATTCTCGAGGAATCTCGCCGGTTCGGGTACTTGCTGCTATCGGAATGTTGCGAAACTTCGCGGAGCGCATTATTAACATAAAATAAGCTAGTCTAATTTTTAGTGAGATTTTCTGGCAACCTGGGTAATTTCCATGAAATTCCCGTTGGAGGTTACCAGGGTTGACCACCCGCAAAAGGTTCTTTTGCAAGTCGGAAGATGACAGGATTTTTCACAGGACCTCTCATGGGGTCACATGAAAGATGTGCAGGTGCGTTTCCGTACCTGGCACAATTGGTCAGTGGAGATGAATTAGTCATCTCCTTGAGTTTATCGATGGTGCAGGAATCTTTTGCAGATAGAAGAATCTTGGCGAATCGATTTTGTCGTTGGACTCCTGGCATGGGATTTACCCTAGGACACCATCCTTGGGCTGTAGATTCCTCCACGGGCCCGGTCTTGCGTTAGTGGCTCCTGCATGCTAACAATCAGGTTTTGGGGGAATTTATAAACCTAACTCTAGGACCCGACCTAGTGGCCTCGTTGTGGATCCCTCGGACCGACTTAGCCATGAATTGCCACATTCATGGTGGGATTTAGCCCTTTTGGGCCCATGTGACTTGAACCCTACAAATCTAACCGTTTCGCTCTTTCTACCTATTTTTGGGCCAAGTTTGGTGGGATTCTAAGTCTAAACACAAATCTAGACCAAATACTATAATGGGTATGGTACAACCCTATTTTGGTTCTACACTCTTTTTATGGCTTTTTGTATATTTTTCTTAACTTTAAATTGCAAATTTCCAAAAAAAATAATTCTACGAGTCCCAAGTGACAAATTGGGAGCTCACAGGGTGTCAAGTGTTAGCCTGACAATGGAGGGTGCAGTTCAAGGTGTTGGGCTTGGATGACGCTACGAACACTGAGAACAATGTGAGTGAATTGGAAAGGCGGAACTTGTTTGCACATCTCTTCAGCAATGAAATTAGCTTATATATATATATCTGTGTGTGTGTATCCAATTTGAGTAGATTGCTTTTTCGTCACCCTAACTAATCACTAGATTAATCCTTGTTAAATGAATTGTTATGGTCAAATTCAAAGATATAGTATGTGCTTCAAGCCTAGCATTGTGTTGATTTTTTAGCAATGGAATGAATCATCTTGAAATGCCACTCAAATTATTAAGTTGAAGCTTCAAAACTTTGTGCCTACAAAGTGTGCATGTCCTTGCACTATTCTAGTAAACAACAATCATCTGATCTCAGTCCCCACACCTTTGGTTCATCATCAAAACCTTCACGAATTATAGATGTCAACAACAATTTTCAATTAGATGCCTACAATAACCTCCATTGCAATATTGATTTACCAATGAGTTTCTATTGCAATAGAATTGTGAAGAGTATTTTCAAGATGGACATGGAAAGAAGGAGTTGTGTATACATGATTGATGACAAAGGCCACTTCTTTTTGGTGTGCCTAGCTTGCATCAATGACAAGTGATAATGCAATCCTACAATCTCAAATTTTGGGATTGATTATTTGTCACTGGTTTTGGAAGAATTTCATGGTTGGGAGGATACAAATTTCAGGGTTGGAATGGCTTGGGTCAATTTAGTGCAACCTTATAGATTGGGGAGGAATTTGATGAAGGAACTTGACATGTTGCATGGCTACTTAGATGAAGAGCTCATTGAGAAGGTAACATCATTTGTTTTGGTCAATACACTGTAAGGGCAAGGAAGAGAGATTATTATCCTTTGGGAGCTTATTAACCTTGACGTTTGAATGATTTCAAGATTTTGATGCCAAATGAAAGAAATAGAGAAGAATCCTTGGATTTTGGTGGAAATTCAAGTTTACCAAATGTGTATGTACAACTCCAAAGTAGTGCTATCGGCCTTGGTATGTACCCAATTGCACATCTACCCTTTGTTTTATCGACTTTAAGAATTTGATTTACATCAGGACTTTGATTGAGAAGTAGTGGTGGCAAAGATCAACAAAGTTTGTCTCAAGAGCCAACAAGTGGGGATTCCTCCAAAGAGTAGAGATTTTTCTAGCAAGTGTGGGCATCCTTAATTACACCACTATTACATGTCAAAGCTTTGTTCAATTTTCACTTGATAGCAAACAATCAACAACATGATGTCTTGTATATATCTTTGTTTGTGTATTTAAGTCCCTACAAAAGTAGAGCTTGGTTTTAATTTAATCATCGCTCTACAATGGATCAACCAATATACAATACCTTAAGTATTAGTTTCAAATGATGAAGACTACCCTTTTTACCAACATCCTTGTTTTTTTATTAATAGGACGTAAGAAGACTTTAATTGTTGCAAGTGTTATGTACAACCATTATCAATGGTTTCGAAATGGTATATCTATCTCTTCCCTAAATTTTGAGCTTAATGATTGGTGTTGATCAATTATTATTTTTTAATAGTGAATTGGAATCTTTGATTTTGATGTTGCTTATGGCTCTGAAATTTTAGTTCACCTTGTTCAAGTTGGACATGTCAATTTAACTCTACCCTCTAAACGCAAGGTCCAACACTGATTTGGTGGAGAAGAATTTCAATCCATTCTACTTAGACAACCAATTAGGTACCTTTTGTGCAATTCATGATATTCTTTAAAGCTTTGCTCCATCAACAGTAGCATGGATAGAGCACGTGGAATATATAACAATGCCCGTCATCTTGTAACTAATTCTTTTGCTTTCAATTTTTGGTCTGTACAACTTCCAACCACCTATTGAATTTCATTTTAAAAGTGGTACAACTTCTAATATATTTATTATTATTTAATCTTCTTTTCATCTAATTTCTATTATGAGGTTTTATGACATTCTCAACTAGTACTACATGTTTTTGTTTTCCCTCTTTCTAAAGACGCTATGTGTATTATTCTAAGAATGGTATCGCTTTTACACTTAGAGAGTTGTAGTACAAATGAATGGTATATTTGCAAGTGCGCAGAGATTCATCACTAGTGACAAAAGTCAATGTTTTTGATGAGTGATGCATTGTTTATATGTCATTTGACATTTCTATTCCTTTTGCTTTTGATGTCATTGGTATTTGAGATTTATCAGTAGCAGAGGTTATCTTTAGACAATTTTCTAAAAAAAATTCTTTTTGTTGAAGTTTTGTGAGTATTTTTTGAGCTTTTCTTAATTATCCAGAGAAACATTTATTGGTCTCTCGTATGAGAAGGAACATAACATTTTTGAAAATTTACTAGGAAACAATTGGAATCAATGAACAAAGAGCTAGGAAATGTCTTTTCCTACACAATGTGGAGGTCATGTTATTTTTATGAAGTTAGATGTGGTTCACAAATGGTATATTTTTTTTTTTTTTATCCATTATCTAGTTGGCATGTTTGTGGATTCATTTGTTCACTGGATTATAAAATAGAATGCTTCACAAGGGGGCTAGTTCTTCAAAAATTTAGTTGTCTACATCATTTTTTTACTTTAGAAAAATGGGTGCCAAAGTTATACTATTTTAAGATATTATGAACTAAATATTTAAAATGTGTGGGACCTTGGCAAATGTTGAAATTAGTAGTAGAGATGATTACATCTTTGTAGCAAAAACATTGATTTAGAACAAATAAAGGCAATTATTTGACCATTCAAAACAAATAATAACAAGTATTGTTTATCTTTCAAAAACTTAGTTTTCATATCATGGGTGTAGGTCACAATTGATGAGCAATAGAAGTAGGAAGGAACCTGAAAAGGACATCAATCTACTCAGATTCACAGTGTGCACCTGCCCATTGGAAATAACCCATTGTTGACTCCACATAAGGAATTTGTGGAGTCATTTAGATAAGTAATTTATAATCTTCCATTTAGTACACCAAATTAGTACAAAAATGAAGCTAAATTTCATGTAATCATCATTTAATCTGTAAACTGCTATAAGCGAGACATCATGTGCCAATGACTTAGAAATTCAAGAAAGGATCTTTTTCAAAATAGTCTACAACGGTTTTAAAAGCAAGGTTGCTTATTCTTGAAAAGCAAGGTTGCTTATTCTTGAAAGGTGCACAGTTTAGATTCGGCAAGTAAAAGATATTCACCCACCTTTTTCTTTGAAAATTTTGAGCAATGCAACATGTTAGCATGCTATTCATGTGGGCTTCTTTTACATAGCTTTGATTTTGTGGTAAGGTGAAAGCACCAAAAACTGTCCATGTCCCCAATTTTGTAGAGTAGTCTTCCACTAACCCCTAAAGGTCTGAGACTATGTTTTCACCAAAACTGCTCCAAAACTGCTATTTTTAATACAAGTACCAAATTTTAGAATTTTTTTTTGGAAAAAATGTAACTGTAGGGTCTTGTGTTAAACTAGTTTGAGAAAATGTGGAAAAAATTTCAGAAATTTCCACCTTGTGGATTGTAAGATAATTATAGCGTTTGAATTGACAAAAATCCTTTTTTTGTCCCTGCAAAAATCCGGGCAGCTGCACTTCACAAGGTCACATTTGTATGAAAAAATGTCCAAAATGATGGTTACTCTTTGGATTCCTTCTTCAAGGAAAGTTGTCTACATGCTTGAAAAATTTCTAAAACATATAGGAAAAAAATAGTAAGTAGAAAGAGGTAGAAAATGTTCAAAACACTAAATTGTTAAGAATTTAAATATGGAATTGAAAAATGCCAATCCCAATGTTTCTAATGTTGTAATAAACAATCTACACCCAATGTTTTTATGTTTTTTCAAAATTATTGAAAGTTGAGTTAAATAAAGGACTTCAAAGTTTATCTTAGAATAGAGATTCCATAACAACCCTCAAACTAAAAACTCCTCATAACTTTCATCTCATTAATCAAAATGGAATGATTCAAAGCTTCCCACATATATATAAATCTAAAGAACCAATTTCAAATTTTTATTTTAAAAAAAAATGATTTTTAAAGAAGTTTTTTCAGCTGCCCGGGCTGCCCGCCGACTAATGAAAATGACATATCATGCAATAACTTTTTATCCACGTAGTCAAAAGTTATGAAAATTGTTGGGCCTTAAAGCTACTCCTTGGGCACATATTGTATGAAAATTTAAAAGAAAACAAAAATTCCAATTGTAGTGAGTTGCCAAAAATTGCTATGCTGTCAAAAAATGGTGTTTGGTACTTTAGGGGTTAAAGTGTCCTTCCAAAGTATCCTTAAAGCATCCCCATACTTAATGGTAATTGGTTGATTGTTAATTTCTCTTTAATTAATTTTAAGATCCACCTATGTGGCGGTTTCAGTGGTTTAGGGACCTTCACCTTTGAATTTCTTGAGAAAATATATGTCATATCCAAAAATTCTAATTTTTTTTTAAATTCATGATTTTTACTTGCTAATACTTTAAATTTTTTTTCTATAAAATGGTGCCTCCAACTATGTTGAATTGCTTATATTGATGGATTTAGATGCTTCCATTGTAAGTGAGCTAAGCACTCAAGTGCTTTGTCCTGTATAATACTCTATTGTGAAAGACAACACATGATTTAAAGTGTGTACTCCAGTTTGGTCTAGTGTTTTTAAATGTATACCACTGCATGTGGGACAAATTCCAATTGTGTGAGCTTGTTTGCAGTGATATTTTGTCATCAATTGAAAAATAGGTGTTGACGATGTAGTTGTGTAATCATGCCAATGAGAATGTAAGTACCACAATAAATTGTGGCTTAAAAAATAATAATAACATTTTTTTAATAAATTGTATATTTATTTATTTTTAAATTAATAAATAATTTGACCAACATTGTGTTGGTTTGCAGCTTAGAGAACTTCCCCTAAAACAATCCTTTGAAGGCCTCAAATTTCTTGTAATGCTACTCATTGATTGTGATGACGAGATATTGGTACATTGTAGGTTTCTCATATAAATTATGTATTATAGTACTACATGGGCAATTGTCCATTTTAAGGGTTGCACCTCATTAAGGTACGGTCTAGTACCTTTAGGTGTTATTAAGATCTACCTAATGGATGACAAAGAATCCTTCTTTGTAGGACAAATGTCACTATAAGAACCCCGTGTTTTTTGAAATGTCACAAAAAACGTTAGATTATGTTTTTCATGACATCACGTGTGTTTTCGTAGATGTCACCTAAAATTCGTTATAATTGACGGGCAAAAAACATGACCATGTTTTCAAAAAACGGGCCTAATTTGTACTTGTTATACTTTGACATCACAGAAAACGTGGTCTTTTGAAGTTCAGAAAACATGACATGTGGATGTCACGATGGCGACATGTCATCGTTTTCCATCCGGACAGTGCCACGTGGGACAATTTTTCATCCGGGCCCTTAATGATGTGGGCAGTGACGTGGCCGCGGGAAAATCTGACATGGTTTGCCTAGTCAACATATTTTTATTTTGTTTGAAAATTTTTATGTTGTTTTTGAATCGTCAATTTAGACGTTTTTTGAAACATCAATTGGTGCATACCCTATCCATCAGGCAAGATCAACAAAAAAATAATTAGTAAAAATAAATTATAAAATAAAATAAGCAAAAAAGAATGTTGAATTCACCAAGAATTAAAGAAAACTTACCATCTACCATCAAGAGAATTTTTAATGGCCAAATGAAAAAATTCCTTTATTGAAAATTAGATTACAAAGGTCATATTTGTATCCATTCTCTGTCCATGGTGAGACAAAAAATATGGGATAACTAGAATAGAGAAACTTGGCCATGTACATCTTGACATTGTTTCAAACATCTAGACGTTGTTTCTGACATCATGTTTGAACACAATTCTTATTGTGTATATCCCATATGGATTGTTTCACTTTTTATCACTCTACTTGTATAAAGATCATCTCTTTTCATCCATGGTGCTCATCCATCCATTTCTTTTTTTTGCAAAGCATGCCATGTGGCTGCCCTTTGCCTAAAATTTTTACATATGGTCAACATTTTACCATAGATTGTAGTAAATTTTACTAACTTACCCATAGGCAAAATTGGTCTACTTGCTGACGTGGACTCCTCATGTCTTCTTGGATGTCAAAAAAAACAAGTCTATGTTTTCTTTGACGTCACTCACAACATGCTTGTCATAGTTGACGTTCATGCATTTTTCGAATAACATGTATATGTTCCCCGCAACATCCAACAAAATTTGCATAAAACAGCCCGTATCCCGACCAACACTGAGACATCTATACAAACAAAGCACGTTTTTTGCTAGCACCCCAAAAAACGCGGGTTTCTTATAGTGTGTATAGATATTCATCCTTGAATTTTTTTGTAAAAAGGGGAGGTCTTACATAGTACTCCTTTTGTTCCAAATTGATCTTCTTGTTAAACAAAATGTTTTAGATTAAGGTTTAAAATAACATCTTTTCAAATTTATTTGAGTTGTAAGTAAAGTTTATTGCACTTCTATCATCCTAGAATTTTGAATTACAAAATCTTGTTAAGAGTGTGGTTTTAAAATACTTGAAAATTGAATTTTTGAACCATTTCTAAGAAGAACCGGTGGTCACTAAATTGTATGCTATAGGAAGATACATGAGTGAAGATACTTGACAATACTACAGTGTCACTATTCAGTGACTTACTAGCTCATTGATATAGGAGTGGCTCTAATTCATAGTGTCATTGAAATAGGAGGGCATAAAGTTGACTTGCTTTTGTCATTTTCCTCCTCCCATTGAAACATACATAATTGGCCACTCTTGTATCCACATACTCAGCCTATATAGTTGGAATTCTTCGATTAAAAGTTGCAAATGAAGAAATCATTCACAATGGAAATAGAAATGCTTTATATTTTCATGGATTTGACCATTGTATTTGTTACAGTGGGCGGGCAACTACCCACGAATCCCCTTCTTCCCACAATAAGAAGATTATTTTAGAGTTAAAATTGATGACCAATAGGAAGATTGTTTTGGAGCAGAGGGGGTAGTTTGATCTCCAATGAATGCTAAGATTTTCTTAAGCAAATGATTCACATGGGACTTTGAAGGATGATCTCCTAGTGACTAGCCTGATGTTTAAGGATTAAAATTGTTTTGGATGCACTTGGTATCTTTTTCAAACTTATAGCATCTTCATCAAGGGCATTTCCTATCCCTATTTGGATGAAATTCATTTGGATAGGGAAGAAAACTTCCCACCAATTGAAGGTTCTCTATCTTTAAATGTTTAGGAAACTCAAGGCCCACTTCCCTACAAGGGAGGAGATTTAGAGAACTCAAAATCACCTTTCTCTATATGTTTGGGAGAAGAGCAACACTAGTGGGGAAGAGCATTCCCTATCCTAATATTTGTTTGTTTTTCATCTACACTAGTCGAGATAAGGATAGGGAAGAATTACTATACCTTTGGTGATCACTTGGAAAGCAGTAATGTAATAACTTACAACTTTCTTCCAAGGACATTATTGTTGTGAGCCAAATTATTTTTCTGCAAGATGCTAAATCCTCCATTCAAAGTGGGACTAGCAAGGTAAAAACATAGGTTCTCTGGGATAAAAATAAAATCTTGCCCCCTATTATGTGCCGTGTTTAGGGTAGGTTCTTGAATTCTCCTGGCAAATTGGGGTCTCTGATTGTAAATATGAATTCAAAATTTCCAAATTATATCGTGTGTGACACATAAAAAATTCATGTGTTTGTCCCACTTCGAATGGAAGATTCAGCGTCCTCCTATTTTTCCACCCACCAGAAGATTCAACAAAGTGAAAAAACACCATTTTTGACCAGGGAACAGTAAGTCAAGGAAGATTTTCTGTTTTTGGACATTACAATTTACAAAGCACCTAAAACCCCGTCTCAGGACAACTTCAGGTCCAACATCTGTAGATTCCTTGTATAGTGAACTGTGCACACGACAATGCACGTGGACTGGCCCTTCGAATTGCACGATATTTGTAGTATCAGGGTTTCAAACCTTATTGAATGCGCGTTGCAATACATCAGAGAAATCGAAAGAGTCCATCGACTGAATTCCATAGTTGCACTATGGAATTTCGCAGCTTCTGAGTATGAGAATTCGGGCTCTATGTATACATTTCATACCATGGGATCGAATCTATGGACTTATTGACATTTGCTGGTGGTAGATTGTTGATGAGCTATCGGGTAGCCAATCAAAGCGATCAACTGCACAACGTTTGTTTATGTTTTACAATGGTTGTTACTTGTTACAGTGGTTGAAGAAGAGGCGAAAAGAATGCCATTCACCCCAATTGCAAGACCGCCACTCATTTGATCATTATTTTTCTCCGGAATTCAATTTGCCTCGTCTCTCTCCAAAAAAACAACCACCCATACGAGGATTTCTGTAATGGCTTTCTAAACCCCAAAGCTTGAGCACCACAAGTTTCGCAAATGGACTCTCTGGAAGAAAACACTAGCACAAATAACCTGAGGTGACGGACGCAACCGAGTAGGGCCAGCACCAGCGAAAGGCATCGACATTCAACACAGAGAACTGATTTCAATTTTCCAAGGTAGAGTACCTCGTGATCTGGAATGAATCTCCTTACATCCAAAAATATTCAGATCATAAACAAATTTCACAAAAAATTCCAATTTTGGTTTCCAAAATCTTACCATTTCGCAAAAAGAAATTGCCACAAATAAATTCCCGAACTCAACATAACTGTATGCTTGCTGCCAAAGGTGCTCCCCTACGAGTGTCCTACTAAATTTTGATAATAAGTAGATGTTCATCGCACAATGTTCAATACAACGACATTGAAATTAGAACAAGGATTTAGAAAATTTATTAATTGAAGTTTCACCTCTTACTATTTTTGTGCTAATATCCAAATGTCACTTTTGGAATTCATCTAATAATATTTGCAAATTTATATTGGTGTGAATACAAAATCAAACCACACTGACACAAAATCCTGGTTATCAGAAAAAATTGCTTGGCAGTAGGTGATCCAACCTTATTTTGTTAACTGACTTACTCAACTCAAGACCACCATCTCAATCTGACAGTCAAGGACGCCAAGCTAATTACATCTACTAAAATTGCAATAAATTATTCATTCATGTCAACCAATTATCTCTTAGATCTTGGACAAGTCATCTAATTGTGCTTATTAACTTAAGCTTACTAATGGTTCGGAGTGCTAAATCCACTGCACCAAGTGGCAACAGCTAGCTAGCTTGAAAGTCGTCACTCCTGATTACCAGGACGCAGAATTCAGTCCATAGCAGATTGATGTCAAAGCCTATAAAGGAAACCATTCCAGGAAGAAATGGCAATCTGACACTTTGGTCAATGAAACAGCTTGTTCAGAATGATACGTTGACCATTCAAAGCAAGTGCCAATTTTTATTTTCTCGCCTCTTACAAATGAGGCAAAGTTACGGACCTTATCACTGAATCCAATTCTTGAAACTAAACAGCTGCAGGATACCTATTACGAGAATCTCTAAATGACAGATAAGCCCACGTTGGCATGCTTACAAATACACTCCTGCACTGATTGATTATGGTAAATGATCCGACTATGATATTTACCAGCGCCAGACTCTTAAAAACTAGAAGAGGCGAAGAGAAGCAAACTTGCGAACCTAGTGCATTTGAGCAGCGTCAAGATATTCTTGAGCTTGAGGATGAGACACACTCTCCAATTCGGTGGGTTTAAAGACTTCCAGAAGCTCGCCAGAAACGATCAGGCACACATAATCTGCGATGCGTTTCACTTGTTCAAGGCTATGTGAGACCATGATTACTGTCAGCCCTTTTGATCTCTTGAGCTCCAGCACGGACTGCTCTATGTGATGCGTCGAGATTGGGTCTAGTGCACTTGTTGGTTCGTCTAGTAGGAGCACCTGAAACAATCCAAAGAACAGAAAGGGGTGATTGGTACAATTTGCGTACAAATAATTGGTTTCTATGCGTTCATTCAATTCTGTTCCTCCTCCGGCAATGACAAACCTTTTTAAAACTGTTAAAGTTCTGCGTTCTAGAGTTTGTGACTAAATCAACACCTGCTACCTACAGTATGGTGACTGAGCAACAGTTCTCAATTATCATATCCTTGTTGGACACAAGTGAAAATGACAAAAGAGCACAACAAGATTTGATTTGGTTTGATTTTAAGAAAAAAATTGGTTCTCTTACCTCAGGCTTATTGGCTAGAGTGCGAGCAAGTGCCACTCGTTGTGCTTGGCCAACTGAAAGTCCAATAATAGACTTCTGGAGGAAGGACGCATCCAGATCCGCTTGTTCAAGGTATCCTAAAACTTCTTTCTCTGTCAAGCTCTTTCCTTGAAGACTTGGTCCATAGCGAACATTATCGGCCACAGTCCCTACAAGGACGACGCAATAGCCATGTTGGGTCATGTCCCTATCATACCAAAATTCAGGTAATGAAATTCAAATACATACTTAGGGTGAAAAATAAAGTGATACTTTCTAAATTAATTTGACAAGATCTATGAAGTTACATACATCCTCGTGAGCATGCTTAGCATCTTATTCTTTCGAAATCAAACGTGTAGGAGTCTTATAATATAACATTATTTAAGTTTTATACAAGACCTTGTATAAATGTCGGGTTAAGTTATTAGATGATCTTCCTCTCAAATGGGCCTACCATCAAAAAGCATAGGGGTTTGAAACAGCATCCCAATCCGTCTACGAACAGTCAACACATTCATCTTCACAATGTCCTCCCCATCGAGGAAGATGGAATTGGCAGGAGGCTCCCAAAGCCGATTAATAGCCCTCAAGAAAGTCGACTGCACAACACAGTAATCATCACAAACAAAACATGTGAATAAAATTCTGAGATCTTCTTTTTCTCCTAAAAATCCCTGTATTACATAACATTATTACCACTCACCTTTCTCCACTGTTGACTCAATTTGAAAAAAATAATTAAATCGCTGTAGAGAAAGGGAAGAAATCCTAAACGATTGAGAATAAGGCTTTGCAAGGAATTCAGATTCTTTTTCATCACCAGTTGAGACAGCTCCTCAAGAATGTTATGTACCACGATGCCAACAAGAGACAATCTTTTGCATTCATGATTTTTTTTGGACGTAAATTATACCTTTCCGCTTCCACTCGGCCCGATGATGCAATACACCAGCCCCGCCTTGATCTCAACAGAGATCCCCTTGAGAAGCTGGTTCTTGGGCTCAACAAGATTCTGGATGCTCATGTGCGCTAAAGATCTACGTCTTCGAGAACCTTGCTCTGAGATGTCTCTGCGGAGCGAGCTTCCGTTGGAATCGTCAGGAATGGTGAGAAGATGCTCTCTTGCTTCGTCCTCTGCTTGCACAGACAACAATAAGGTCAATTAAAAAGAAACCGCTGCACACATACGCACCAACAACTCTCTGATATGACCTTCTAGAAAATCTTGCACACTGTCCATTCTATCATTAACTGTAGCTCACTTGTCACACATCCCAAAGTTGGGACCTGAGTGGTAAGATTAAAAGAGGTTTGAGTGTAATCAGTTATATTTGGATTTGTGCAGTGGATGGCAGGCACAGCGTTTTAGAAACAACAGAAGAGCCGAACAGAACCGTGAGAGACCGCAGAAATTGACGAAAAGAAAGCATTAAAACTGTCCATCCTACTCTTCCGAAATCTCTTTCGCCAAACTGGGCATGGGAAAGGCATACCTCATCGAAATGGGAAAAACTACACTGCATTGCTAGATTTTATAAAATATAGTCGAATTGTCTTGTCTTCAAAGCTTATCCAGACAAATGGAAACCAAATATAAAGAAAGAACGGCAAAGAATAAATCCAATCCTCAAGAAAACATCACGAAAGTCGCAGTGAAGTGAGAAAAAAACTGAAGGTCATGCAACAAGTGAACAATATCCACAGACGATGATTAATCATTCTAAGTCTCCAATGGACACAATTGTCATAGACTCGGTAACAACCTCGATCAAATGACAAAATAAAAGCTTGCGTCGAGCACCATCATTGCAAGTGCAAGAGCGAGCTTGCAGCCAAAACTAAGAAAAGATCAAAATTGGATACCAAAAGAAGGAGGCAAGATCAAGCTGCACAGAATTTGGGAATCAATACTCAGAGTTCAAGATTCCACATTTCACGAAGCCGAAAAGAAAGAATACGAGCAGCACCAGCTTGCCAATCCGACAACTGCACACCGTCCTCATTTGACTTCTCCGTTAGCGCCATACACCCACTCACTTCTATTCTATATGCTCAAAGCTCAAGCATCCCTCCAATTGCCAAGCAAAACTCAATATGCATCAGAACGTCATAACCACTTCTCCTACGTTGCTGCTTCCTGAATCCATATGCATGCAAATTCGAGGCCTAGATCTGTAAATTGAGACCCATGACATTGAGGCCACTGAAAACCCCCACCAGGGCGAGTTACAACCCGTGTAGGTCGATTCCCACACTCGAAACCCTGAGGAAGGCTTCTTCTGTGGGCCCATGAGTTACATTGATCAACCACCTGTTCACATTAATTTCATCACAATTCTAATTTGATCACGCTCAACTAAACTCCCTACTGCCGAGCCCATTGTGTACGTTGCCAGAATCCATGGCCTTGACACAAATTGGAATCCACGACGGGGGCTGCTATTGACTTACACCTATTCATCCCCAAAGTACTAACGTGTTTCTTTTTTTTCTTTTATTTATTCTTGGTTTGTTTCGGGAGGTGCAAATGAACGCGAGTTTCATCATTGCAGAGAAAAGAAAAACACCAGCCAGGAGACTCCAACGCACTAACTGTTTTGCAGAAACTAAATTACTACGACATCATCACTCCCTTTCTTGCATTTCGGAAGCCACTAAGGCACTAACTAACCAAGTCCAAACTACCGAACCGCTTCGGATGCATATGCAGCATCCCCATGTGCCCTAAATTCCAGCAAACGACACACTCTCCAAGACTGACGAGAATGGATGGAATTGACCAGGTTCATTTCCACAGGACCTGCACACCACATCACTTCGCCCATTTCCTCGATTGATTCCAGAAAATAGCATCCCCAGCGAATTGAAATTCACAATGTGGAAACGTAGGAACCCGGTGCCCAAGTGGCACCCGTGCAGGTCAGGTAAAGTTGTGCTGAGTTGGGAAAAAGGGCGGAGGGTAGTACCAAAGGCAAGCGTCATGATGGAGCTGGGCCGGCGAGAGCTGCTGCTGCTGCAACGTTGGTGGGCGCGCCTGCTGCTGGGTCAATGGACGTGCGGCTGTGAGCCATCGCGGAGGCTGGCAAGGCCCTCTTGAGAATGGGCTTGGAGGCTTTTTCTGCAGGTCTACCTTCACTAGATGATGCTGCGAGAGCCCGTGAGGGTGCTACTTGTGCTGATGGTTTAGATGGAAAGGATGCTCCGAGGTGACGTCTGTGGTGAAGCAACTGGAAGGTAGCTTAGCTCCAGCGATGGCGAAGAGCCACATCCTGGTAGAGACAGGCATTGGCAAATGCCGGAGTCTAAAAACGGAGCCGGGCTTCACTTGAAACCTGCAAGCGACGGACAGGGACGACCAGACCCAGCCAGTGTTAAGAGCATCCCACCAATTCTTCCGGCTCAAATATGCAGACAGGGAATGCTCTTCCCACCAGTATTGCTCAACAAGAAGGTAAACATGCCTATGACAGGCACAATGAGTAGTTTGTTCTGTTGTCATTAGCAAAAAAAAAATTCAAGATTTTTTTTCCATGCAAAGACAAATGTGAGAAATGAAGGAAGCAACTGAAATTTTATTTTTTGGACAAAGTATGAATTTGTTATGAATTTTTGAAGTGTGCTACCCGATTGGTTCAAAACAACGGTCTATAGACTATGGTACTCCAAATCAGCAAAAAGTGTTTCCATAATGGCCATCTTACCACCTAAAGCATTCACAACATTTTCTAATATGGTTATAAGATTTTCCTAACATGGCCATGACGTGAAGGAATAAAAAAAATAACTTTTTATCACAAGTTTACACTAGAAAGGTGTACGTGTCCTATGAAAATCACTAATAATTCTATGACCATCTCCCAAGGCATTGATTATGGACACAAATCAGCTTAATGTAGTCCTAACCTCATTTATTAAAAAAAGTGTGTCATGGGTTGATATAAGACTTTAATGGATTTTTTACTAAGTGCCTGTCATAGGTGGTTTGCCTGTCATAGGCATATTTACCTTATACACAAAGGTGAAGCCTTGACTGAGGGGCTTTGGCCTTGGCACATTGGTGAGGCGGTTGCATGTGAGTTCAAACTTGAGCATTGGTGGGGGGTTTACCTTACCACCACAGTCCATCCAATTATGGTGGGAAGGTGCAATAAGTAACTACTTTGTAAATAATATGGTTGTAGGGATCAAATTCATGAATATGTTCAAAGGATGGACTGAAAGGATGGATTGGGGGCACCAATGGATTGGTGCCCCTGGAAATCATGCATTTCGGTATTGTGTAAATCATTGGTTTAAAAAAATCCAAAAGTACTCATTGAAAGTCAAACTACTCTAGAAGACTTCCTCTTTTCACACAAAATTTGGAGGATGAATAGTTGCACTTTTGTTCCACATAGAAAGATTCTTTGTTATTCATTGGCCAAAAAATGACCACAATGTTGTTTATGAGTTAAAGACTCCATAATAAAATAAATTTATTCATTTTCAACCTTGTATCCTATGAAAATATATAGATATATATGGATACTAAAAATGCACAATTTACATACCTCTATGCAAAACTTAAATGACTTGGATAAATTACTCATTTTTAACTTAAAAAATTCATAGTATAGTCATACAAATTAAAAAAATTATCACTATTTGGGGTGAGGTGGGGGTAAGAACTGTTCATTTCTAGTTACCAATGAGTTACCAATAGTTTAATGTATTGCAATTAAAAAAAATATTACATGTAAAGAAAATTATGTCAATCATGAAATAGGCTAAATCAATCTAAAACTAATTACTGGAGCACTTGTTTTCAATCTTAGTTCAATTTAAATAATTTTATTTCAAAAAATACTTTTAAAATAGAAAATACAGTCAAATGAAAATTTGAAAATATTAGGCAATTTGGAGTCTAATACATAGAGCTTGAAATTTGCAATAATTCACTGAATTTTTGAAAATTTTCAATTTTTAAAATGGAAAAGAACCTAAGCTTGCTTCATTTTTATAGTTTACCCCTTTAAAAGATGAAACGTCAATTTCGTTAAAATGGCATATGAAATCCGCCACTTTGTCTGAACATCTAGGACAAATATAGATGTAAACCCGCCAAAGTTCAGGAATGCCGCCATTTTAATGAAATTCACGTTATGAGCATTCACTGGGTGACAAAATGAATTTTGGGTAGGTTCCTATGAGTTCAATTTTTTATGAGCTTTATTGAAACTTTCTTGTAAGATAGAAAAAATGATTAGCTTTCTAGAAATATAATTTTTATTTTTATTGGTACCTAAGAGCAAAAGTTATACCATAATAAGCTTAGGTTTGTACTCGGCAAGCAAAAAAAATATCTACAAAAACTTGAAATAAAAATAATTTTTTCTCATAGATTCTGTTTTATCTACACAAAAATCTTTTATTCAATTCATTTAGATTTGTGATGTGAAAGTTATGAAGCATCTTGTTTTGCAAACAATACAACATCTTTAAAAAAAATGATGTATAGGATTTGTTTTTGAACTCAATTTTCACATTTTTTCAAAACAAGAAGTTCTACAAGCTTAAGTTTTATTGCTAAGACAATCTCACCACCGGGATTAGTGTGTTTTAATTTTGTCTAAAAACTATTAATGATTTAGTTTTTTCTTCTATTGCATACCTTCTTCTACTTAACATTTTTTTAAAGAACAAAAATCATGTTATTTTTTTAACTTTTATTTTTCTTATATTCTCAACTCAATTCTTCATGATAAAGAAAATTAAATTCAAAATCTATAGTGCAAAATTTTTTAATTAAGAGGATTTAAAGCCTTATAAACTAGTTTGCCATGGTGCCAAAAAACATGATTTCTTCACTTTGAATACATTCATCTTGCAAGATCCTATAGCTAAATGTGCAAAAAAAATACCATCTATAAATTTTTTATTCTTTGCACTAGAAATGATAGTTTTGAGCATTTTTTTGACAAAAACAAACAAAATTCAATTGATCTTTTTGGGTTAAACTAGTAAAGACGTTGAGAACTTAATTCCTAATGGATTGAAGTACATTTGCACAAAAATTGTCAAAAATTGCCACTTTTTATGGCAAGGAGAAAAAAATGATAATTTAAAAAAATTCAGCCATACAAACTTCTATTAGACTACTATGGAAATTTATAGAGAAATTTCAAAAACTTTGACCACACACACTGACAGATTATAATATTTGAAGGGTTTCTTTTTTACCTTGCCTAAAAGGTCAAGAAACTTTAACTCTTCTGAGAGTGAGATTTTTGCACTACACATAGCCACATGGTTTTTTTTTTTTATAGTTGCATCATACACCTTATTAGTTCCATACTTGCCAAATTTTAGAAGTAGAAGATGAGTTTTGCACATGCTGCTTAAAAGTGCTCGGTTGCCTAAAAAATTCAAGGCAATATGACTTTTGATCTAAGTACTTGAATGATTAGAAAAAAAAATTAACCCCACCAAAGGGGGACATATTTTTACCTTCTATCAAAATTTTGTAAACATTCAACTAAAATGAACTTCATATGCAATTGTGCAACTACTTGAGATTTCTTGCATGCCTTAAAAAGGGTCATTTAGTCCTTTAGGGATTACAGTTTTGATGAATGACTTTGAAAGAACTATATAAACAAAGAAAAGACCTATTCATTTTGGAAATTGATAAATTTTGGTTGAAAACCTTGGTCATAAGGCCACATTCATAATTTCATACATAGTTACTTCAGAAACATTACAAAGGACAAAATATGTTTGATCATTAGATGTTTTTTCAAGGTATTGGAAGGCTGTTTCAGGCTTGTTTTCCATTCTATAAACCAACCACTATTGGCCAAATTAAAGAATGATTTTAAAATATAAAATAATAATAATAATAATACATTTATTAATATTATCTGATATAACAATCACTTGGCCATGTTAGATTGCTCTTGTAGTTGAGTTTCTATAGTCTTAGAATTCCAGGGAACTCTAAAGAATTCACGCCCTTGTTGAGTAGGTGAATTTCATCTAATGAGAGGACTTTCAAAGAATTTATTACTTGTTGATAAACTATAATTTTAGCCTACAATTTTGAACATTGTTTAATCAAGACTACAAAATTCTATTGCCAAAATCTTCAATCCAAATAATATTTGAAATGATTTCTAGAGAAGGTTGAAAAATGAACTAAAATGATATGTTTTTCAACTCAAGTATTTATAGAGAATACATTTAGATAACCATTGCATCAATATTCAAGAAATATAAACTTTCAATAGAAACTCATTTTTGAGAATTTTTTGTGTTTTTTTTAAACAATTTTTTCTTATTTAATATAGAGGTGTGAAAGTTATTTTCAGCTTTACAGTGTATCTTTTTACTTCAAAAATTTGTTTCTAATTATAATTTATGTATAAAATTATCAATAATTTATAATGTAAACTTTCAAAGTAGAAAAATCTATTTATATATTTTTTTTTAAATTTAAATTTGAAAAAATAAATAGAGGGTCCAAAATCCTCACCGCACGTGGATTGTATAAATGCATAGAGTGACCTCCTTGAGAGGTTGATTCACTTGATTGGTCATACCACGTAGGATATATCCACTGCAATGATTTTTTTGTCAATTTGGAGAAGTAGCTAGTTATTTCTTCAATATTCATAAGGTACTTGATTGATATCTAGATACCTAGGTAAAAAAGAATTGGTGCCCCTACAAGTAGGTCACAAAACATTAAGAAAAAACAAAACATGTCTAAAATATGAAAAATTGTACAACTATTTTTGAAAATCTGAGAAATTTTCCTTGTCACCAATTCTAAATACTGAAAAATTATTCTTGAGAAATTTTAGAAAATCATCACTGCAAAAAAGAGTGTTGAAAAATTAGGAATAGATATGTGTCAAAAGACAAGAAAATCAGATCAAGCGACCAAAATGTCCAAATGCCATAATTAAATTGTTTTGACACCAAGGTACTGAATCATATTTAACCCCTAAGTCCCAAAGTTCCTACGAGAGACTCTTGGGATATTGGATAGGCTCATGTGATCTCAATTTTTGACATAATTTTTGAAACTTTTTTCAAAGATAGAAAATCATATTAGCTTTTTAGGAATATAATTTTGATTTCAATCAGTGCCCGGGAACAAAAGTTATACCACATGAGTCCTAAAAGTAACTCAAGGGACAACCTTCCAAAAATCACAAGAAGTTGAATTTTTTTAATTTTTAATTTTTTTCTCAAAGATTATATTTTTGTCTACATCTGAAGCTTTGATTCATTCTATTGGACTAGTGCTGAGAAAGTTATAGACAATCTTTTTTGGGGGGCAATTTAAGCATCTTTTTGAAAAATAACTTATGGATTCTATTTTGGAATGCAATTTTTATAATTTTTTAGAAAAATTTATTAGATAGGGTTAAGTTTGCTTGCTAGAACAATCTCACTATTGGAATTATTGCATTTCAATTCCATCTTAGAGCTATTAACGGTTTAGTTATCCCTTCAATCTTGAACCTACTTCTACTTAACAATTTTTTGATGAGTGACATTAGATGATTTTTGGGGAGTCTAGAGGGCCGTTTCGGGCCTATTCCCGACGCTGTTCCCCCGGCAGCAAAAGAACGGCCGCTGTCAGAAAAAAAAAATTTCAAAAAAAATTTCAAAAAAAAAAAATCTTTAAAATCTTAAAATGGAAAAACAAGATGAACAATTTTTATTTTTATTTTTTTTGGTATGACGTGGCAGCCGCTGTGCCATGTCACGCAGCTGTTGCAGCGCAGTTCCAGACAGCTTCAGACTCTTGGAACCCTTGGGAACTCGCAGCCCTCCACAGGGGCTGAAAAACATGTAATGAAATTAAGTTTTCTTTTGGTGAATTATTTTTTCTAGTCAATTTTCAACTCAGTTCTTCAGCATAGAAATTTAGAAAATCAAAATCAATAGTGCAAAATATTTAAGTCAAAAAGATTCAATGCCAAAAAATGTAGTCAATCAAGGTGTAAAAAAAAATTGATTTCTTCACTTTAAATGCAAATATCTTGCAATATCCGGGGTTAAAGTTTTTGAAATTTTTTCCATGCATTCTTATACTAACCCCTCACCGCCCAAGGCCTAACCATGTCAAAAAACAACTTTCCTTTTCAAGTGTTATAAGTCTAAATGTGAGTAAGGTATGAAAATCTCAACCGTACAATATTGTAGTGTGCATGTTGTAGATGGTGTAAATCAAATTTGAGGTCATTTGACCGTATAGATTGAAAGATTATAATGTTTTAGTGTTGAAAAAAGATGCTGAAATTGTCCTCAAACACACAATTCGAGGTGAAATTCGATTTCTAAACCTACTCAAATGAAAAAACTTTGAACTAAAAAGTGATTCAAAACCAAAAGAAAAACACTTTGGTAGGAAAAAAAATCATTCAATTGACTCATTGCGTTTGCAAAATTGTTTTGAAATGTCAAAAAACAGTGAAAAAAGTAGCAAAAAATCACATCTATTGCTGAACCTACCTCTACTAAAATGCCTCTCAGTCAATCATGACTTCTTGGATTGGTATGAAATTTTTACTACAAGAACTAGACTAGTATGCGCAACTTTTCCAATAAAAATTATTGAAATCGAACCTTGTTTGAAGAAGTTATAAGCCGCCGAAGTTCACTGTAATGCAGAAATGTCTATATTTTGAACTCCGAATTGCTCCCAAGCATTCGAAACAACTTGGATTGACATGAAATTTTTCCCACATTAAGTAGACTTTATGGGGAACAAAACCCAAATTTTTTTATTGAAAAATAACATTTGATGAAAAAGATACAAGCCCCCGAAGTTGCAGCCATCTCAATGCAGTGTGGTGAACTGAAATTGAATCTGCGAACTTCGAATGGCTTCTAAAAATCCAATACATCTTAGATAGATCTGAAATTTTTACCACAAAAACTAGTCTAGTATGCGCAACTTTTCCAATAAGTTTTATTAAATTTGGACACCGGACGCAAAAATTACAGCACTTTGAAGTTGACTGCTAGATTGTGTGAGGCCACTTTTGGGCCCCTTGAGCGGTGAGGGGCTAATGTTGTACAAGATCCTAAGTTTAGATATGTGAAAAATAACAATTTTTAAAGTTTTTTGTTTTTTGCAATAGAAATGGCAGTTTTGAGCGGGTTCAATAGAAAAAAAGCCTTGGGACTTTCGGGATTAAACGTGAGGTATTGGTCTCCAAAAACTCCTAGAAATCTGTCTATTTTGACTGAAAAAAATAAAAAATTTCTTCAAAAAATTGACAAAAAATCATGCTGAAAAAAATATTAATCCACGGATCCGTCGACCATTTATACCTTCAGATAGGTTGTTTTGTTTTGTTTGATACATTGAGATCTAACAATAGCGTCCATCAACGTTCTTGGTATTGCCTGAAAGCTCTTGGCAAGAAAGGGTGCATCGACTTTGTTTCATGGCGTTTAGACAAACGGTGTGAAAGTTATTGAATTTCAAATTTTTTTATGAATAAATTTTTTATTTAAATTCTCTTTTATTTTGAAATGATAATAACTTTTTCATCTCATATCCAAACGCCACGAAACAAAGTCCTTGCATTCTTTTGTGCATACAACTTTCTATTTGTACCAATCATCTAGCATTTGGACCTACTCACCTATAGTGTCATTAGTGTGAAAGTTATGGATTTTTTAAATTAAAGAATTGAATTAAATTACCTTTTATTTGGAAAAAAAACTAAATTCTCATATTGCAATGTGCCATGTGCTGTTGCCACATTATAATATAATAAAAATAGAAGTAATTTTAATTTTGAAAATTCAACAATTTTTCTATGATAGGTGCAAATGCTACACAACAAAGCCCATGTTCCCCCCTCGTAGAAATTTTTTTAACGGTCCTTTGTTTATAATGTACATGTGCCATTGCTACAACTAAAAATAATAAAAGTAACTCTTTAATTTTTTAATTCATTAGAACTTTGAAATTCAATAACTTTCACAATGTAGTATAAAAGGTTGCGTTCTTACTACAAATAAAAGGTTTTATGCACAAAGGAGTGCAAAGACTTCATTTTGTGACATTTGGACATGCAATACAAAAATTATAATGTCTTTTTCCAAATAAATGATAATTTAGTTCAATTTTTTAATTAAAAAATCCATAACTTTCACACTGTAGGTCCAAACGTCATGAAATTGGCACAAATAGAAAGCTTTATGCACAAAGGAGTGCAAAGGCTTTGTTTCATGGCGTTTTAACATGTGGCGTGAAAGTTATGATTTTTCCAAAATTAAAGATAATCTATATTTTTGACCCATTTCAACCCATTTCATGACAGTTTGATGATAATAAAAGAGAATTTAAATCAATTTTTTATTCATTAAAAACTTTGAAATTCAATATTTTAAACTCTGTTTGTCCAAACACCACAAAACAAAGTTTGTGCACCCCTCCTTGTCAAGAGCTTTTGAGCGGTACCAAAAACGCCGTTGAACGCCTCCAGCGTATCAAACAAAACAAAACAAACAACCTAATTTAAGGTATAGATGTCCAAACACCACAAAACAAAGCCCTTACACTCCTTTGTGCATAAAGCTTTTTATTTTTATTTGTAGTAAGAACCCAACCTCTCACACTAACACTATGGTGTAAAAGTTATTGAATTTCAAAGTTCTAATGAAATAAAAAGTTAAAGAATGAAATTTTTTATTTTTTATTTTGGGCTGTGGCAACAGCACAGGGCAAAACAGTTCTCTTTTACACTACGGTAGTCAGCGCGTGATTTCTCCCAAGCCTCCAAATACTGTAGAACTAAAGCTCCAGACTCCCGCTTCCTAGCAGTCGGCAATGTGGATGCACGCACTTCCCGCCGTGCACTCGCTCCGGCCGGGCGAGCGCACACAAATAAACAGAAATAACACAAAACAAAATGACTCCGCGGAGAATCAGTCTTCCCGGCCTCCAGTGTCAACGCTTGCCAAGGTGCCATCCTTGGAATTGTACAGTACTGTAATCCATGTGCAAGCTGGCACCCACAAGTCTCTCCCTCATCGTCAGCTCCTAGCCTGCTCTGGCTGTTGCTTGCGCCCGCGGTTCCCGACTCCCGAGTCGTCGTATTCTAAATATACTCCAACGCTCACAGGGCCGAACCTTCCGTCATCGTCCTCATGCCCACTCACTCCCCGCCGCAGTACAACCACACTGGTACCGATTGTTGTACGTTGCAGGGATTGCTTCAAGATACTTGTAGAACGTGCTTCAGAGTTCGGGGGGCTAAGTTATACGTGAGTGTTTGTGTGTTTGTGTGTCTGTGTGTGTCTGTGTACGTGAGTTGGCTTGGCGATGGCGATGGGGATCAGGGAGATGGTTGTGATGGTGATGGCGATGCTAGTATTCCTCGTTATGCGGACGGAAGCTGTCGGCATTGATCGCACCAGTAGTAGCGCGAGCTTGGAGTTTCCTGGGTGGAAGTCTGGACGACGCTTGTCGACGACGACATATGAGGATTCCATGGACGAGTTTCTCGATGAGCCCACCCGGCGCATTCTTGCGACCAGGACCTATATCAGCTATGGGGCGTTGAAGGCGAACCGGTCGCCGTGCCCTTCGGCTGGGCGGTCGTATTACAACACCTGCAAGAGTACGGGCACCGCAAGACCTTATCGCCGAAGCTGCGTTCAGATCACTCGCTGCGCCAGAGGGTAGCTAGCTTACTACAATCCTTGCTACCGGATTCTCAAGGTTTGTAACCGTGCTATCAAGGTTTGTGACCGTTTTCTCAGGGTTTGTAACCGTTGTTCGGTGAGACAGCAAAGATCAATGGAACCCGCTGGCATTGCAGTTCGGAGGATGACGACATCGATACAGTAGTACGCACGTGACTGTCAGCTCCAAGGTTCATCAATTGACAGGCGTCCATTTACGAATGTATTATGATTCTTTGATGTAGTGATGTGTTTCATAATTCGTAGAGTTTGCCTTTATTACGGCACTCAGCCCATGCCACATCCATACATGTGCGTTACGTTGCTTCACCAGATTCGATGAATTATTAAATCCACATGATTGTCGGATGACTTGACCAATATTCAATTCTGGTATTATCTATCAATCGTTGTCCTAATGTACTATTCAACATTGAATGTTCTGTTGTTGACTCTGGTGCAACACTCTGACATGTGATCGTTGTCTTCGCACGTCCAACACGGTAATGGATAGCCCGGTCGATCACTGACCAGGTTTGACTCCTAATTTGTATCGACTGAGTGGTTACATGGACACGAGCGAGGAAGCAGAACTGCTGGCTAGACTGAAGCTCTGTTCCGCCCTCGGGAAGCACAAAGAAATGTCATTGTGTTTTGTGCTATTTGGTTTTGAATGATGTTCTTTTATATTATTGTACTGGAGTTTGCTTGTTGAAGCATTGCTTGTTGGGGCTTATCCTTGTCATGTTAAATTGGCCTGTGGACAGTTCAATTCAACATAACTTAGGTCACTTTGGAATTCGAGTGGTGTCTCGTTCAGAGCTTTTCCAAGTGACACATTTGATTTCCACTCGGGAAATGAGAGCGAGAAATTTAACTCCCAAGCTCATTTTTGTGGTTAGCATGAATTTCATCTGGGGTTCCATGTCAAGCTTAAAAGCGCAAGTACGAGTGCCATCACGGTCTAGTGTATTGAGAAATATCTTCACCCTGAAACGATAGATTCAGCTTGAGGGGCTTCGTTTTCAGATAGCATCTCCAATACTTTATCCCTAAGCGCCCTAGGTGACCAAAAGTGTTTCCACATAGCCTGGAAGTCCAACTCAAAGTGCTTTAACTTTTGCATTCAGTGTCCGAATTTAATAAAACTTGTTGGGAGATATGAGCTCTTTCTTCTAGTTCATGTGGTAAAATTTTCAGATCAATTCAAAATGTACTGATTTTTTGGAAGTCATTCTAAGTTCACGGGCTCAATTTGAGTTCACCAAACTACATTTTGATGGTTGCAACTTTGAGGGCATGTATCTCCTTCATCCAATGTTAGTTTTCAATAAAATTTTGTTGGGTTATAATCCCTTGAAGTTTACTTATTGTTGTAAGTTTTTCATGTCAATCCAAGTTGGGTTGAATGTTTGAGAGCAATTCAAAGTTCAAAATCTGGTCATTTTTGGACTACAATGAACTTTGGTAGCTTGTTTCTTCTATATATAGTGTCCATTTTCAATAAATGTTTTTGGAAAAGTTGTGCATACTAGTCTAGTTTGTATTTATAAAATTTCATAGCAATCCAAGAAATTATGAGTGAATGAGAATCATTTTAGTAGAAGGAAATTGAACCACAAATGTGTTTTTTGCAACTTTTCTTGCTATTTTTTTACATTTTAAAGCCATTTTGCAGACACAGTGAGTCAATTGAATCTCGGGGGAGGGGCACTCCTTATAAAAATAAGGATATAGGTGCAAACACCAAGTAATAAACAAGGGGGTATTATTTTTTTTTTTTTTTTGCGCACCTTATGATTATATAATTTTAGAATTTCATTCATTAAAAAGGGGGCATCCATTATTTGTAATCTCAAATTGTTAGAAATATATCATATGCTATTTTACTTCAAAAAAATTTCCTACTAAAATTTGCTAATGACACTCACATTGTTTTCTTTACATGTACATTTTTTTCCTTATATGCACAATTTTCTTTCCCATATGCACATTTTTTTTCATCATATGCACATGTTTTTTCCTATACACTTTTTTGATCCGTATATGCACATTTTGTTCCTTGTATCCATTTTTTTTCTTTATTTGCACATTTTGTCTTTGCAATAACATTGTAGTCCCTTCCATTCCCTTTTTCTTTTTTTCCTTTGATAGCCTAATATTTCTATTTGTTACATCTTAAGATTTCTATTTTTTACATTCTTTTTTTTTTCCCTTCACACTCCCTTTTTTATCTTATAAAAAATTTCACAAGAATCAGATCCAGTGAGGTGCAATGGAACTGACAAGTGAGAGAATGCATCATGGAAATACCTTATGAGTAAGACAACAAAATGGCAAGATAGCTGCACATTAAGATAACACTGGTTGCTCAAGAAGCATTCTTGCAAGGTCAAATGTTTCATATTTCCTCCTACACTATGGTCACCATGTTGAAACCACAACTTCCAAATCCTAAAAAAGAATGACACTTTGCTAGCAAGAACTACTCTATCCCTCAAAGTCAAAGAGACGGAGAGAAAAATGTCAATATAATCAGCAGATATGGACAAGTACAACTTAGTCCCCAAAGTTCTCTCCTAATGTGCATCCCTACCACTTCTAAGTCCTTGCAAGCAAGTCCTAGCCTTCTTTGCACAAATGCGTTGAGCACTAGTCCAATTTTGCCTATCAATCCGCTCTACATCTTCCTTTCTAAGACCATGCTTATCAATTGCAAACTTCTAATAAACCTGACCAAGATGATCTAGGTAACAAACATCAGCCCCTAGTTGTAGGTTTTTCACAGTACCATCAAGAGGGTTGATTAATTCTTTTCCATTATGGATGAAATCTTGATCATGCAAGCCTTTTATTTGATTTTCTCTAAACCATTCACAAGATAAAGACCACCTTTCCCATGGAAGTTCATACGTAAATCCTACCTACTATGGTAGTCCTGAAGCATGAGTTGCCTTCTCTTAGAGTTCCTGTCTGAAGAATGCCTTATAATAGATTCGACAACCAGCCCACAACTATCTTCCCAAAGCTTGTCAATAGTTTTCCACTGACTGTGAACCCAATCTGAATTAAAACGGTTGCAAGTGCAAGAGATAGCAAAAACAAGTCTGGATAGGTTATCATATAGAGGATTGACCATGATGACCCAGGCAAAACTTCCCTTTCCATTCAGCCGAAAAAAGTCAAGTATGGAAGAGTATCCAACCTCAACACTCCCTAAATAATGTAGCCTGAAAGTAGAGATGCACACATGATTCTCTTTTTGTCCACAAAATCCCACCAATCCATCAAACCGGGCGTCCCAAGATATACGTGCCTTCACTTCTGTTTCATCTTCAGCCAAGATGACTAGTATAAGTTCTTCCATTGCATGACACGCTTTGGCCTCCCTGTAAATCTGAGCCACAACAACAAACAACAAAAAATACTCCCCTGCAATGAACTGAGCCCCTTTCTTGTTTTCCCATTTAGTACAATTATAAGACAGACCAGCAACATTCAAGGCAACAAATCACACATTCACCTGCCTCCATAGATCCTTATAGCTTGTGCAAATGATTTCGTGTTTTTCGAAAACATGTGACCCTGCCTGACACGGTTTAGGTTTGTGGCGACGTCCCTAAGGAAGTCCACAAATAGGCTTTCCCCTGAAGGCGTTGGTTCTATGAGCCACAAAGATGTTGTTACAAAAGGAGAGGACATCCTTTCGATTAAAGCTTTCTACAACACTCAGTTTTAGACCACGGTGACTAACTTTTAATTATGCAACCCTCAACTTCATGAGCCAATGCCTAGCCTTTTCCTAACGGTCTTTTCTTGCTAATGTTCTAGATTGTGCGGCTAGCTCATGGGATGACAAGAAGTCTATCCTTCTTCCACACTGTGTATCTTTGGAGTCGCACTTAACAAAAGCATGACCTTTCCTAAGCACCCTAAGTCTAAAATCAGTGGCCTGCTCAATCTCTCTACAATTACAACAAGTGAAGTTGGTGAACGGTTCTGCTGTGCTATAGACGCGTTTACAATGTACATGACGGAAGCAACCCCTAATAGTGATAGTTTGGCCTTTGAATACAAATTCTACAGTTGTGGTGGGCTCAACTAGCCACACTGATCCAGGCTTAAGATTGTTGAGCAATGAATCCACCATGTAGCACTTCCCAGCATATTTGGTGGTTCTTTTTCTTAATCCTTAGCACAAAAAGGAAAAAATGGAGTCAGAGTGCATATCTGACGGAGATTCAGCTGCTACATTGGAATCGGCACTACCCGAACTGCTAGACCAAGAATGCAGGTCTCATTGGTTTCCAATGGTCAATCTTGTCCTTGCGACAGGTTTCCCCCGTTTCCCAGAGTTGAGCGCACTTGATCCGTTGGAGGAAATGTTAGCCGCAACATGGTCTTCTACGCACTTGGTGTGTATAAGCCCATTGACGTGATTTTCTAAGTTAGCTCGGAGGTTTCCCTTCTGCGGATACATGTACATCAATTCTCCGTCAATTTTGCAGCGGACCTTGAACCAAAAGGACTTGAGCTGGGAGGCCCCCACATCTCCTACTACAACAAAATGAGGGTCATTGGAGGAGATGGAGTCATTTACGCTCTGGAGAATACTCACACCTTCCTCCATGAGACGCCTATGGTCTATTGGTGTATAAATGACAGGTTTGTTGGACTTGTTATCCCTCTTTGGATGATCGTTGTATGAGATGTCCCTGCATTTGCACCATTGCTTGATGTGAAGAGCTAAATGTAAGAGCGATTTCTTAAAATTCGTGAACAAAGTTTTGTGTACCATAGCGGGTGTGATCACCGGTTATACCCCTGCTTTCCTTGTTGCACTCTCTGCAAAAGATCTTCACCATTGCCACGCCATGGTGATCATACATTTTCAACTTCCAAAGGTGGTCAGCGAAATCCATCTCCTACAGCTCCCTCTGAAGCTTAGCAGTACTTCTTGAGGACGTCACTAGGGAAGAGTTCAGACTGAAGGAGAGTCTCATTGTCTTGAAGGTCTTCATGGCCCCTGTCCAAACCCACGGCCTCCTCTTGCAACGTTAGGTCGACACCAGCATTGAAATCTTGAGCATTCGGAAAGCCCAATTCGGATAAATCCAATGTTTGATCGGTGATGAAGTCATCACAACCGGCCTCGCAACTGCTGTCTTGACGACATCTCTTTCGAGGTCCTCTTGCGACCTCCTGCAACCTCCTCCAACGCCGGGGTCACATAAACCTGTTCCGTGACAGGGTAAGTGTCCTCAAACATCTTCTCGATCCGACATTCGTCCTCGAAATCCTAAAACTGAAATGGCCAATTCACCCCCCCCCCCCCCCCCCCGCTCTTCTAGATTGATCTGCAACTCCGCATAAGTGTCGCCAACCTTGTAGAAGAAGGGACTCAGGAGCTCCGGATGCGCATTATCGGCAGCGAGGCAGAACAACTTGGTCTTTACACTCAATGCCATCGTCCTTTACTTTGCTGGAAAAAAAGGAGCCTTAAACCGGAAGTGGGAAGCAGACCCTACCTCTAAATCCTCTAGCAAGCAATGAACACCCTAAACCACAACCCTAACAATGACAAAGAAAGTCTGGATGGACAACAAACTCTATAGCAAACCCTGATCCCGAAGCCAAACATTTGATTGCTGATTAGAAGAGCAACCCAAGCCTAAACCCTAAAGTGAAAGTGAACTCAAATGGACACAGAAGGCGCTTGGATGCCAATCCTACACCAGAATTTGTGACTAAACGGAACAACCTAAACATTCAATTGTTGATTAGAAGAGCAACCAAAGCCTAAACCCTAAAGTGAACTCAAATGGATATAGAAGGCGCTTGAATGCAAATCCTACACCGAAATCTGTGACTGAACGAAACGGTCACTAGATGAAACTGAACAGAGTCAACAAACATAGGGATTGGAATCTAAAGTTCTAATCTCGCTTATTCCAAAATTCAAAAGCAGCCACCTGAAGCAAGCCAAGTCTACTTTACAAACTATGAAATTAACGCTTGAAATTAAAGACTGTGAAATTCTAGAATACTTGCATATGCCACTCACAAAGTAATAGCGTGCAATACTTTTGGTCCAATTTGGAACCACATTTGCAAACACTAATGGCCCATTGACAATTGCATTCCAAATTGGCTTAAACACCTATCCCACTCCAACTAGGCTATATTGTCTCCAACTTGATAAAATCGTCACATGATTCTACTAAATTCACAAAAGCACACAATAAATATGACCTCAATTTACTCAAAGAACAACCAAAACTACCAAATTGGACACCAAACTAACAAACAGTCTACCAAATTAAGATAAAACACAACCAAATGTATATAACAAACTTAAATCAACTAGGATATCTACAAATGACCTATTGATTTTTGTCACCATTTGGGCTAATACTCAAGTGCTATACTATGATCTTTTGGAATAAAATATTTAAAAATAAAATAAAATAAAAATAATTAGCATAACACTAAAAATAAATATGAGTATATGACCAAAATTATAGACCTGAAAAAAGTGTAGGTCAAAAGTTATTCACAAAATAGAGTAACAATTTTTTTTTAAGAAAATAGACATTTTGATGTTTAAATTATTTGAAATAATAAAAATACATTAAAAAACTAAAAAACTAAACATTTGTGAGGACTTGATGCTGATGAGATTTCACCAAAATGAGTTTGAAACCATCTTCATTGTACAAAAGTGCATGCACTAGGGAGTCCTATTTGCACAAACGTGGAGGATATAAAATAATATATTTTTAGATGTCCCTTTAGCAGTAAAAACATGCTTGCCTACTAGAAGAATAGACTATAGAAATTTTAGCTCTAGATCATTAAATTTAAGTACTCCTAATTCTCCAAAACCTTAACATCAAAGTATGATGATATTAACAAAATTGACTTTTAAAGATAAAATAATTTCTTAAAATATTTGAAAAATAGGATATTTAATTACAATCAAGACAACCATCTCCAATAAATAAAAATTCAATTTTGTCAGATTCATGCTTCAAAAATTATAGTAGAAGATAGCTTCATCGCTCTCAATATGATGTAAATAAGTACCAGTGTTTCTTGCAAACACCCAAAACTTAAAATAATTCATTTAGGGAACTTCATATAAGACCCGATTACTAGTCACAAGTGGTTACTTTAGAAACAAACGTAAGACCTACTATAGGAAACATTTAAATGTTGGAGCTAATACTTTAAGAAATATTCAAGCTACTATGGCATCACTATTTTGAAGTGTATTGTTTTACAACTACCTCGACAACTACTATACAATACATTGTAATGATTCATAGTATATAATATGTAAATCTATACAAGGAGTAGTCTAAATGGCAACGGTGCTAGACTATGAGCTTGCAAGCGTGAGCATACGAGCGGTGAGTGAGGAATATGTGAGTATAGAGGTCCGTATTTAAAAAATACCTTAGGGAAGTCAGTCATATTTCAAAAAGTTAACAATATCATAAAAATATTAATTTTTTTTTCTATTTATATTAAAAATTTAGAACTTCTTACCGTCGACCTATTACCGTGGACATATTACCATCATTATTTATTATTTGCAGGGTGACATTAATTATACCTATTGGCTGAAGGATGAAAAGTAAATAATTTGAAGGCAAACAACTGTAGGACATAAAATGCAAGTCGGATCTGAAGACAGTTTGTATTAAATACTTTGGAAAACTACAGTATTCACCCAAATAGAAATCGGTGCTTTTAAAGCTATAAAACTAACTTCAGTCTATAATCTTCCAATCTCATATGTCTATCACTTTGACATTTTTTGGTCTCTAAACATTTGGAAGATTCTCATTTGCCACCTTGATGATACCAGCCCTACTGAGAAGGAGTTTCACTTTGTTGAAGCTGAAGCTTGGAGAATGTATGAACTTATCATTTTCGGGATTCATCTTCCAGAAGTAACGAAATAAGTAATACAAATGTTTGCAATTAACGTACTGCTGCCGTCCACCAATTGCTGAGACGGCCATGTCTACAAAATCGGGACAATTACACTCCGAGTACATGCCAAGTGTGATACAATAAACCTTCTGTGTAGGCTCGGTTCCGGATTGAAGAGAAATGATAGCTCCAAGTCTTGGAAAGGGGAGCATGGTTACTCCCAAGATGGATCCCTTGACATTACCAGCACTCTCCAATTTATTGCAATGCTCTATAGTAGGGGCATTTGCAATACATCGAATAGCCTTGCTTCTTCGAGTTGTTGGGTATGTGTCCGCATGCAAAGGACTAGGTTGATCATAAGGGATTGCATAGAAGACATTGGACATTGTGAACAAACGTCAAGGTGACATAGGTGGTCGTTGTTGAAGTTGAAAGCCAGCCTCTTGCAGTAGCAGTGTCTCATGGCGAGTCAAACTAGTACCCGTTAATATAGGCCAGACATCTGGTACTTGAGGCCGGTCAATTACCCAACCACGTTTAGAGCCTCTTACACATCGTTCGATATCGTCTGGGCATAACCAAAAGTCGGTGATGATCTCCTTATTTCCGCCATATTGTTTTTTTCTACCACGATACGTCAGAGCTGGAGTGCCTTTAGATCCCTTTGCAATTTTAGACACACAACGAATGTTGGAACCCCTTTGCTGGGCGTGACATTTGCAAGCAAACTTGTGCGAAATTCTTGCAATGTGCCAATGTGCAGTATCACAATCACTCTCCATTGCTGTCGTAACATGTGGTACGTGCGCAATATCAGCCACCAAGTCTTCATTGGATGCCATTGTGTGCGGATGTATAGATCATGTTAGAACACGTGGCTGTGAGAAGTTCACCTTGTCTAGACGATGGGAGTCACCATCCGATCCAATTGGGAGGTCAAGCTCACGCATACTGCTACCAAAAACCTCTTCGCCTTCTAAATGAGGAATGCGTGTTCCGATATCAGTTGCTCCGGGAAGGTCATTTAAAGCCTCGGCAATCTTCTTCGGGTCTCCGCTGCGTCTAGCACCTCTTAGCTTTAACTCCTCTTTAGATGGCCCTGACCTTGATATATTGCCTTTAAGGAAAGCACGATAATTTGTCATCTGCATGAAGGCTCGAATGCAATCATCGGAAGTGGCGGCAAAAAGATCATTACCTTGATTACCCGATTGCTGCAACCACCTGTTATGGACTGTTTCGGATAGATTGCATGATGGCATGTCTGCCATCTCCTCAATGCCATAAATCCTGGAAGAAGCAAGATAAAGAATAAGATGCAAGATAGTCACTAAGAAAATCAATCCAAAAAAATTACAACTGACAAAGTAATGAAGTACTTCTGAACTATTGCATACATAGTGTACAGTCCCCTCGGTGCCGAGGGGAAGGTCAGCTACTACCATGCTTACATCCTGGAACCAGTAAAACAATGAATAAGATGCAAAACCGTCACGAAAAATTACAATCTCTTAATGTCATTTAGTAATTTTCAAGTAGCTACTAAGCACTATAGAGTCCCCTCGGCGCCGAGGGAAGGTCAACCACTACTTCAGGTAATCAAAAACATCGGTATATAGTATAATTAGACGGGGCCCAAAAGAGAATAACTCAAATATATATAATTACAAGAGAAAAATAAAAAAATAAATAGAGAAATAAAATACAAATTAAAAATAAATAAATAAAAATATTGAAAATGAGAATAACGAAATGCATGACATAGACTACAAAAGAAATGGCGTAGAATGAATTACCATTTGCATGAATCCGCCCCACTGTCGATATCGAAAGTGCCAAAATGCAAGCCACAACTCTAATTCCCTTAGACCATCTTCAGAGGCTGCTCCAGATGATAGCCACTATGATCAAATCGCTAAGTACCTCATCTCAGTTTCATCCATACTTTTAGAATCCTTGTATTGCTTACAGAGACGAATATGTTGGTGTTGAAAGTCCGATTTTATGAACTTCTGCGTATGGCGATGCAGTGATGTACTCCAATGCAAGAGACATGTTTGCTCACGGTTTTTCATCTCTACTTTAGAATCCCCTGATCTGTATACAATACGCACAACATTCCAATTTGCTTGTGCACTATCTGCCATGAAGCCTTTGAAGTTTGGATTCTGTATACCATTGCGCCTCATGACCATGTTCAATAACTTCCACATGATGCATTGTACTTCCGTGTCCTCGGATTGCATGTCACAAACTGCGATTGTCATGACTTTTCTGCATCCAGTATTATACACATGACAAGCCATGGTTGTCCAATCCTTGACGCATTTGACATGGTCAAACATAAGCCATGCATTCTCTAAATCTCCTCCAGGTTGCATACGAGTGACCAAGTCCACTCCACTGCCTAGACCTTCTACCAACATCTTAAACAAATAGACTTTTTCCTTTCCTTGTCCAGAAAAGACACTATCATGAATATACTCAAACCTCAAATTCTGTTTCATATTCATGATGCTATCTATAACCCCGCTCTTTCCACTAGTACGAAAAGAGGAAATGACGTTTCGGATGTTTGGAGAACTGAGAATCTGAAACTTGTCCATGACTTCCTCTAGTGAGTTCCCCCGCAACATTTCTTTTTTCCCTTCCCCATTATGGATGAGGTGGTTGTTTAGAAATTGCTTAATAGCTGCTAGAGCAATTGCAGAGTTAGTGGCAACGGGTGTTTTAGTAACCTCGCCTGCAATGAGCCCGGAAATAGTATCTAATGACTCTCTGCATGTTCTGGAAGCTATAGGATGTATATGAACCCCAAAGTGAATGCATGCTCTAGTCATTTGCATTGTATTGCCAAAAACGTAATATATTCTAGCATCACATGTATTGACACAATGAGGAGGAAATTTGCATATCTTGCACATAAGACATGAATCTTTGGGAGGGTTTCCACCAATATGAAAAGGAACAGGAGTATAACCACACCACTCAGTTTCATTCCGCTTCAAAGATCTCTTGAAGTAGTCGCACTCCGAGTTGTTACAAATCAGATGTCCTGTACACGAAGACTTCCTGAACGTGAGGCCATCTCCGTTGCTAATATTTGTCGTTATGGTCCGACACCATGCATGTCCATCATATTTCTTATCCATGCCCTGTAGACTCCCAGCAGCAGATGATGAAGATGAACCCCGAAGACAGGGCAACTCAAAGACTAAATCACCATCGAACTTAGCAGGAAGATACTGCACCTTCTGGTGATTGAGGGAGTTGTAGTTTAAAGCAGCAATTTCATTTCTAGATTTACGAAGCGTTGCTAGCTTGCGTAAGCATCCAACAATACTAATTGACAATGGACTAGTCGGGTAAGTTGGTGGTCGAGAGTGACTTGACAAAGCTGAACTACTGGAAGGCGGGCAGAATACATCAGATGTTGCCTTTCCGCCATCATTGGAGACTCTACTTAGATGCGTTGCTTGACAAATAGGTTGATTTGGAGATTCTCCCTCAGACTCACTAGACAGATCTATGACAAATCAACACGCTCTTGCATTATATGGACGAGTTGAACAGGTGTAGTCACACTCATCACATGCTTGCGTTTTGTAGAATTTCTACTATCATGATGGGTAAGAGGCATATTCACTGTTGAGTGTTCTGACTGCCGAGCCAAAATCTCAGTGGAAGGTAGGTTAGGTAGCGTGACACTACATGGTAAACCATAAGCTTGATAACGCCCAGATTGAAGGTGCCAGACACGAGCGAGGTCAACTACTACATACGAAATGTGGACGGTCTCTTTCAAAGAACCAGACTCAGTCATTACCTCTTCTTCAACATAGACACTAGATTGTATAAAACCGAACCGAACATGAAGAAGATGTGACGATAGAACAACAAACCCGTCTTCTCCTAGACGAATTACCAGTGGAGTCTCATGACCATCTGCACGAATGGAGGCCATAGAAGTTAAACAAATTAGTACAGAAAGGAAGACAAGGAAAAAGAGAACATGAAAAACACACACATTGCTTAAACTTCACGTGAACGTTCAAAATCACAATATACACAAGAGACTAACATGAATTTGAAATCCAAAAGCATTGTATTGTAGCCTCATCATTATTGATGAATTACGCATTAATGACAAAACCTATAGATTTACAATATCTTGCCACTAAGAACGCTCATCAATAGTGAAGCTCACCTAATTCATGAATAACAGTTATGTGAAAAGCCCAAAAATATGGGCCCCTTAGATTCATGGAGGCATTATGACATTATGGAAAATTGGTAAGCGTCCATTGTATATACCAACTTCTTAATATCAGTAAATAACCAACGATTTGGTATATTATGACCACCCGCCTTGCATACTAATTTCAAAAATTGAGGGCACCACAGTATTAAGATTTTACGGTCCTAATGTAAGGATATAATATCCATTACTGTGCTTTTAAGATTATTATTTCGGAGATTGGATTAGACAATCATAAAGTACTACCCGAATCACATTCGAATATTGAACATTACTCTGACCACAGTTTCAGGATTTTATGAAGGACACTACAAATAAGGGTCTACAAGAGGTTATCCATAGAAAAGCGCATCTATAGTCCATACAATATAAATATCAGTATATCAGCACAAGGTTGGACATTGTTAAAAATATTGAGTAACTATTTTTCTTCTCTCATGCTCGGAGTCTCCTGAAGTGCACACATGTCCGTGTATAGTTTGGTTTCAAAATATGTACGTTTAGTCTTATGCATACGCTAGATGGAATAGCCGATTGTGACTCTCGCCGTAAGAGTAGGAAGAGAAGAAAAAGAGGTAAACTCTTGTACTCATCAAGGAAGCAATTGCAGAGGTCTCGCATTAGAGGTACCAATATTACTATATTATGCGAGTCACTTCATAGTAGGGGATCATCAAGCCATCCAATTCACGGACATGAAGACTCCCATTTCCCTGCATATGGGAGTGAGCAAATAGTAACCAACATTGCGAAGGAGCCGATGAATCATTGTAATTTGGTTTCACCATCGCCTAATTCGGTAAGTCCATTACGTTATTCAGTTCATTGGTCATTTACTGAATCTTCCATTATTCTTTAGGATTTCACGATTTCTAATGCAATGACCAAGTGGAACATCTATGCTAAGTTGAAACATAAGTAGCCATTATAATTATATTAGATCTATTCAATTGCAAATGATGGATACTTAATGCATATTAAATGGGCTTCCAAAGTCGGGAACCAACTCCATATCTCATTCCAAACCCTAGGACAACCTGTGCGCCGTTTAAACCGGACATGCCTCCTTAACCGTAGCCTTCGTCGCACAGAAATCACCAGACACGCAACTCTCGATCCCTTCTAACAGTTGGTACGCCCGAGTAGAGATTAAACTGCATAGTGCGAAAACTAATACTCAAAACTCTCAAAGGGCTTTAGAGGATTCTACGTGTCTAAAACCATACATCTCGGTCTTGCTTAACAAAGTTGCGATTTTTTGGTGAAGTTGACTAAGGGAATGGGAAGACGTCCTGCAACTCGGCACTCAGCGATGGAAGGGACACAAGAAGACAACCATAGCAACGACAGCCATGCCGGGCCAGAAAAACAAGTGGGAATTGACATCACATCTTCATGCACTGCCGCGGACTCAAAGGTATGGGAACTCCAAATTCGTTATCCAAATACGTCAATAGATCGAATCTTGAGTTGAGCTCTGAGCGTGTATCACTTGAAACCCTAGCACTTTTCTTGGTTCTGCGATCAGTCAGGGTCACTTTAGTAATCCCTCGGCACCGGAGGGGGTCACGCGAGGTCGGCACAAGCAGGAGAGCCCCAATCCCACTTCTTTTTTTTTGCATTTTGCAGACTCGACCTGGTAGTACACACTGCATTATTTTGGTGCACACGCGATTAGTTTGGGGTCCTACGTGACAGCCCTCGGTGCCGACAGGAGCCAGGGAGGTCGAACGAGAAAGGTGAGCCCCGAACCCACTCCATCTAATTTTCTGTTTAGGGCTCTGGACCTGGTGGTGTACTGGTGTTCGGTATTGTTTTTTGGTTTACGCGATTAGTTTGGGGTCCTACGTGACAGCCCTCGGCGCTGAAGGGGGCCAGGGAGGTCGAACGAGAAAGGTGAGCCCCGAATCCACTCCATCTAATTTTTTGTTTAGGGCTCTGGACCTGGTGGTGTTCGGTATTGTTTTTTGGATTACGCGATCAGTTAGGGACCCTGGTTGACAGCCCTCGACGCCGATGGGAGCCAGGGAGGTCGAACAAGAAAGGTGAGCCCCGAACCCACTCCATTTTATTTTCTGTCTAGGGCTCTGGACCTGGTGGTGTTCGGTATTTTTTTTTGGTTTTACGCGATCAGTTAGGGACCTTGCTGTGGGCGCAAGATTACCCACCCTTGGTAATCGGGCGAACACCGACCAGGTTCTATGCCTTTATCCACCTTTTGAACATATGGGGGTGTTGTGAGCGCGGTCCACTGTGCCTTCCAAGCAATGGATCTTTTTGTGCTAGCGTTTTCTAAGTGTCGTGGATGGCAGCGAATACTATTAGAAATGCATAGGGAACTAACAAGCTGACTGTGATGATCAAAGGTGGTGGTAATTCTTAACTCCCTAACTGTCTATCCTATGGATAGGGTTGGCTAGGTAGTTGGCGTCATTTCTAACGTCCCAAACTACATGCGCGGGGAACCCCTACGTTCCTTCCACGAGTGTCGAAGACTATCTTTTGAGGGTTGACACTTCTCTCAGAAGTTTTAACTCTACGACAAATCCCAAGCTTAGTCTTTACTCTAGTTTCTAACTTCTAGTCGTAACTCTAGATTTTTGACTCTATAATTTGATTTGTTTACCTTCGGGTTTTTATTCCTGAGTAAATTAGCTCTAAATTCTACCCTAAATTAGCTCTAAATTCTACCCTAAATTAACTCTAAGTTTTTACTCCTAATTTTAACTCTAAGTTTTACTCCTAAACCTATTCTAAGTTTTACTCCTAATTATAACTTTAAGTTTTATTCCTAAACCTATTCTAAGTTTTATTCCTAATTATAACTCTAAGTTTTACTCCTAATTATAACTCTAAGTTTTACTCCTAATTTTAACTCTAAGTTTTATTCCTAAATCTATTTTAAATTTTTACTCCTGAAACTCACTCTGGCTTTTTCCTCCTAAAACTAACTCTACAATTTAGCTTCTATTCCTAATTTTTACTGTACCTATTACGGGTTACTATTCACGTGAAGAGGGCTAATTTTAAGGGAAGAACCACAAGCTAATTGGGAACAATACACCAAAGATTAAATCAAAAGAAACTCACCTCTTCACTGCCGGTTTCGGAGAGAAATTCGTCCACGTCCGTATGCACATTCTTGTGCTCCATGGTAGACCTTGATTTAGGTTGAAATTTCTTCAAGCTCACCACTTATTTTTGGGAAGAATTATGACTCCGTGCGATCTAAACCTTTCTACTTCCCTTCCCCCTTCTTTCTCCTTTCCTTCTTCCTCTTTTTCTTTCCCTTCTTCTCTTTCTACCCTAACACTATTCTACCTAAACTTGATGGGGTCTTACAACTATAGATTCAAACCCCAAGGAGGTTTAATGTCCCTCCTACCCTCTTACACTACCTTGTCTTTGTGTCATCCTAATCCATCTTCTAGTGGTCACTACAAATTCTCGAGATTTTCCTCGCTAAGTCCCTCTAATTCTAAGCCTAGGTCACTATTTATCGTCTCTCTCGCTCCCTTCTCTACATAGTCATCTTCTACTTTACTTCTTCTTGTATTTTTTCGTGGCTTTGCAGGTTTTGGACAGCGTATGTCCCGCGTTGTGGCGCTTATCTTGGGCTCAACCCGTTTTCTCTATTCTCCTTTACTCTCTACTATTTTCTTCCCCCCTACTTCTAATGTGCCCTTGTATAATCTTATGGACCCCTCATGGACCCGACTCCCTCCCTTGGACTCTAGTTTTTAAGCATTCTTGTATTGGGATTTAGAGCCTGATTTTTGTCTTGGTCACCCATTTTTTCCCAAGCCCTTGGCTGCAAGTTTCTCCCGAACCCCTGGCTGCAAGTTTCCCCCAAAGCCCCTGTTGCAGTTCCCCCCGAATGACTGGCCCGACCCCCGGCTAACTAGTCCGACCCCCGGCTACTGGCCTGACCCCCGGCTAACTGGCCCGACCCCTCTTGCTCACTGGCTGACTTCTCTTACTTACTAGCTGACCTCTCTTGCTTACTGGTTCGGTTAAACTGGTATTTGAACCTTAATTAACTGAACTGGCAGCTGGGTTAAGGAACATAGAAAGAACAGAATACAACAACGGAACGACCATATCTCCCCCCCCCCAAAAGAACCCCAACCCCTTGTGATTAACTTAGGCGGTATGGTGGTTTTCTAGTACTCTTACTAGCGGATGGTTATATTGATTCAACTATATTTGAACGATTGGATATCTGGACACTAATGATCATATCCCCTCGTGGATATTTGGACACTAAGGTAGAAGGGTGGTTTGGGACCTTGTAAAAAATGCCAAACTTTTCTAGCCCCTAGAATCAAAGCTTCGCCGTTCCGAAAGTCACTATAAAAAATGCCAAACCTTTCTGAGTCCTGCAATCAAAGCTTCACTGTTCCCGAGGGGGGTACCCGTAGCCAAGCAAGGGTTAGATAAAGGAAAAAAAACCCAGAAGAAAAAACAACACGTGAAGGATGTACATGGAGAAGCTAAAGCTTCGCCGTCAATTGGGGGGGTCCACACAACAATAGGGATGGTTAGAAGAGGGTAAACACTCGACTTAAGAAGACAAGCGGAGGTTAGTATGACAAGGCAAGCAATTGACTCACACTCTAAAGGCCCCCAATGGCGGCATACGCCAAGATACTAGAGGGGGTGGCTTTAGGATTAGTAGCAACACAACGGACTTTTAAAGCACAAGGGTTAGTTCGTATGAGTGTATATGGAAACGCAATCGGACACACAAGGAGATCATAAGGCAAGGTGGAAGGACCCAAAGGACCTTCAAAAGCTTGAAATAGAACAACAATGGAAGCCAAAAGTGCTCCAAAAACACCGTAGAGGGTTCTTGGCTAAAACGCCAAAATCTCCCAACAGAAGTTGGACCCACGGACCCAAAACAAGATTTGGGGGTGTTCAAGAGAAAAAAATGGAGACCTTAAATAGGTTTCCAAGGCCCCACCTCTCCTTCAAGAGCTCTAAAGTAACCTTATCAACTTGGATTTTCATCCTCATCTTCAAAGATTTTCATCCTAATCCCTAAAAAACTATTTTTACCTATCTACGCTGGACAAACCTCCTAACTTTTGGAGATTTACTCCAATCGTCAAACGGATTGCACCATTGGCTCCAGATTGCCGTGTTTAGTCTAGGATCACCCTACCCCCCATACCGAGGACAAAAAACCATCGTAGGCTAATTTAGTTTTTAAAACTAAACCGTGGTAAAATCCTAGATCTTGGGGGTCTCTTATTTTGAGAAATGTAAATAGCCTAGGGTCTCCGATAGGTGTGAGGGAGTTGGAAAAGACTCTTGGTTGACTTCGTTTCACCTTCGTATGGTCCCGGGATGCCGGTCAACGTGACGGGGACCCCGCCACGTGATTAATTCTCGAGGAATCTCGCCGGTTCGGGTACTTGCTGCTATCGGAATGTTGCGAAACTTTGCGGAGCGCATTATTAACATAAAATAAGCTAGTCTAATTTTTAGTGAGATTTTCTGGCAACCTGGGTAATTTCCATGAAATTCCCGTTGGAGGTTACCAGGGTTGACCACCCGCAAAAGGTTCTTCTGCAAGTCGGAAGATTACGAGATTTTTCACATGACCTCTCAGGGGGTCACATGAAAGATGTGCAGGTGTGTTTTCGTACCTGGCACAATTGGTCAGTGGAGATGAATTGGCCATCTCCTTGAATTATCGATGGTGCGGGAATCTTTTGCAGATAGAGGAATCTTGGCGAATCGATTTTGTCGTTGGACTCCTGGCATGGGATTTACCCTAGGACACCATCCTTGGGCTGTAGATTCCTCCACGGGCCCGGTCTTGCGTTAGTAGCTCTTGCATGCTAACAATTGGAGGTTGGAGAATTTATAAACCTAACTCTAGGACCCGACCTAGTGGCCTCGTTGTGGATCCTTTGGACCGACTTAGCCATGAATTGCCACATTCATGGTGAGATTTAGCCCTTTTGGGCCTATGTGACTAGAATCCTACAAATCTAACCGTTTCGTTCTTTCTACCTATTTTTGGGCCCGGTTTGGTGGGATTCTAAGTCTAAACACAAATCTAGACCAAATACTATAATGGGTATGTTACAACCCTATTTTGGTTCTACACTCTTTTTATGGCTTTTTGTATATTTTTCTTAACTTTAAATTGCAAATTTCCAAAAAAAATAATTCTACGAGTCCCAAGTGACAAATTGGGAGCTTACACTTGCGTGACAGCCCTCGGCGTCGACGGGAGCCAGGGAGGTCCAACGAGAAAGGTGAGCCTCGAACCTACTCCATTTTATTTTCTATCTAGGGCTCTGGACCTGGTGGTGTTCGGTATTTTTTTTTGGTTTACGCGATCAGTAAGGGACCCTAGTTGATAGCCCTCGGCACCGATGGGAGCCAGGGAGGACCACGGAGAGAGGTGAGCCACGAACCTTGTCTCTTTTTGGGGGGACTTAGGATTACTTCTGCTGTCCGTTGGGTACAGGCTCAGTGCCGATGGGGCCACCGCGAGGTCATGTCATGCCAGTAAGCCTCCGTATTTTTGTTATTCTGGGATCCGGGGCTTTTTTTTGTTGTTCTCTGCCACTATTGTTGGCGATTGGTGGCATGTGCACATTCAAGTCGGAGTAGTCGAGCTTTCAGCATTTTTACTTAGTTTATTCTTTGCCAATGCAGATGGCGGACGGTGATATCCCTTTACAGTCTCACGCTTCTGAGATACTAGTCATCGTCAGAGAAGAAGCCGACATGTTCAATGTCACCGAGCACGAGGAGGAGCCTAAAGATGACTTCAAATCTGAGGACGCATTAAGGAAGGCTCAAAAAGTCAATTTGAATGCATCAATTACCAACTTGAGATTAAAACCACATTCTATTTCCCGACTCAGGATTCCCTTGTGCCGTCTTACGCAGATGCCAATGGTTCGGCCAGCGCTTTAGTGTGACCTCATTAAATTGGAGCAAGAGTTTGTCCACGGGTACAGGGATGGCTCGTGTGTTTCTTATGTTTCGCTAACTAAAGAGCAAGGGGAGACGAAGATGGTTTCTGATGCAGACAAGGAGGCTTGGGGACCAATGTGGAATGAAGAAAACGACATCTTCAACTCCACTCTAAGTGAAACTCCAGGGTTGGAGGATCTTCAGAGGTCCAAATTCTTTGTCTGTGATGGAAATCACAAACTCCTTGCGTGGATTTCATACATCAAAAAACACCATAAACGTGATAGGAATTGGCATATTTCGGTGGATTCAATCATTCTTGAGACCAAGGGCCGATTCGGAGATGTCATGCATGCCATGCATGACATCAACAAGTAAGTTGATCATCTCCTTGTGTTTTCATTTTCCTGTTGTCTACATTGCTGACATAGAGATATCTTATCAACTCCATTATGCTTTGCAGGCACACAAAGAATTCCTTCATCAAAACAAGCTTGATACACACATTGTATTGTGTCCGTAAGTATGGGATGTTACCACTTGAGAAGTTCTCCGAACACTTGAGTGAAAGTGAGATGTTGCAGTGCCATCAAAATCTCCGGAAGAGTTGGTATACGATGTCGCTTGAAGTTTTCACTTCATTTATATTCCGGGTAATTATACTATCTGATATTTCTGGTTTATTTGCTTCTTGCTTTTTAATTCATTAGTAATTTGTTTACCATGTTCACTAATCAATCTGTGCTTCCGCAGTACGAGATTGCTGCCGCTTCCGATCTTGCAGTTCGGTTATACAAAGAAGAGACTTTGGAGGAGGAGCAGTCGGAGGAGGGTGTACTTGCTGCAATGAGATTGGGAACTAAATAGAAGACTTCGAGATTGGTACAGAAGTTGGGCAAATTAACCGTCGTCGCCAACCCAAGTCCTGGGATTGATTGGCTTCTCGAGGTATGTACCAACATTCGTATATATACTGGTTAATTTCTGGTGTCCTTTGTTCTCTCTAACTGAAGTTCACTTGATTTTAGATTGAGCGCCATTGGAGCTCAAACGTCACTCCGGAGATGACTCTGGAGAAGTTGCAGTTGATTGCAACGTGCAACATCAGCAGCTTTCAGAAGGTGAAGTAGCTCCACTGGTGGAATTCTTCTGTTCAGACAAGAGAAGCGAGACGATTTCTAGTGAAGCCAGTGGGGAGAACGAGTTGAAGTCCTTCTTGGCAAAGGCCTCTTGGTATGCAGGGGTAAGTGATGTAGCTGCAGTTACATTTTGGATCCTGATAAGTCTTTGTTCAACTCTGCCTTATAAGAACTGGAGTTTTCCTTCTTCAAAATGTAATCAAATGCATGTAGCTAATTCCATAATCTTAATGTACAGATTGAAGAAGTTGGGTCGAAAATGTTTGATAACATTGTCAAGAAGGACCAACTGAATTTGGCGATGGATTCTCCCAAGGAGCCAAAGAGTTTTGCGGAGTATCTGGAGGGATGGAGAATTTGAGTTTGGGACCATGCATTCATTATCCAATTCAGAGGACATGACATCTTCAGGAAGTCCGATGACTTTAGAAAGCATAAGGGCTCCGATCTAGTGGTGAAACGTGTCATATACCGGTACGTATTCTTGTGGATGTTGTCATTGATACATATTTATGTTTGTTTCGTTGTACAAGTTTTTAACGGGTATTTTCTGGTGTTTCAGGTATTTCAAGTATGAGCTTTTGCCAAAGGGTGCGATCCTGAAACGTGATCTTCCTCCATTTCTGGGAATGTGGTTGGATGTTTCTTCTGAGCACTGCATGTTCTCTCCGTCGCAGTTGAAGTGGTGGACTAGTTTGCACTTGAAGTCGGGAGCGTGGTACTTGGACTGTCCATCGAAGTTCACACCGTTGCCTGAAGAGCACCTCAAACAATCAATCAACTCCCACCAGATTGTTGAGGAGATTGATGAGTTTGTTGGACTTGATGAGGATGCCAAAGCCAGAGCTATCAAGCAGAGAGATGAAGCGGACAAGAAAATTGCTCAGAAGAACTCTGAGGCGGTGGACAAAGCCAAAGAGAGGATTTCCAAGAAAACACAGAAATTGCTTGAAACGGAGAGTGCTGTTGCAGTTGTGAAGACGAAGGGGAAGAAGAAGAGGGAGCTAAAACCGCCGTCATCAACCATCGATGAGGGCTTGCAGCACCAACGTTCTTTTTCTCGTGGCACCAAGCGTGACGCTGAGTACGCTTCACTCAGCAGCGATGAAATCCACCATGGACCTACAGTTGTGGATTATTTGAAGGACTCAGAGATTACTATCTCTGAGTTGGTTTTGAACTATTCTCTTGCAGATGTACTGGCGGATCCTCTCCCTAAGGTCTACGACGATCTTGTCTATTTCATTGATCAGGTTAGTAGCTTCACCGTCGTTCATGATTTCCCTGCGGTATATTTTGTGATTGCCATTTTTCTTTGTATTGATGGAGACAATGATGTTGCAGCACAAAGGAGTCAAGCAATGTAACTTCAAAGGTACACGAAGTGATAAACCTCGTGTTGACTTAGTTATAACGGATATGCCTGAGGGACTACCTGTTCCTTCTTTGTCCATGCCAGCTACTAGTATTCCCATGTGGAACAGGGCTCAACCTACATGGTTGGAGGCGGTATTTGAGTTTGCAGATGGGCATTTGCATGATGATGGTGCTATTGTAATTATTCATCCACGATGCGCTATTGCAAAGGCAACCATTCTGAACTACGCTACTACCTACTCGTTCACAAAGATGAAGGATTGGTGGGGAACGAATTGGTTACATCTCGCATCACCTGTTTCTACGGGATGCATGGTTAGTTTTCAATTTTCTTTGTTTGAATTGTTTGAATGATGTTTCTTTTTTTCAGCTATATTTCATTAGTAATTTCAGAGTTCTTGGGTTTTTCAAGTGCGTTGGTAGTATTTATCCACACATTTGTTTTTAACCAAATGTTTTTATACATCTTCTTTCTTGCAGACCCAATTCTTTCGAGTTATGCTGTTGGTGAGGAATTTGGTTGGGGTTGGACCTTCCAAATTCCAATTCCAACCATGTCCGAAGCTGAAGGAAATAGGAATAGATGTTGCTATGGATGATGTTCTGCAGAATTTCACGAAGAAGGAGACTTTGACCATGGACAACAACTTCAAGCTCTGGAGAGGGGCACGAGAAAAGGATCCCCGATTCTTGCAGATGTTGATAGAAGCATCAACATATCCCAATGATATTGTTGTCGACTGCATTGGTGCAACGGGTAATTTTTGATGCCTTCATAAGTTATGTTTGGTATTGGTGTCTTTTTATATTCCTTTTATATTTTTTTGACTGCTTTAGTACTTAACTTTGTTGTCTTCTTGGTGGTAGGTGCTTCCATCCAAGCTTGTAGGATCTTGAGCAGGCATGTAGTGGCACTTGAAGAAGATAAGGCAATCTTCGATGCTATTTTGGCTCCAATGATACGCACAGTTGCAGATGTTCCTTCTTCAACCGCAGCAATCACAGTGGATTCTGATGATGAAGATGCTGTGGAGGTTATTGTTCCCCACATTGTGAAGAAATCCCGTTTCAGTAAGTAAGTCTATCCATAGCTTGCACTGTTTTCCTATTTGTATGTGAAGGCTCCCCTAATTCATTTATTTACTCCTTTTGAATCTATGTTGCATGTTTGTTTAGTTATGAATGTGATATTCAAAACATGTCTAATAATTTGTTTCCATCTTGTAGCATGACTTCTAATGGAGGAGGTCATCGTCCATTTTTTACGCTATCTAGTTTTCTTCCGAGCCCAGAGAAGTCCTTTGCATTGCCTAAGTATGCCGAAGCTTTAGCTTCAACATTTGCATGTCAGAGGAATTTTCCAAGCCGGAAAAAGTCTACAACTCTAGATCCTAGGGTTCTACAGTTTGTAGATGTCACAACCCTAGAATCAGAGATAGATACTTCGTCCACTGATAGTAGTGGCAACTCTGATTCTATGTGACTCGTTTTTCTTATTTATCATGCGTTTGTTGGGTTTAATATTGTTTATTACTTGTTGTTTTCTGGAATTCAATTATAAGTAAATCATAACTTCAATTGCCTACTGAATGGGTTGAAGTTCAACTTCATATTGCTTAGAAGTTCACAAATTTTATAATCATACCAAATTTTGAATTGAATCCTAAACTACATTTTGTGAACTATATTTTAGTAGTTCATGTTTAATTAGGAAAGCATTGTCCTAAACAATAGTAGATATCCTAAACCACTTCACTTCAATGGTGATTTTCAGGTTATATTAGTATTATAATCACAATTACATAGTACCCTAAACCATAAACCATAAATAATTTTTATGAAAAACTCTTGAATTACTTTTTAAAAAGGTTAGGAAAAGGATCATTAATGTTTTAGGATCCTAAAATGTGGAAATATAAACATCATAGTACAATCCACGGTAATAGATACCTCATCAACTTTCATCCCAAAAAATTGAACGCTCACACGCTCATGCTCACAGGCTCACAGAATAGCAACCTTAGTCTAAATGGGAGGGGAGGAACTTATATGAGGATCTTCCATTTCTATTTGCAAATAGACAAAATAATGAACAATGTCTCATTTTGGGTTGTTATTTGTTTGTTCACTCCAAGTTGTTTGTTATCTATTATACATGTATAATTTATTTGTATAAATTGTTTGATATATAATATTTGTTTATGTTCCATTTGTGTGGTTTGTGTTCAACAATAGTTAAAATGTACATGTTGTACTAATCAATCCTAGAACTGCATATAAATTTTTGAATTGCAATAGAAACATGTTTAAGTGCCTCAAATTTTAGTTTTAACTACCATAGGGGTAGGAAAATGGGCAAAAAGTAGCAGTAAAAAAAATAGGGGCATATCTATTGTGAAATAATAGCTAAATAGCCCTTATAATTTAAAAAAAATTCAACGCACGTATTTGAATTATAAGGTGTAGTGAAGTATTTGGGAAGTGAGATAAATAAATGTACAAGAAGAAAGAATATTATATTTTTGCATAATAGAAAGTATTTATGATTATATTTAATTATTAGTTATTTATTTATCAGTGGGCTTTTTATTTTTCAATTGTAAATCAAAGTATTAAAATATTTTTCCTTGATGTGAATAAGCTCTTGCTTAGCAAAGTAAATTTAGTCTAAATGTGATTTTAAATCCATTTTTAAATTCTCACTAATATCATTTCTAGTACCTAGTACAAATATACCTTAGATTCACTAGAAGAAAAACATGTTCGCCACAACTGACTACAATGCAACTATGTGTCCTATACCAATTGTCTTGTGACTGTAGCCCTCTATATTTGCACCAAATTTGATGTGAACAAAGCTATACATTGTTGTAGTAGCAAAGTAGTCGCAAAGTGAAGTTCAGAATTACAGGGATATATCAGAAGAATTGATGTGAAGTATTCTACATCCAATATTCCTTACAATTGTCGATGTGGACAACATTCTGTTCTATAGAGTCTAGTGAGTCAAACTACAGTTGCATAGAATCTAAATTCAACTGCAATTCAACTTGAAAGCAACTAGACTGCAACTCAAAAGCAACTAGACTACAACTAGAAAACAATTACAATCGTCCCATACTAATTGTCAAGAGTACCATTAGATTGCACATATAAGAATTGTAAGTTATAGCATTCTTACATAATGAATTCTAAGTACGGGATTCCAATATTTCTACATTTTGTAGACTTCTATAATTTATAGATTTCTATAGCTTGTAGATTTCTACCAGTCTATAGAAATCACCAAATATTTAAAGTCTAAGACATTTTTAAACTTGTGAAATCGTAAAGTTTTATAAATTGGTGAAATCTATTTAATACCAATATTTGGATTTGATAATCTAAAAAAGAAGCTAGATCTGAAATTCTGATGTCTACAAATCATTGAGATTAAACTTCAAAATCTACAAATCTACAAATCATTGAGATTAAACTTCAAAATCTACAAATCTACAAATCATAGACAAGTCATAAATGAGTTGCAAACAAGTTGTAAATAAGTTGCAAATAAGTCGCAAATGAATCGCAAACAAGTTGCACACAAGCAAATTCCACATTAGCAACCACATCAGAAGAGTTCATCAATGAACTTCCACATAGACTATCGAATGAGATCAAACTTGCAACTATTTTGCAACTAGTGCAACTTGTCTACTGCAACTGCGGTCTCTAAATTATCACCCCATTGCAAACGCCCCTTACAACTACAAAACCAGTTGCAAATTATAGTCACTAAACCTCTCATTTTCTTCTAGTGGTTACTAAAACAGTGTTTCAAGCACCACTCCTAATTAATACCAAGTGCTAGCATACCTTTTGAATTTTGATTCACTTTTTATATGGCTCTAATGACCTCATGCACAATTTAGAGCAAATATTTAGTTTATTATCATGTTAGATGACAATTTAGCTTGAAGTTTTTTGTTCAGCTTAAAGAGATTTAGAAGAATGTCGTTGTTAAATTTTTAGTAAAATAAAGCATTTACAAAACAAATTGAGGGTGCAAAGTTGAAGAAAGTGATTCTTACTAAGAGCATCACCACCAATCTACACGACATGGGGCATGCCACACTGTTTTTGGTATGTGTCAAGTGTAAGACAAGGGCTGCGGGGTTATTGGTCTTCCATTAGGAGACCCTACAATTCCAAATTTCAATGCAAAATTCAAAAACCCAATATTCACTATAGTTGAAAACACCCACGACTTGCCCATAGCATTGATGTGTATGGTAGGGACACTAATTTGATTTGTTGGGGTTGAATTTGCCCACAAATTAAGGTTCCACCTAACATTGCTCTTGTCAAATGTGGCCAATGTCAAATGTGAGAGGGGCTTATAGCTTGCAATGCGGCAAGTCAATTTTGAAGAGTCCAGTTGTAGATTGTCTCAAATTGCGCAACTAGTAGAACTCATTTTAAAGCCTAGGCATGCCAAACCATTTAATGCGGTAGTATGGCATGCCCCAGTGGAGATGCTCTAAGGCTTGGAGTTTGCAAGCGGTATTTGGATATTACAAGCTTGTGACTCTTTTTACCTTGTATATTCCATCCTTACAAAATTCATTATCTTGTGGGTTGGTTTTAAAAATTGTAATTACCATATATACTTTAATAACTATTTTGAAAATCCTTGTTTGGGCCTTTTGAAATCAATGCACTTTTACAAGCTCTTAGCTAGCCATATGATGTCAAATATTAAATTTCTACACTTATATCATATCATTATGAATATACTAAGAACTCAAAAACTCTAGCAACCACTTACTCAAAAGCTAGATTTTTACTAGAAGAGAAATAAAAATAAAATTAAAAGAAAGGTCCAACTAGGCAAGTATGTGGTATTAATATAGATACAAATGTAGATACAAATATATACATGTATACATAGGGATATATAAACTTATATACATTGAAATGCATATATAAGGATATAGATACAAATATGGTTGTTGATACACGCACTACAAGAAAACAAGGGATTTTGCAACTACACTGTGCAACTCATTTTGTAGTTGCATAGGTCGTTTGCAACTAGGTGATAATTTGCACGATAATTTGGAGCCCGCAGTTGCAGTGGACAAGTTGCATGAGATTGCAAAGCAGTTGCAAAAAATTTCAAAGTTGTTTATCATTTGACAGTATACTTGAAAGTTCATCGATGAACTTTTCTGACGTGGATGCTTATGTGGAAGTCATCTGTGTGCAACTTGTTTGCAATTAGTGTGCAACTTGTTTGCAATTAATGTGCAACTAGTTTGCGATTGACTTACAACTGGTTTGCGACTGGTGTGCAACTAGTTTGCGATTGATGTGCAACTAGTTTATGACTGGTGTACAACTAGTTTGTGATTGATGTGCAACTAGTTTGCGTCTTTGTGACTTGTAGATTTGAAATTTGAATTTCAAAGATTTGTAGATTCTAAATTTCAGATCTATCTTTTTTTTTAGATCGCCAAATCTAGAAATATCTTAAACTTTAAATATTTATAGATTTTTGTAGATTAAAAAAATCCACAAAGTGTAAAAATCTACAAATTATAGAAATCTACAAAATATATAAATATTAGAATTTCATTATCAAAATTCATTACACAATACTGCTATAACTTACAATTCTTATATGTTCAACCTAATGGTATTCTTAACAATTGATGTGGGACAATTAATAAAAGACTTAATAGGACGTAAAATTGTTTTCTAGTTGCGTGCTAGTTTTTTCAAGTTAAAGTCTAGTTGTTTTTAAGTCAAACACTAGTCGAATTGTAATTGCAATGTAGTTATAGTCTAGTTGCACTATAGTTGCAATCCAATTGTAGTCCAGTTGCAATCTAGTTGCATTCTAGTTAAATTGCTATTGAATTTAAATTACATGCAATTGTAGATAGACACATTGGACTCTACAGGATGTAAAATTGTCCACATCGACAATTGTGATGAAGATTGGATGTAAAGCACCTCACATCAACTCTTTTGTCACATTTCCGTATGCGTAACTACATGTTGCGACTACTTTGCAACTACAGTGTAACTATGTCAAAGTTGGTGCAAATATAGAGGATTGTAGTTGCAGGGCAATTGCATAGGACATGTAGTTGCATTTCAGTCGGTTGTAGCAGACACGTTTTTCTTCTAGTGACGTGCAGTTCATGTGCAAATTATCCTATAACTTTTAGTAACAACTTGAGTTGTTATTAGTATTTGAACTCTTGAACTTTGGAAAATAAAATAATTTTTTGAGCAAGGGGACTTGACTTTAAGTTTATTAATTGAAACTTTGGCGCATTGATTGGCTATGCATGTCTATATTTAGTCAACTATTACAATTATTCCATCATTCAAAACTAAAAAAAAATTATTCTCAAAAGTTTTCAAATTTCCTAACTCACTTCCGAACTTCAACTTTAAATCTATTGCATCTATTCAAATTTTATTGGAATGAGGTGGTTCTTCTTCCAATATCTTTGTATCAAAGTTGGATTGAAAAGAACAATGACTCAATACAAAAAAATTACTAGAAGTGGACTCATAAACCATCAACATAAAAAAATGATATCAAAATTATTATTTCACATAAAAAAATCTGTGAATAATAAAAGGATTAAGTCCTGAACGCTCAACTGTCCACTAGATGAATGGTACAAGTTTTGAATACTACACTTAATTAAAGTAATATTCACTAGAAAAGTTGTAAAAAAACTGTATAATATATCAATGGTCTAAGTGAATGAAGAAAAAAATGCTCTACAAGGATCCATGATATAGATATTTTGAAGGAATTACAATTATTTATTGTGAATTTTTAAAACTAATTTTACTATCTTTTTGTTTAAGCACTTAGAAGATTTAATCCCAAAGCACTTATATTCTAGACAATGAATAAATGGAATACTTCAAGACCTGATTTTTTTCAAATACCTTTTCATTCATCCCAAGTAATGCTTAAATTTTTTTTTTTAAATAACCTCTCTTTATGACGAATTTGATAAAATTGATGTATTTTTGCAAAAATTTAAGCAAAAATATTGAAAAAAAATGATTTGAGATTCAAAGTATCAAAAAGCAACTTCAAGAGTGTAAACTAAAGAGTGACCTCAAAATTCATCCTCATTTTTGGCACAATACATGTAAGTCAAATTTGGCATAAATTAAATGTTTTTTGCAAACAATGTCACATGTCATCTTTTGCTTGTTTTAGGGTGAAGTTTACCTTTCAAAATCTATTGTGGAATTTCATTTTTAGCATTTCCTTGTCAAACGTGACCCTCATTTACTATAATAAAGTAGAAAATGATTATTTCACTTGCAACAAGCCAAGTCAAACCAATCACACATCCCATTATAAGAGAACTAATCCATTTCCAACTACTTAAGCAATTGAGTATATTTGGAGCGTAGATATGTTGAGTGGAAAATTTTCGACAAGTGAAAAAATAGATTTCAAGAGGATTCCAAAAGATTTCACAATTTTTTTTCCAAAACAAAATTATCATGAAATTTCTAGCTAAAGATTCTATATGTCCCAAATTACTCATACAGATCATACTATTTCTAACCAAGGGTTGGTTGCAAAATCTAAAATCCTGTGGCCCGATCATAATGCGCCGTTCCTAATCACTAACTCATCTCAAGCCTACATAAACATAGACCTCCCTACACTGCCAAAATGTAGGTGATTTAGAATGGATTAGCTCCCGTATGTATGCCGATAGTTGCCCCTCAACCTAATTGCGTCCCTATTGTTGTTCAACATTTCAGTCTTCAAATGTTGAACTATTGTAGATTGGGACGCAATTGAGACTAGCATCCGTACCTTTCAGCCCTTCCTGTGGGAATGAATATTCCGCATGCAACAGGCCCAACCAGTGAAGCGGCCCAGTTGGCAGTTCATCAGCACTCTGCTTAATTCTCCCTTCTCGAACCCTAAACCCTCGGATGGACTCCTCAGCTTTCTCGCTTCTCTAAACTTACACTCCCCTCACGCGCTTCGTTGTTGTTGTTGCCCGCCCGCGATCTGCAGCAGTGCAAGTCTCGATCTCGATCCCGATTGTAGTATTGCCCCTGAGGTCGAGAAGTCATGCAGGTGCCGGAGGACGCCGTGAGCTCCGCGGAGGAGCAGGACAAATGGCTGGCGGATGCCATGGCTCTCGTCCAGCACAATGCCTTCTACATGCACCGCGCTGTGGTCAGTGCTGCGTCCTTCCTGTTCTTCCCTGAATCATTGTTCCTCTTTTTTCTTTCATTAGGTTTGATCTGTCGGTAAGAGTACCGGAGTGAATTGCCCCGTGAATTGTTGCCAGTTTTGTTAGTGTCAGGGTTACTGGCTCCGATGTGCAAATCTTGAAAATTCTCGCGCGTGCAGGATGGAAACAATCTGCGGGATGCTCTTAAGTATTCCGCGCAGATGCTTTCGGAGCTCCGAACATCGAAGTTGTCTCCGCAGAAATACTACGAACTCTGTATCCTGACTCTATTCTGTTGATTGGTTGATTGATTCTGTTGTTTCTCCTTTTGAAATACGTGTTCAAAAATCATTGAGTATCGAGAAAGAGATTAATTGGTTGCACTCGCTTTTTGTGTTCTAATCCTCTTCCTGAGGTGATCAGAGCTAAAGCGACACTATAGCATAGTCAATATTTTGAGAGTCGTCAGATTTTTAAATATTCTTGTTAGGAAATCAAATGGATGTCCACGCACCAGAGAATGAAATATTCGAATACCATATGCAAAAGTTGTAAGCGCTTAAGGTTTTATTGTAATGTCGACACGAGTTCTAATGTTGAACTGGTGTAGATTCTCAAAATCAATATACTTATTGTGCAACGTTTTGGAGTGCCGCATATAGGTAGGTGTCGCAATTAGGTGCTTCTACCTTAGAGAGGCTCGTGGAATTTCTTAATATGTTGAAATTTGGCGCCCTTGACCTCTGACAAGACATGAGGACCTTCGATGAATTACGGCAGCTGGAATCGTTTTTTAAAGAAGAGACGAAAAGAGGTCGCACCAATGCTGATTTGTACGAACTTGTTCAGCATTCAGGAAATATACTGCCGCGACTGTAAGTTCTCGATATGCATAAAATCAGCTCTTTACAAGTGTGGAGAGTGTCACGGATTGTGTCTGAGGATCTGTTGAGTCTTTTCATTTCTGGCGTATTTTATATGCTTATTGGTTCGATCAATATGTAGTAAGGAGGGAGGAGGGAGACATTGGTAACTATCGCGGTTCTCGAGTATCAAGGTGAAGCTCATCTGATCTATTTGTTTCTATTTTATGCCTAGGTATCTGCTTATCACTGTTGGATCGGTGTACATCAAGTCACAAGAAGCCCCAGCAAAGGACATTTTGAAGGATTTGGTGGAGATGAGTCGCGGTGTTCAGCAACCGATTCGGGGGCTTTTCTTGCGCAGTTACCTCTCTCAAATAAGCCGGGATAAACTGCCGGATGTTGGATCACCTTACGAAGGGTGATTTTCTAAACTGCTGCGATAATATGTTGACCTGTTTTCAATCTCCACTTAATTTTGCGACAAATTTATCTTTTGAGAGTTCTCAAGTGCAGTCCGTGGTCGTGGATGTTACTGGGAGTCGATAGGAACAGCGTTTGAGGGGAGACTCTGGCTCATCAGTTTGCTGCGTTTCATCGCCTCAACGAATGATGGAGTGGTTTGCTTTAAGGAGTTCTTTTGCATGTATCCATCTGCTCTGCTTGACATGGAAGTTGTACTTTAGGGAAGGTGGCAATGTGATGGACGCAGTGGAGTTTGTGCTTCAAAATTTCACGGAAATGAACAAATTGTGGGTGCGGATGCAACATCAGGTGAGATCATCTCTCTTGTTTGGCTCCTCTCAATGTGAACTTGGCTGTGGAACATGAATGAGAGCTTCGCTCCAACCTGCGAATGGCGAATCCTGAAGTTAACATCAGCGACGAGTCTGCCTGTTGATGTGATTCCCTCTGCGTACCAAAGTTGACTGTCTTGTATTTGTGATCGACTTGATGGAAACAGGGGCCTGCTCGGGAAAAAGAGAAACGAGAAAAAGAACGGAGTGAGTTGCGTGACTTGGTAAGCGTTGTCGAAGCTTTCTTTCGAGGTTCGGCTTAGCTTGTGGTTTTCGAAACTTACAGTGTGGAAGTCCGTCAGAAAGATGCATTAAATGATTTTGATCTGGATATTGTGACCACCATTTAATTTATTTTTTTATGCAGCTCTACAAGTAGGGGATCTTTAGGACAAGCGCTTTTTGTTTTACTCCTCTGCCTAGTATCTGTCTTTGCTTAGCATGTATGTGGTTGTAGTTCTGGTCCGATAATTCGCTTTCTCTTGTTGTGCGGAACCTTTAGACTTTGGAAATGGTCTGATGTTTTCTAGCTGGCTATTTTGTTGCTTATTTCTTCAAAACTATCGCTCAGGTGGGCAAAAATCTGCATGTGCTGAGTCAACTGGACGGTGTAGATCTGGAGATGTACAAGGATGTTGTTCTCCCCCGAGTTCTTGAACAGGTATCACGTATATTTCGTTTCTAGTGAAGTCCACTTCAAGGTCGTCTTCTCAGGGTCAGAGTGTTGTGGCAATGATTTCTTCGGACTCTGAACTTGATAGTAGCGTTTGAAGACTGACACTTTATTCTGAAACTTGTTGTCATGCTTGCTCTTACTAATAAGTTTCTTCTGGTGTGGGGTCGTTTAATAAGTCACTGTTTCCGGATGTAAGAGGTTGCTGACGTTTATCAAAACTAATTAACGCATCAACATGTGAAACAGATTGTGAATTGCAAGGATGAGATTGCGCAGTACTACTTGATGGACTGCATCATTCAAGTGTTTCCAGATGATTTTCATCTGCAAACCTTAGAAACTCTTCTAAGTGCTTGTCCTCAATTACAGGTAAAGTATTCTGTTGCCAACTGATGAGAGCAATGAGACCTGCATCCCTGGTAGTTCGATCTTGTACACACCAGTCGCCAGCAGATTCGTATGTATTAATTAAATCCTAGACGTGTTACATGAGCTTGGCAAGTGAAGGTTTGGTCAGACATGAATCAGCTGTACCTTGTGTATGGGTGTGCAGCCAACAGTGGACATAAAAACAGTGATGTCTCAGTTGATGGAGCGCCTTTCTAAATATGCTGCTACCTCGCCTGAGGTGTTGCCTGAGTTCTTACAAGTGGAAGCCTTCACTAAGTTCAGTCACGCGGTTGTTGAGGTGACAACATAATTCATTATGCTGGCCTTAGTCTATTGATATTGGTGTTGTTGGGTGGCCGAGGTACTAGATTCTTAGCGTTTGTGGATCTTATAAATGTGTTCTATCCAACATGAGCTGCAATCCTTTTTGAAGTTGAGTCGGTTTTGGTGCTTGTAATTCACGGACGATTGGAGCTCTTGTCGCTCACGTCAGTCTCGCTTTATGGAGGACCTGTAAAGAACTCGGGGTGTTATGCCTTAGTCGCCTCGCTTTCGCCACTGCTGTTCCTGAGTTAACTCCTATTAGCAAGTTCAAGGCTTTGAAGTGCATGTTTCTGACTGAAAACGGACCGAATGTCAATTTGGATAGGTGATCGAAGCGCAACCAGACATGCCATTAGTCGGGGCTGTGAGTCTGTACGTGGCTCTACTTACTTTTGTGTTGCGAGTTCATGTCGACCGTCTGGACTACGTCGACCAAGTTTTGGTAAGCTCTGTACTTATCTAGGTGTTTATTTCAGGTCTGTCTTGGTCGTTTTAGTAGTTAACGACTGCATTTCGAATTGTGGATTTGGGGCATGAGTGCCAAGCTGGAATGTGAAACTAAACTTGTGAAAGTAGAGTTGGGGAGTCGTTTCAGATCTGAAACCTTGGAAGAATTGGTGTCTAGAGCAGACTTTGAAGAGAGTAAGCCGATATGATCTTGAGCCTGAGCTTTTCCCTCTGGTCTTGTAATGACAGGGAGGCTGTGTAAAGAAACTAGAAGGTAAAGGCAAGGTGAAGGATGCTAAAGCGACCAAACAGCTCGTGGCTCTCTTAACTGCCCCGCTGGAGAAGTACAAGGACGTCGTTACTATTCTAAAGATGAGCAACTATGGGAAGTTGATGGAGCACTTAGACTATGACACGAACAGGGTGATGGCAGTGGTTCTCATACAATCAATTTTGGCAAACAACACTCTCATAACAGCTCCTGAGAAGGTTGACTTTTCTGTCGATGCGTCACTAACTTGGGAGTACTGGGCAGGGCAGTCAGGAGCTTGATTGGCATGACCTGGTTTGAGTGATATTTGACAGCTTTTTCTTTCCGTGTCTATTTCTGCTGTGCATAGTGCTGTTGTTGCAGTACTCTTGTGGCCGGTTCTTCTTTGAGAAGAGGCTCTTGTTGTATAGGGCCTTGTTTGAGAGACATATTGTGCCAATTTTTTGCGGAGATTGTTACTACGTCGATCTGCTGAACATTTCGATTACTGAGCTGACGGAGATTGCATTATTGCGTTTACAGTTTTATTGACTTCTTGCCTGGTTTTGGTTCTGGAGATAGTGATAAGTGTATTGGAATTGCAGGTGGATGGACTGTTTGATCTCTTGAAAGAACTCATCCAGGATAGTGATGGGGCGCCATCTATTGATGAGGTACGGTATGGGTGATTAAATGATGGTGTATTCCTCTTGGTTATTTGCTCCCTCAGCCAACATCCTTCTTTAAAGTAGCGCGATTATATTGGATTGTGAAACGTGTTGGGGTCGTTTTTCTTGTTGGTGTCAGTTGGACGAGGAGGACTTCAAGGAGGAGCAAAATCTGGTGGCGCGGCTGGTACATATGTTGGCGAACGATGACAACGAGCAAATGTTCCAGGTGAGCAACCAGAATATGACACGTTCTTTGAAGAACATATGAACTATTGACAACGTTGAAGAATAGAAGTCTCGAGAGCCCTGGATCTTGTTGTCGAGGTGAAGGGATTTGTAGCATTAGGAACTGTGTTACTGTGCCAGAGAATCTTACTGGGCAGTTTGGGTGCAGATTTTATCAACTGCAAGAAAACAGTTTGGTCAAGGGGGTCCAAAAAGGCTTCCATTTACTCTGCCACCTCTAATATTTGCCGCTCTCAAGGTGCAAGTCCTTCACTTATCCGAGTTCTTTTCATTTCGTGGAATAGCATATTTAACCAGCGGATGTGTTTTTACTGATGGCGGCATTACATGAATACTGAGGTTATGTCGTGGTGGGTTACAGTTGGTGCGCTCCTTGCATAATGAGAATCTACCCGAAGATGGCGCTGTATCCTTGAAGAAGGTCTTTCAATTCTTGCATCAGGTGAGTGGCGCGATCAGTTTTGAGACAGTGGTCGAGTATTGGTGCGGATCTTCGACACAGTTGATATAATTTTTTATTCTGATTAGCTCGTCGGTGGCAGGATAGTACTATGTTTGTCTTGAACGGCAGATAGGTCTTTTGTCTTTGTCTTGAATGGTTTGACGCGGACAATTTTCGCATTCTTTTTCACTTCGGTACTTGTCTGATGAGGATTCTGATCACGGCATTCAAGTACTGACCTCATCTGTTGGGAATGTGGTAGACTGTGGAGGCGCTGTCAGTGGTGCCGGCCCCAGAACTTGCCTTGCGACTGTACTTGCAATGCGCAGAGGTGCAGATTCCTCTTCTTCTGATGTCTCCTAACTGTATATCCTGCAGACGGAGCGGGGGAGTGGAGCTCCCTGATGTCCACTTCACCGCTCCATTTTGATGATTCTGCAGTCTCTTTCGGTCTACCAATCAGGAGACCGATTGGAATGTAGCAGGAGTGAAAATGCTATCTCGTTGAAGCACTTTTTTACCCCTATTGAACTCTTCGCTTGGCTGTGTGCATTGTCCAGCTGATATCCTTCTAGTATGAGCTCCACTCGTACAGGAATATTTCTGTGGCCAGATCGTGGATTGATCAGAAATGAGTGATAAAGTTGTTATTTCTTATGAGCTTGTCTTACAGTCTTCATAATTCATATGTGGCGTGTGTTTTCAGGCTGCGGATGTATGCAACTTGGAACCGGTTGCCTATGAGTTTTTCACACAAGCTTTCGTGATCTATGAGGAGGAAATTGCGGTAAGTTGTGTTTTAATTTTGTGCTTAATTTGATATTTGCACGATACATACCTTTTGGTTCTGGTGTTATGGATGCAGAACGGGAGATAGTAAAACTTGCACGTTTCTGTGGTTTACAGGATTCGAAGGCCCAAGTGACTGCTCTACAGCTGATCATTGGCACATTACAAAGAACACGGGTTTTTGGTGTAGAGAACAGAGACACGCTTACGCACAAGGCGACAGGGGTAAGACACCAAGCCACGTTGCTTGTTTTTGGAAGTACAGAGAGACTGCCACTTGTGTTTTGCTATCGGTACGAGTACCTGATTGAGAATTTATCTGTCTAGGAGCCGTAAATGCTCTGCTTGATTGGGGGGATTATGTATTTGTGTGCTCATTAGTTTTTCGGAAACCTGTTATTCCTGTGCATCCAAGAATTTTGCCAGGTGGCAGTAGGCACTGCTTGCAAGGGATGATTGCTTTTTGATGGGCTTGACTGTTTTCTCATAGTGCTTGCCCTACACAATTGGCTGATGATTGATGTTTGGGTGCAGTACTCCGCGAAGTTGTTGAAGAAGCCTGATCAGTGCAGGGCTGTCTACGCTTGCTCTCATCTTTTCTGGGTTGAAGAGGGAAGTGGTGTCAAGGATGGGGAAAGGTAATTTGTTTCTTTTTATTACACTGTTACCAGTTGCTTGGATGATCACTTGGGCTCACCATATGTTGTATAGCCTCCTTATGATCGTGGAATGAAGTGTTTCACCTGCAGTTTTGGGAAGGTCATGTATGAAATACTTCAAGGTTTGGATCTCTCAATCGAAATGTCTTATTGTTTGAGGAAAAAGATCACCTGAGAAACCATCACTGATCGAGTTCTGAATCATTTTGTGTTTCACCATACTCAGGGTATTGTTGTGCTTAAAACGAGCCTTGCGGATTGCCAACGCTGCGCAGCAGATGTCTAGTGCTACCCGAGGAAGCAATGGACCAATGACCCTTTTCGTAGAGATTCTGAACAAGTCAGTGGCAACCTCTCAACCATTAGCATTGCTTGTCTAACAAGTTACTTTGCTTTGTGGAAGGTCTTACTATTAGCAGATTAATTGTGTTTCTGTGTTTGATTAAGGAGATCAAGTTTTTTGGAGCAAATTTTAGAGATCTCAGGTTCGTTTGGGTGGATGATTTGTAGGTATTTGTACTACTTTGAAAAGGGCAACACCCAAGTTACAAGTACAATTATTCAAGGACTGTTGGAGCTGATTGTCACCGAGATACAAAGTGAAAATACCGCGCAAGATATGCAGGTGGATGCTTTCCTGGCCAACACCTTGAGATACATCCAGTTCCAAAAGCACAAAGGCGACTCAGTTGCGGAGCGATACAGTGATATTCAAGTGCCCAGTTAGGGGCCACGGTTTTTCCATCACTGTTCTGCTTTTCATTGTCTCATAAGTTCTTTAAGGTCTGAGTAATATTGTAAAGGATTGTTTCTGCTGTGTCACCACAGCTTCTTCTGATGTACAAGTTTATATCTGTGCGAGAGGATCTTGCGTTGTAGCAAGGGCCTGGTTGCCGGACTTCTTAATTTGGAGTCGTGGCTGTAGTCAACTGTACAATAATGATTTTTATTGTCTCCATGATTCGATGTCCACTCATGTTGCATGATATTCTTGCGTATGTCCCTGACAATCTTTACGTCTATGCGAAGTCGAGAAGTAGTGGGTTTTGCAGTTTCTGATGGATATTTCCAAAATTGCAAAGTAAATATATTTTCCCTGAGTGTAACGCAGGGACTCGATAAAGGATCGGGGTGGATTGACCCCCTCGCTCGGCCTTACCAGGGGTGCATGTAAAAAAAAGCCCCCTATTTTGGGCCGTTCCAGGGTATATTCTTGACTTCATTTATCAAATTTGGGGTCTCTGATCGCAAATATGAATTCAAAATTTGCAAAAAAATCATGTGCAAAAAACAGGATTTGCCCGCAGGGCCGAGCGAGGGGGTCAATCCACCCCGGCCTCAATCCACCCCGGCCTCGATAAAGTGCATGGGTTTAGGACACTGATCACCTCTAGTGCATTTTGGGTGCAAGTAAAGGTGGGGAGCGAGCTCCTCTCTGTTGCAACGAATTTTCCATGATAGAGGTAATAGAAACTTAATAGATATTTAAGCTCTAAACGTTCCTCTCAAGCTTGCCAAAACTGCCACAAATAAATATTCGATCACAACAAACCAGATTTGTAGATTGTGACACTTCCTAGTTTCGTTTTTGTGATCTGGAAGATAAGTTCGCAATATTGACTTGAAAATTGCATGCCCCTTCCCTCTACCTGTCTCGCTGACTTCAGAGTAAAACATTACATATATTTCGGAGTTGAATTTTTTCGGCAGCCTGTAGTTTTTGTTTTTGTTTTTGTTTGTAAACCTTTCGTCTTGGGATCTAAGCTTAGATTGGATCGATAATCTTGTTTGCTTTGAATTATTTTCTTGTGGCATATGATAAAATGTTTGTGATCAAGTTTGCATTTTCGCTTGTGATCAAGTTTGTGTTTTTGGCTGAGGGAGAAACTGTATTTTTGGATTCCTCCATCAAACAGCAACGAACAAATGTGTAAGTGTATAACCCTATCAAGAAACACCAACTGCCATAGACTTAAAAACCGTGACATACGTAGAACTTGAAACAGTGACAAATGAAACAATGTCCAGCAATAAGACCACCAACTAACGGCGGGATAACCGAGTATGAAGGGAGAAAGAGACTAGTGGCACCTTCTGGCTGCTTGATGTTGCTCTCAAAATTTATCTGTTTTGAATTTGAGTTGAGCTGAAGAAAAAAATGTGAACCAAATCTACGTATATTTCAATCTAAAGTTCAGGGATTCAACTATTTTCAAATAGATATTCTAAGTGTAAAATAGCAAAGAAAAATGGTTAATAATACATATCCTTCATTATAATAGACACCTGTAAACAACATTACAACTTTTTTGAGATCATTATGAAATATTTATGAATTTTACTTCATTTCTCTTAAAGCATTATTTCACTTATGGCATTTTCAAATATTTAGAAAAAGATATAGAAAAAGATATGGAGTGTAGATACACATTAATTGGGTCCATTTTTTTTAAAGGTTTAGTTTTACGAGATTATTATGTCATGATAGAAACAACTTTCATATCTTGGAGCTCTTAATTGGTAATGCATCAACATCTTGCATTGTATTGACAATAAGCAAGGATTTGAGATACAAAGATCAATGGGAAGATGTCAAGATGGGGAAATACAACCTACAAGATAATCACTAATATTGGAGGGAGTGCTACACAATGGTTTTCTTGTAGGTTATATTGCCCCAAAAAAACACTAGCAAAGATGTATAGAAGTAGAGAGAGGATTAATTCTAACTTCTTTTTGGAGATGGTATGCATTGACCTCTGTATAGATAATTATACATTAGGCTTGATGTTGTAGAATGACCTTTTTGCATATTCGAATATTTTTTGCATTTCATAAAATGACAAATTGGGATGATAAATTTTGATTACTTATAATAAACTATGATGGTTTGCCAAAAAATAATTAATTTTTAAAGCATTATAGTGGTGTACAAAGTCAATATACAATGCAAGTAAGCAAAATGGGAAAAAAATCTTGCAACAATGACAGTTATTTCAAGCTTCCTAATTTTTGCACTACAATCAATTCTAAATTTATTTCCTTTCATGACAAAGACGTTAGGATATGCTAGATTAGAAGAAGCCCTCACACGTACAATATCACATAAATGAATCTAGAAAAAATCATGTATGCAAATTATCTCCAAAAACATCAATTATAGTTTTGTGGGAAAATGGAATAAATGATATAGCCTATTGTCTCGTTTGTTGGTATTTCTTGCTTTTGAATGAACTTTTGAGTGAACTATGCAAGGCGTAGTATATGTGAATACATTCCCTTTTCTTCATCATAAACCATTGTTTCCAACTATTATACAACAAGTATTTCAAATAGGGTCTCACATACTTTTATATATCTCTATATATACCATATACACAACAGTACCAAATTACATTCATTCAAGGTCCTATAGAATGATTACTAAAATCCCAAATAATTTTCAGAAAAATACTAAATCCATGCAATTACTTTGCCTTTAATTTTGTAGGTGCAATTGAAGACCAATACTAAGCACAACCTTTTACAATGTCATTATGCTACTTTATATTGACAGATTTTTGCCATAAGATTACTTTGGGGTTAGAATAGTTTATTAAAATACCTTGTTCATATGCCTACTAATTTATTAATATTTGGAAGTACATTAGGAAGAAAAAAAAGGCATGGCAAGGTAAACTACATCAATACTACCAAAATGGTTATTGTTTCTAAGGGAAGCAACAACTTTAAAAGAGTTTAATATTTAAGAAGACAATTAATGATACACTATTGTATATTTAGATATTAGAAAAAATCATAAATTGAATTATTGTACATGTGGCCATATATTTTTATCCATGCTCTTTTTTACACTTTTTTTGACAAATTTTCAACATTTTTTTCAACATATCAAATTCAAACCTTATTTTGAACCTTTTATTATACCAAAATGTCATAAAATATAAAAAATGACATTGTTTTGAGGTAGAGCAAACTTCATAAGATATAAGTGTGTTTGTATGTGTTCATTCATCCGAGCAATGTAAGTAGAACTTCAAGAACATAAACTTCCAATGAATGATCAAATCTAAAATCTAAATTTAATCTTAGGATCAATGAATTCTTGTATTGAATCCTATTGATATATACATTGAAATTCTAGACTAAGGGAGGAAGGATACATATATGTAAATCTTGTATACATGTGCATTCAAGGGATATTTGTGTCACGGTGTCACCCTATAAGTAATTTTTTAAAATTATATTTATTTTAGAATATTCTAAATATATTCTAAGAATGTATTTTTGTATGTTTTGTAAATCTTGTATTCCTTCTAAAAATATACAAGTTATAAAGACAAGGATTAAAATGCACCATATAGGTTGGAATCACGTAGTTTTCACTTTTTCGCCAATGCCCTTTCAAGGTGAAATTGCCACTTAGATGATAGAATTTGTAAAGTCTAATAAAATGTTTGATAAAAAATTTAAATGATTCATATATGCACCCAAGCTATCAAATGTAAACTTACAATTGAAGAACAGAAGATTTTAAGAAAATTTTGGTACTCCAACTTAGAATTGTTGAGTCATCTCAATATATATTCTAGACTCACATTGCTTGGAGCTCTATCTAATGAGACTAACCTCTTTTGCATCAAACCTCAACGCCAACACCAAATATCAATACAACCAATAGCAAACAAAAGATTAGGAAAAAAATAACTTTGCTCTATAGAACATTGAGAATGGAAAGCCTGTGTGAAGTAGTACTACTATTCAAGTCACGAGACTAGTTAGAAATTTAATATACTTTTGCCAAAAGTATCTTTGGAATCCAAAAATCTCAAGACGTGCAATGCCACCTATATCTTTTTTGAAGCATATAAAACCTTTTTGTCTACCATTTTTCTAGTTACATATTTGAAACAATTGCTAAAGTAATTTATTAAGAATAAATTACATTTTAAGTTGTCTATGTGCAAAGCGTGGTTCAAAAAAATCTATGCACTTTAAAGACTTGCCTTTTGCCTTGTTGATGGTCACTATAAAAGATTAATCTCTAAAGTTCCAAGGCCCTTTTTCCATCAAAACCTACCCAAAACTGCCATTTCTATTGCAAAGAGCAAAAATCTTTTAAAATTGTCTTTATTATGTATCTAACCGCAGGATCTTATACTACACTAGTAAAAGAACGTGTGGAAAGTTTTTCAAAAACTTTGACTATATAGATTGCAAGATATTTGCATTGAAAGTGAAGGAAACACGTTTTTTTACACCTTGATTGATTAGATTTTTTGACTTTGAACCTTCTTAACTTAAAAATTTTGTACTATTGATTTTGATTTTCTAATCTTTTATTTTGAAGAATTGAATTGAAAATCTAGGAAAAAACACTTAATTTTTACTCATTAAAAATTTGTTAAGGAGAAGTTTGTTCAAGGCTTAATGCATAATTAAACTGTTAATAGCAATCTAAGATGGAATTGAAACACAATATTCTAAACCATGAGATTGTTTTAACATGAAAACTTAACCCTACCTAATAATTTTTTTTGAAAAAATTGTATAAATTGCATTCAAAAATGGATTCTACAAGTTATTATTGCAAGAAGATGTTTAGATTGCTCGAAAAATAAGATTGTCCATAACTTTCTCATTACTAGTCCAAATAGAACGAATCAAAGCTTCAAATGTAGACAAAAAAATAATCTTTGAAGAAAAAAATTGAAAATTAAAAAATTAAACTTCTTGTGATTTTTGGAGGATTGCCCCTCGAGCTACTTTTGGGACTCATAGTGGCATAACTTTTGTTTCCGGACACCGATTGAAATAATAATTATATTACCAAAAAAATAATCTGATTTTCTATCTTAAAAATGTTTTAAAAAAAATTCAAAAAAAATTCAAAAAAATCATGTCAAAAATTGAGATCATACAACTATACGAGTCTACCCCAAATCCCAAAAGTCCCCTCGTAGGGACTTTGGGATTTTAGCCAGGTTAACGAGTTGAAAATGATGCCATCTATGAATATTGGACATATTGACTTTTTAGGGATTAAGTAAATATATAGAATTAACCCCTAAAGCTTTTTTAATCCAAAATAGTTTTTGCATGTTTGACAATTCCAAATGATCTGAAATTTTTCAATCATGTAGCCAATTTGCCTAGAAGAATGAAACCAAAGAGTAACCACCATTTTGGACATTTTTTCATACAAATGTGACCTTGTGAAGTGCAGCTGCCCGGATTTTTTGCAAGGACAAAAAAAGGATTTCTGTTAATTCAAACGCTATTATCATGCAATCCCATGGTGAAATTTTTTTTTTCACAACTTCTCAAACTAGTTTATTATAAGATCCTACGGTTACATTTATGTACCAAATTTATTTTTTTTCTAAAATTTGGTACTTGTATTAGATCGGGGTGGATTGACCCCCTCGTTCGGCCTTACCAAGGGTGCATGTAAAAAAAAAGCCCCCTATTTTGGGCCGTTCCAGGGTATATTCCTGACTTCGTTCAACAAAATTGGGGTCTCTAATCGCAAATATGAATTCAAAATTTGCAAAAGAAATCATGTGCGAAAAACAGGGTTTGCCCGCAGGGCCGAGAGAGGGAGTCAATCCACCACAGCCTTGTATTAGAAATAGCAGTTTTGGAGCAGTTTTGGTGAAAACATAGTCTCTGACCTTTATAGGGGTTAAGTGGTTGGAAATGGGTCGGCTGCTCTAGCGACTTTCACTCTTTCAATGAACTGCCTGGCTTACTTTACTTTACAGAAGAATTACCTAAATACGGTACTCAACGTACAAGTTTCAAATTTCAAAACAGAAAGAAGGTCCGATCTATGCTCAGTTGCTCTGTTGCTGACTCCAGCCAGCCAGGCTCTCCTTCCATTGCTATTTACTTTTGTATAGTCGGCTGGGGTTTGACTGTATGTTTTTTTTCATTTGTGTCGATTTTTAATTGGTTGAAGTACAATAAACTAGAACAGTAATTCCATGTATTTTTACTATAGGCAAACTTATCAAACTCCTCGAAAAAAACTCACCTGATGAGCAGTCCAGAACAGGTCCAGTTTCTTTGCCAAACTGAAGCCTCCCCCAAGTCCTGTAATTTGCTCCCACAAAATCCCCACAAAAACTCACCTGAGCGCAAGATGACAGGCAGTGCACCTGGTCACCCACACGCTCGGATCGTTCCGCCCTTCCGCAACCACACAGACAGAAGCTTCACTTCAACTGCCTCGGCCCATCTTTTTATAAAAAGGACATCGAGACAGCAAGGAAAAGCTTCCTCATCATAGCCAGTTGACATCGCAAAAGCAAACTGAACCTCTCTCTGTCCACGTAACATTAATGCAAGACTGCAGTATCATACTTTCATTGACGGAGGCAGATTCCTCTTTTTCCAAATATGGCGACGAACATTCGGTAATCCTCATGCCCAACTCCGTTCCAACATGTGGTGGAAATCCAGAACTAAACAGCTTCTACCTCCTCGAAAGGATCACCGAGGATTACTAAACCTGGCGAACCCATGTACTGCACTACTGCAGTACCCGAGTATTAAGTTAAGACACCAGTGTTCACTTTTTGAACTCTGCTTTTCGCGGAATGCGCGTGGAGTTTAGTTTGCAAGTGGACCTCCAGATGTCATACCCTGGAAGGATCGATGCGTTTAGCAAGCCTACGACGGCTGTCTGAAACCCCGAATGGACTGGCGATGCTAAAACGTTCCATTTGTTTTGTTTTGTTTCATTGAATTAGCTTAATTAGAATCGTTTTTGTGGAGATTTGAATATGCTAACCGTGGTTTGCATGCAGCGGCCCTGGCTCCCGGAGTCCTGGTGATGTGCCCTTTTCGGCACTATCTTGCCGTTTATAAAAGGACGTTGGGAGACAAAATAGGGGAAGGCCGGCATAGCTGCGCTCTGACACCACGAACGACTGTCGCTCGTCGATCTCCGGCCCCAGCCTGGCTTGCCGAATGTCTCACTTGCGGACGTCGGGAACTTGGGAACTCTCAGAATGAGTGACCAGACTCACCAGACTGGGCCATGGAGGATTGACCCATGTATTGCCCCCCATCGAAGGGTAAATGTAAAAATTGCCCCGTATTTTGTGCGGCTTAAATTTTGTATTTCTTCATGCATTCTTGCTAATTTGAGGACTTTGATTGCAAATATGAATTCAAAATTTCCAAAGTTTATCATGTGCAACAAATAAAAAATTCCAATATTTTTTGTAGGGGTAAAATACAGGACAATACATGGATCAATCCTCCTTGGCCAACAAACTGAGTAAATAACTTTTGTGATGCCATGTGAGAGTAGCCTAGAAGCGTCTTGCAATGCAGAGGTACATTTCGTTGTCTTGTGGTCCTAGAGATGTACAAATAGTGTACATTTCAAGAGGTCGATGCTTTTAGTGACCATTGCGTAAATATGAAACAGCTTGGGTTTATTTAAAACGCCAATTCCATTTGTCTTTAAAGAAAAAATTACTAAAATTGTTTCAAGAAGTTTATCCTCCCCAAATTTATTTTCGGTTCTACAATGGATCCTTTATGGACCTCCTATCTTAATTTAAATATATGTGCTAGGAGGAAGAAGTCATATTTCCAAAGGAAAATAACAAAAACGAAGAGAGAAAATGAAGAAGACAATGTTGTCCATTTAACTCTCCAAAAGCCTATGTGTAGTATAAAAATTAGCAAGGACAAAAGTGCATTGCATCATCCATTATATCACAGTATATTGATATAGTAGAATACATACAATACAATTCAGTGAAGCATGTGAGATTAGGCAAAGATATGTTCAAATATCAAAGCATGATTGTATATGTAGGTCAAGGTTGTAGTACCTCCAAGGATGATAGACATAGCTTGAAAACATTTTAGATTTGGGTACTATAAAAAACAGACTTTTGTTACTAAAATCCATTTATGATGCTCATTTACTACAAAGAATAAGGGCCATTTCACACTACATTCTAAGTTCTACTAAATTCTTAAAATCTAATTGGTGGAGAGTTGAAAATTCGGACTATGTATTAAGTCTCAAGACCCACAACACTTCAAGATGCCTACATGGTAGTACTTGAGGGGAGTTTTGGTGCCAAGAAAGTGGGACTTGGAAGCCAAACAGGGGCTAGTAAAAAGTAGAAATCCAACTTGGTTTCCAAGTCCCAACTATTGTTGGACATATAAAACTAGGAAAAAAACAAACATGAAAACCATCCTCATTGGTTGAAATTTTGTTCTAATTTATTGAAAGAAAAATTGATGCTAAAAGTGCTCCAAAATATAGGTTTGAGTTTTTGATCAATTTAGTCAGCACATAATTGCTATAAAATATTAGACAAGAGATAAATTGGGACTTTGGCCTTCATACTAAGAAGTTCCAAGTCCCATATTTGACATTTTTATTCACCTTCTACAACCCAAGGAAGTTGGAATTTGCCCTTAAACCAAAACTTAGAAAGTTGGGACTTGGAACAAAGTGTGAAACATTCCTAAACATCCTTCTCTATGTAATGAAGTGCAAGTCAAAGGATATAGATGCCGCACTTGGAGAATGAAGGTCATCTCCAAGTGCCACAACCCACAAGATACATGCCATCTACATGTACTTGTATGTATAGTGGGGTTTAATAGAAGACACACATTTAATGAATTTTGCATAATCTAGTATACAATTGTCATTTTTGGGTCATAATTGATCATGCATAATTTACATTGCATTCTTACACAATCTCAATCAACTACACCAATTTTCAATTTCAAAGAAACAAAATTCTATTTTAGATGAATATTTTAATTTGTTTTTTTTATTTTACATGATAATTACTAAAAAACATATATGATGAGTTTTTGAAATTCAATAGTGTAGATATGTAGGAAACATCCATATGTACATCTTTGAATTCATGTTAGAAAAGAATTCATTTGTAAGTAATAAAAAATTAATCTACAAAGAGTTTAATGTTAGAGTGTTGCATACTAAAATTTTGTAATTAGATATTTATGTTTGTAATTAGATTTTTCTATTTGAACTTCACAATACAACTAGTTTTTTTATTTTTGAGTACGGTAGTAAAAATGATTTTCCAAAGTCTATGTATAATACAAAATATCTAATTATAAAATTTCAGCATGCAACACCTCAACATCATTTTGCTTCATAATTTTATTATTCATCAAACAAGGTAAAATAACATGGATCAATTGCATTGAACAAAAGCAATTTGTAGATTGGTTAAATTATAATTTAAGCATTCCATCTCTTCATTTAAGTTTCTATGCTTTTACTAAAGAGTTTATAAAAAAATTCTTTTAATAACCTTCAAAACTAGTCATTTTGGGAGGGCTTTAAATTGCCATATTCTTAAACAAGTAAGGAATTTTGTCACAGCTATGCAAATGATGAATTTAAATTTTGATTTGTTTATCATCTTTATAATAAATTTGATTCAACAAATTCAAATTCCTATAGTTTAAATCAATACTATAATATATTTTTCTATAATTTTACCATAAATTTTTTATAGGTCCAATAAATCAATGGCTTAGGTCAAAGTTAAGAATAGGGTGGATATGCACTATTGCATACTCAATGTGCACTCTTGTCCATATTGATAAATTTTAGCTATGATTTAACCATTTAAAAAATCTTTTAGCATTGGGTTATTTTAAATTTATTATCTCAATGACATAGAATTTTAAAACTCTCATTTACCAATAATTTGACCCAGCAACAAGAATATGTTGAGGACTAAAAAGTCTCAATTTTAATTCAATATTAAGAGTTTGCTTACAAAGACCACCTAATGATTTGCACTCGAAACCTCATCCTAAGATTAAAATCACCAAAAATTAGCATTTAATATAAAAATAATCAATTTTAAAATATAAATATAAAACTAAATCATCTTAAAATAGAAATAAAATATCCAATGATTTTATTTCACATATTTAATTCTAAAAACAATAGAGCTAAAAAAAACCATTCACATCCTACTTTTAAAAAAAGTTTTTTCTTAGTTTTTTAATGCATTGAGTATCACATTTTTTTAGTTTATGGATGCAAATTTAATTCCTTTGAGTATTTGAGTGCATTGTAAGAGTGTTGCATTCTTTGAGTTTTTGAGTGGTACAATGCACTTAGCTGGGGAATGCTATCACATGAGCGTGGAGCGGCGAGCAGGGAGCACGGAGCGGGGAATGATGAGCAAGGACCATAGTTTTGGAACAAAAAAAGAAAAAAAGAGGATGAATTTGGATGAAAAACTAAATGAATGTTGGATGAAAATGGATGATGTTGGATGAAAACAATGTAAGCTATTGGATGAAAATTGTAGATGATGTTGAATGAAAAAATGGAAGAAAATAGGATGAAAAAATGGAAAAAGATAAAATGAAAAAAATAAATAAAGATAGGATGAAAAATACGCGGTTTGGAATTTGTGGAAAAAATAAATCAAATGCCTATAACCATATAAAATGTGTATTTAAACTGTAGATTACAATCGTCCTACAAATTACATATTTCAAATTCAAATATCCACAAGGGACCTATAGCCGTGAAACCTGGAATGGTATCATCCCTAAAGTAGAAAAGTTGATCACAAATATTGATGCACATGAACTGAACATAACAATTCTACAAGAAGCTTCACAATTATAGATATAAGAATAGAATAAAAATGCACACAAAAAGTAAATAATTATCTTACAAGTGCTTGGTACAAGAAGAATGGACAAAAAATCCTTAATTCCATGAATTGATAACAAATTAACAATGCCAATGACTAATGCATTGTGCGTAAATGACAAATAATCCTACTTGGATAGTAGATATCCAATGAAGCCCAATCATTGACAAGCTAGGAAGTTGTCATGGTGTTGGTTCACCTTAAATTTAACATCAAAACCTGTATTCTGATTTAGGGCTCTATTTTGAGCCCTAAGAAATTGTAAACACTTGAATTATCTTTAGTAACTAAATTAAAGTCATTATCTAGTACAATCTTACCATCTTCTTGATAATCAACATGTATTTTTTCCATCAAATGGCATATTTATTCAACAATTACCATTGAACTAATGAACTCCATGTCCAATTGACCACAACCTCACTATGGACATGTTTTTTCTATTTTTGTGCTTTTTATACCACAACATCACACCATGGTGAAATTGTGATAAAGAGGGTAGGGAGTTTAGAAGTTCAAAGGTGATATTTGATGAATAAGTCATACAACTGGAAAAAAATACATGATGATTATAACAAAAGTAGGTTGTTGCAAGAAACATTGGTTCTATTTTCTATCACAATGAAAGTGACTCTCTTGTCATCTTCTATAGATTTTGAAGAATAAATATGATGAGTTAGAAATTTCTATTGAAATTGTCTAATTTGATTGTAAACATGTCCTTTATAGTACTCCTAGTACTTGTAATATTGGATACTAGAAATGCAATTTTGCCAGAATGCTAAAAAAATTGAATGATATTCCTTGCAATAACTCAAATGGTGTTTTTGGTGATCTAACCAAAAATCTCTAATAAAAACAAAATATGATGTGAAGACTACAAATGCAATGACATCTAACACAAATGCAACAAAAAACTTCAAATATGGTATTTACATCATGCGTAAGAAATTATACAGGGAAAGGACTTTAGCTTGAATGTGCTAAAGTCAAGTTGTCCTCAATGTCTTGTGTCTCACCATTAGACTCTACAACATAGTCATTTATGAAATGCAGAATGTGAAGATCTATTAAAAAGGTACTAGAAGTTGGCTTAGGGTTTAGGGTGAAAAACTTGTACAAAGAGCCTTTGCATAGACGAGTAGCTGAAATGATTTTGAAGAACTTGGAAAAAATCCTAGATTTGCAAAAAATGGAAAATATTTGGAATTCTTCAATTCCTAAACTTGCCTACACAGATAACAAAACAACAAATTAGATTCAACCAATTTATAAGAAACAATTGTAAATCTGCCTTTTAAATGGATTTTTTGGCATATAATTTATACTTGAAATACCACCATACATAGAAGAAAATTTTAGAGAATTTTACAAATATAAAAACACAAATTTCAAGTATGAATTTAATTTATGTGAAGCTAAGCTTATAAAGTTTGATCCATTTGATGTGACCTGCCATTTGTAAATAAAAATCATTCCATTCAAAAATTAATAATAAAAATACAAAAATTGCACAAGGAGATCCAAGAGAGAAAATTCTTGGTGCTCATAGCCGCCTTGCGGTACATTCTTCTCTTCCTGCCAACTTGCCTACTAAATTTGATTTTGTGTCATCTCACAAACACTTCTTGTGGAAATTTTTTAACCTAGAAAAAAAATAAACTCATAAGCTAAGGATGGAGGGACTTCTCTTGGTACCATGAGGATCCTTAAGACTATGGTCTTGCAACTATACCGACCATGAAGCATCAAATTGTTCTTGAAGATTTAGAAATATAAAAAATTTGAACTCATAGTGCAAACCACCCACCCACTATTGAAGTGAACAAAATGAAAATAAATTTTGTATCAAGGCTCAATAAGCCACCTTTAGGACCCTTCTTGGTGATGAAAGGCCCCTCAGAGGTCTTCCCCCATGCAATTGTTGCAGCCAATGTCCACAATCAAAACAAGCTGCCTAACAAAAATTGAAAAACAAAACAAGAAGATTTGAAGAAAGTTTAAGAAGTTCCATAAGGTCCTCCTTTGAAAACCCCTCTTGGTGCTGAGAGGCCCCATGGAGGGTCCTCCCCCATACAACTATTGCAGCCCCAAGTCTGCAATTAGAACAATTTTTTTTTTTTAAATCGGAAAACAAAACAAGAAGATTTGAAGAAAGTTTTAAAAGTTCTATAAAGCCCTCCTTGGAAACTCCTCTCGATGCCAAGAGGCCCCATGGAGGGTCCTCCCCTATACAACTGCTATGGTCAAAGTCCACAATTAGAACAACTTATTTTTTGAAAAAATGAAAAATAAAACATGAGAATTTGGAGAAAGTTTGAAAAGTTCCATAAGGTCTTCCCTTGTAAACCGTTCTCGGTGCCGAGAGGCCTCTGAGGGGTCCAAACCTAAGCAAAAATAACCCGATATTTTAGTCCATTCAAATAATTTATCTTTTTCCAATGAAAACAAAATTAATTCATTCAACTGCTGCCTCTTTGGGATTAATCTTAGCAAAAATTTACTCACATTCTATACTTGCACAATTGCGAAAGTTCTATTTTGTAAGCCTTAGAGCATGAGCGGATGAGTCTGAGAGCCTAAGAGCCCCAAAATTTCAAGCTGTGAGATATTTAGTGTGCTATTTGGATTTCAAACCTATTACTATGGTTTAAGAATTGGTATGTTTGAAGCATGAAATTCTCAAAACTTTTTTTCCAAAAAAAGAATAATTCCAAGTTGTGGAATTCTCAAAAAAAAATTTAAAAAAACGTTTTTTCATTTTTTTTCATTTTTTGCATAGGTTGTCACCCCTAGAAACCTCTTTCGGCCCTGAGAGACCTTTTTGGGGTGTTCAAAGGTCTCTCAAAACTGTATAAAAAAATGAAAAAATATTCAATTTTTATTTTCAAATGTTTGTATTCATACATTGTCACCCCTAGATACCTCTTTGAACCCCAAGAGATCCTTTTGAGGTGTTTGAAGCATAGAACTCTCAAGAAAATAATTCCAAATTTTATTTTATTTTTTCTTAAATTTTTTTCATACTTTGTCACCTTTAGAAATCTTTTTCTACCCTAAGAGACACTTTGAAGTGTTTGAAACATGGAATTCTCAAAACATTTTATTCCAAAAAAATTGCAAATAGATGGTTCATTTAGCCATATATATATATATATATATATATATATATACATAAGTAAGTAAAAATTGGATAAAGTACAAATTTTCAACGTCTTGTTCATAAGGGATGAAAAGCAAACATCTATGTTGTGCCAAAATTGAAATTAATTATTGATTTTCTCAAAGTTCAAAATAGGGTGCTTTTCTACAAAGGAGGTTCTATTTAGGTGCGTATTGTACTCATCAATAAAATTGTAGTGAGATTAAAAGGACCACTACTTGCATTTTAATTTTACCATTAACATTACAAGCTAATATATCTTCAGTGTACCCATATTATGCATATGGCTTTAGAGTCAAGATTCCATCATCTTCCTCATTTGCTTGTATTTTGCATTCATTAATCTTTGAAGGACACCGCGGCCGGTTTTTGACTAATGATTGACTTTAAAACAATTTGCAGAATAGAAAAGAGTCGTTTTTCATCCAATTTTTTGCATTGCCATATGGAATTTGTAGAGTGCCCATCATCTTTAACACAGTGATAAAGCAGCAGAGTGCATGCTTTATTTTCATCTTTTATCCTCTTTGCTTTAACTATTTGAAGTATAGATAATCAGTCCCTAAAAATTTGCCTGATGTCTTTATTTAGTCCCCTTATTGAAATGTGTTGTCAACTACATGCATTAGCTATTAAATTAGATCAACCACTTGAAAATTCTATTTCTACACTTCACGGTCATTGGGAACCAATGACCATGGTGATGAGCCCATCCTCTAAGTGTTAACATTGTGCCTATTTTCTTAAAATAATCCCTAATCATTTGAAAAAAGAGTATTTCGGTTTCAAATTAAAAGTCTTATGTTTATGCATGCACAATGGCTTTCAATGTGAACACTTGCAAATTTCTGCGATAATAGGTATAATTGAGATTTGATGTATTATGTTTTTAAAATCCTAATCCAAATTTCTCCACATTCGCATAATTATGTACTTCCATGGTCATAGGTCCCTTGCTACCAAAGATTTGAAATGAATGGTTATTTTTTTCCATTTTTAGAATATTTTGTACTTATTTTTCTAATTTGTCCCCCTTTTTGTTTTTTATTTTTTTCCCAAGTTTTCCCAAGTTTTTTTCCTTTGCCCCATTTTTCCTTCCTCTCTTCATCATTTTTTCATCCATTTCCATTTTTTATTCATCTACTTTCATCTCTTTTTCAAATGTTTTCATCCATTTTTTCATGTACTTTCATCCTCTTCTACTTTTTTTCATCCAATTTTTTTTTCTATTGATTATCTATTTTCATCCATTTTTCATCTACTTTCATCTATTTTTAAAGTTTTTCATCTACTGTTTTCATCTATTTTCATCTATATTTTCATCTTCTTTTATTATTTTTCCATCCAAAAATTTTCATCCAGTTATTAATCTACTTTAATCTATATTTCCGTCCCCCTTCATCCATTTTAAAAGTATTTTCATCCAAATTTTTGTATATTTTTATCCATATTTTCTTTCCAATTTCATTAAAATTTTCATTATTTTGTCTAAAATCTATGCTCACTGCTCACTAATCTCTGCTCCCTGCTCATTGCTCCATGCTCACGTACTAGCAACGCTCGCACTTAGCTTTTTCTTAAAGGCCTCATTTTAACTACTAAAATTTTATGTAACATGGAATATGGAACCCCAATTGTTCTTAAAGACGACAATACACAACAAGGTACTCTTTTGTATACCTAAAGAAATCATAGTGTTTCATTTTTTTAAGAAAATTCTTTCTTAGATGCCTAAAACCTATATTAGGTCAAGATTTTTTTAACTTTTTTTCGAGATTAGTTTGCATTTAAGATTTTCAACCTTTCTTTAGCTCCTAAAATCTCAAGATTCCCTCCAGAGACTCTTGAAGGTTTAGGTAGGTTTAGGTAGGTTTCTGTAATCTCAATTTTAGTAAAGATTTCTGAAACTTTTTTCATGATAGTAAAACTGATTAACTTTTTGGAAATATAAATTTTTATTTGAACTGGCACTTAAGAACAAAAGTTATGCCACAAATAAGCTCCAAACAATCAAAAGTAGGTAACCAAAAAAATGCACTTGAAATAATTAATTAAAAAAAAATTATAGATTATATTTTTCTATGTAGAAAGATTTAATTCAATTCTATTTGAATAAGTGATGTAAAAGTTATGAAACTTCTTATTTTGTGTGCAATCTTTTGCAAAATTCTGGAAAAATAATGTATTGGATCTAGTTTTGAACTTTATTTTATTATTTTTTCAAAAACAAAAGTTGTACATGGTTTAGATCACTTTCTAGAACAATCTCACAGTTGGAATTAGTGTATTTCAATTCCATCTTAGAGCTATCAACAATTTAGTTTTTCCTTGTATCTTGTATCTACTTTGGCTTAACAATTTTTAAGGAATAAAAACAATAGGGTTTTATTTTGAAGTCTTTTTTCAAATCCTCAATTCAATTTTTCAATATAAAAAATTTTAAATTCACAATCTATAGTATAAAAAATATAATTAAGAGGATTTAAAGCCTCATAATCTAGTCAAGCTAGGAACAAAAAAAACTCATTTCTTTTACTTTGAATGCTTATTGTATCTTGTGATCAACAATACAACCCAAAAAATTATTTCCTTTACTCTAAATATTTAATCTTGTGATTGATACAATCAAAAAAATTCATTTTTTCACTCTGAACGCTAATTTCTTGTGATCGATACAATGATCAAATTTATGTGATCGGCAATACAATAAAAAACTTATTTCTTTTACTTTGAATGTTATGATTGACAATACAATCAAAAAACTCGTTTCCTTTATTTTGAATGTTTATATCTTGTGATTGATACAATCAAAAAATTTGTTTCTTTACTTTGCCTTTTTTTTTTTTTTTGAAACACATGGACAATTTCCATTGCAAGGGGAAACAATACACAGAACTAACTCAACTAAGGGAAAAATCCCCGGCGAAACACACATTTTAAAATTTTTCAAGACTAAAATCGAAAGTAAGACCCCCAAACCATCTAAAAGCCACTAGAATGATCCAACGAACAAAAGAGGCCTTGGTTAGGCACCGGAGGTGCCAAAACAAAGCCATATGAGTCATGAAATGAAACCAGGACTTAAGAGAAATCACCCATAGACGGAAGCGTAAGCTTCCAATTCATTTGGGATTGATTCCTCGAACCAAAGAAATCGGTTTGAAGCCACGTGTTGTCGAAGCACTTGAGGAAAATGCCAGCTTTGTCGGGGTAGAGTGCACAAAGTTTGTTGGTTTTAAACCATCCCCCCTTGGCGTGGTCAATGATGGCTTCCCATAACACTTGTTCAAGTTGTTGAGGAGGCCATTTACAGTTGTTGAAACAAATTGCGTTCCTGTCAAGCCACGCAAATCAGATAACAGAGCCTCTGAATAATGACCACATTATGGACCCTTTACGAAGGCGTCTCAGAAGCTTAGATCCAAGAATACACTGCTGCCACGTGAGAGAGGGCCAAGGACCACCAACAAGGGGGATCTGTAGGGCGTGATAAAGAACAGAAAGGGCAAATTTCCACGCATGTTGAGTTTTGGTACAGTGGTGAAACCTGTGCAAAATGGTCTCATCCAACCCATCTTGGCAACTTTGACAGACTGTGGAAATGTTTGGGTTTGCGATTTTACACCAGCAGTGAACCGCCACCACACAATGATAGACGGACCATAAAAAACCTACTTCTTTTAGGGGTCTAGCTTTGTGCCAAACCTCTTTCCAGTTAGGCCGGTATCCCACCACCAAGTCTCCATGCCATTTTTCATGGATGGGTTTAGCAAGTTCCGTCCAATTGGTCAACAAAGAACGGCCAGTTTTTGAGGTGTAGGAATGTAGCAACCTTGCATTCCCCCATATCCATCTCCCAAGATAAAAAAAAAGCTCAGCAATGATCCCCACATACATTAATGGCCCAATTGTTGGTTGTATGGTTCTCACTCTCTTGTGCCAACCCCACATGAGTTGGGGAGTTTGATGATTCTTAGGGGGTCTAGGTTTAAGGATGGAAGAGGAACGCCCAACTGTGAAGCTCTGCAGACTAGTAGGAAGCTCAATGAATTGATAGTCTCCAACTAATCTAGGCTTAAAATGTCGCGTCGTGCAGTATACAAGGTAGGGGAGTGAGTCTTCCTCATGTTTGAACACTCTCAGAAATTCTTGTTGACAAGTCACAAAATCTGAACTCAGTGAGCAGTCGAATCCAGGCACAAGGAATTGAGGAGATCAATCTCGTGTAGGCTTGGGCTTCAGATTCAATCATCCCAAATAAATTCTTTGTTGTGTCCCAAGTTAAGAAAGATTGGGAGGTTGTATCCCAAATATGTTGAATCTGTCCCATCCCTTTAGACATAAGGATGGCGGCCCGCTTTGCAAAGAACCCGTGTAAACCTCCAAGGAAGTGAGTTGTCCACCAAATTGGTGAAGAAAGAACTTCGTTTACTTTGACTTTGAATGCTTATATCTTGAGATTGATACGATGAATCAAATCAAAGTTTTTGAAATTTCTTCCAAAAATTCTCATACTTGTCTAGTGCTAGATCTTACGTTGCATGTGAGGAAAAAACATCTAAAATTTTGTTGTTTGCATTGAAAAATGGCAATTTTGAACGTTTCTTTTAGTTTCATCTTACTTCACTTAAAGCATTCACAATATTTTCTAACATAGAAGGCCTTCCTACAAATATTTTACACTGAGAAGCTGAAAGATCTTAATGAGGTTATTAATCACTCCATTATTGTCAACTAAGACATTGTTTATGGCCCAAATTTCATTCATTGAAAAAATCCATAATGAGATCACTCTCTATATGTCCACTATGACAATGGTGCTAGTATGTGAGCATGAAAATGCAAGCAAGTGAGCTTTGAGCATATATATAAGTAGATAACTACAATCATTGAAGGTGCTTATAAGATAAACACCTATAATATAGGTACCTATATATATATTATAGAGTATCTATATATTATATAGTATATATATACTATATACTATAGGTACCAACCCTTTTTTTTTTGGCACCATGGAGCCAGATAGCACCATTTCAAAATAAAATTCTACATTTTGCCAGATAAAAGTAAATTTTAAAAAAAAAAAAAAAAAAAAAATGGATGAATGTAGAAATACAATGCTTCACCAAATTTTAAGTAATCGCCACCCTGGCACTTTCTCAAAAAGCTTTAAAAAAGGGCTGATAGGTACCTAGAGTTACATTATAATCATGGAACGGTTTTATAATATAGGTATGTAGTCTTCTTGACTCATATGCTCATGCTCTTAGGCTCACATAATAGCAACCTTTTCTACTATGGGGTTAAGATGGAAGGTCATTTATTACTCCATTACTATCAACTAAGATATTGATTGTGGTCCAAATCTCATTTATTGAAAAAAACTATTCAATGAAATCACTCTCTAAATGTCCATGGGGGCTTCTGACCGCAATGAAATGAACTATCTTAGTGCCACTGTAACAAGGTTAGGGGAGCCAACTTCTTTCCTACCACAATGAAATGAATTATCTTAGTGCCACACCATAGTGCCACTGTAACAAGGTTAGGAGAGCTGACTTCTTTCCAACCACAGTGAAATGAATTATCTTAGTGCCACACCGTAATGCCACTGTAACAAGGTTAGGGGAGACGACCTCTTTCCAACCGGATACCCATTTTTGCTAGTTAGGCTACTTTGTTTTTGATAAGTATGGTTTAGGTGACAACTCACATGGTTAGGTGACAATTCATGTAGCAAAAATGTTAAGGAGGTGTACATTGAAAATATACAATGGTCACAAGATATACATTGAGAGACACAATTATCACCTTTATTGAGGCATGGTCAATTTTGTAATTAGCCTATAGTTGAAAATACAATGACCTATATAACAAGAATAGATTGAATGGAATCTTCACAAAAAAAAATTCATGGTAACTTTGTTGTTTGGAAAAAAAAAATGTAAAAAAATATAAAATCCTTCTGAAATCTATATTTATAAATGGTGAAAAAATTTCCCCTCACCATACCCATACAATAGATATGCTAAATTGCCTAGCGACTGAAAAGGGGTTGTCTACCTTAGAATCATTCATACCCCACTACTGTACTGTAGCCCACAATTTATTGGCAAGCTTGAGATGCATGTAAAGACTTTCTAAAGTCGAAGGAGCTTCTATTCATGGGAAGCAACAGATCTCCTCCCTCAAATTTCAAGTATGTTCATTATTATGTCAATCCACCATTGAAAAAGTTTTTAATTTTGATTTAATTAAACCCCGAATCCTTCCTTCGCATGCCAGTTTTCAACTCCAACCGGTACTAAAATAACCATTCCATCACTCGCCTGACTTCGAACAGTAAATGACACGATCACTTTCCCCCAAGAAAACCGAGACTTTGAACAGTGAAATCCGCCCTTTAAACAGAAACTCCGAAAGCAAAACTATCCGACTGCCCTCTCCGTCGGTTGGTTCGGAATTTCGGATGCCTGCCAAGGGGAACCGATTCTCCGCGTCTGTTTCCCAGTGTCAGGCGCATGCAAACCATCACCACTGGAATGTAAGGAGGAAAAAAAAAAGAAAAAAAAAGCTTAAAACATTTGCATTCTATCATGTTTCAGTTCCCGAGATCCAAGATTGGCAACAAACGCTGTCTCACTTGTCGGCTGTTTCACTACTGTAGTCTATTTGCAGTTGCGGGCATTGCGGGTTCGACGGATGCCCGCTGCTGCCACTCCACAACTATAGATCTCCAGCTGGGCTTCCTGTTGTCGAGAATTTTTCGTCAGGGAGCTCGTTCTCTTCACTTCCACAATTCCCTTCGCTCGTGCGCTTCTGACCATCGTCGCTGTGGAGCTAGATCCCTTGCCAGTTGCAGCAGATCTGGGGTTCTGCTACCTAGCGAGCGCCACCTCTTGTGGTTCCGTCGTCTAGTTGGTTTGTACCTGGGGAGCCATCTGGCTTATGTCTTTGGAGTATTGGCCTTTGCGTTTCGTCTCCCACTTGGCGTTTGAACTCACGCGTCTGGAGACAGGCGGTACTTACAGACGTACGGACGAACTTAGGTTTATGTATACTTGGGATTCAGTAGTTTTGAATCTGAAAGAGTAGTGAGTGTGGGGTGGGGGGGGAGGGGACGAGATTGAGGGAGGGACCGTGCCCGTACATATGGTTTGAATGCTCTGGAGCGGATGTTAATGTTTGTGATCGGACGGTTCTGGAAGTTTCAAGCAATGTGTTGACATTGCTGTTGCACAGAGATCTAGTGACAGTGGTTCACTGTTCGAAAAACGTCGTTGTGAAGGTGGGCATTGTCAACTTGTTGGGTATTGTGAAGTTGGTTTTGCTGTGGTAGTGGTGGCGAGTGCGGCTTCCGCCATGTCTGTGCGGCGAGCGACGCAGTATCTGGGCAAGTCGTCGCGGAGCGGCCGCTCTTCGCATGGCAATACCAGTCCGCTTTGGCCGGGGAAACTGAGCATTCCGTCCAGCCCCCTTCGGTTGCACGATGAGCGGGAGACGAGTCGACTGATGTATAGTCCCCGTGTAACGAGTCCTGCTGCGAGTGAGCGTCTGTTTCGGTCGCAGGAAACCGTGAAAGCGTGGTTGGAGTCCAGCCCGACTTCCGTCCTCGATGATCACCATCTCGACGGCGACATCAGCGCGCACTCGTCCTTCGAATCCTACAATTCTTCGCCTGTTGGATCTCCGTTCGTCTCGTCGTCACGGTTTCTGAGCCCGTGTCCATCTGTTCCTCGTCAAGCCGGGCTTCTTAGCCCTTGCTCCTCCGCACATCACCAACCTGGTCATGTCAGGGTAAGCATTCGAACCCTTATTTTAATCCAATGGTTTGAAAAAACGCCATCTTTTTATTCTCAAGTCGGGTTTCGAGATTGCTCTTGGGACTCATTGTGTGTGGACCGTGAATGCAGGTTAGAGCGATTTCCCCGCCTCGATGCCCAGCTGCGAATCGAAACCCAACCGACGTGTCGCGGATTGATGCAGCCCAAAGCACCTACTTCTTGTCTCTCGCTTTCAAGAGAGCACAAAGTATGATCAATGGTCCTTTTGAATACTTTACTGCATTCTCTTTGTATTGGCTTGAATGTGGGCAGCAAACGCGACTTGGAATCACTTTGGGATGTCGTTAGTCATTAGAACAACATGGGAATGGCGTTCTGTCGCATTCTTTAGTAATGCTATGAGAGTTCTGTCATTCTAAGCACATGTGTTCTACACATTTGTGGGTGTTGTGCATTGTGCTTACCTTTGTGACTTCTGTTTTCAGATCATGAGATGTCCACTTCCCGTGACGAGGCGGAGGAATGCGACTCCCCCCGGAGCGACTTCAGCTTGACGTCCGAGTGGCAGACCATGTTGGCGGCGGGGACCGCGGCCGGCATGAGCACTCGCGACTGCGACTCGTCCGCGAACTACTCCGAGTACGAGAATCCTTACGACGTTTTGAACGGCGGCTCCGACGCCGCCATGTTCCGTGCTCATCGTGCGCATGCGCAGGTGATGAGGCCCGAGCCATGTCGAATTCGCTCGATGGAGTTTCCGAAGGCGTCGCGTGAGCATGACCCCAGCCTTCCGCAACGATATAGTGCGCCGCAGCAAAGGCGAACTGTAAATTATGGTACAACAAATTCCACTCTGGTTACTCAATGCCTTGCTATGGTTGGAAACTCTGTTCTTGTGATGGAGTTGGTAAAGTGAAAGTAGAATCTTGTTACGAGAATTGACACCCGGAGCCTTGGGAGTGGTGAGGCTTGTTGTTTCCGCAATGAATCTGTATTTTGACGATCGAGACGTAATTTCGGAGGTTGAATCTTGTTCAATGTTGCTCAATTCTTCTTTTGGTCTGTAGAAGACATCGTTTTGCTAAATTTACTAGTCAGTGCAATGTTTATTGGATTGAGAGAGGGTTTTGACCAGTGTTGGATATGACATCAAACAAGTTGGGAAGGTGTTTGCCATGAAATGTACATCACTAGTTGTTTGATGCCATACCCGTTGTAACCTATTACAGTGCCTTCAATTGGTTTCCTTTAGGTTTCTACTGAGTCTTAGCGTTGTATCTTTTTTAACCTTTGAAACCTTTCAAAGGTTGTATTGTCCATAGCGCTTAAGAAAGATAATTGTATGAAACATTTCATGCTCTTTAGACCGAATACTTCTTTGCATGGGCTGCATTTGAGGTTTGTGATTTTTCCTGATAGATGGGCTGTCCTGTGCAGACATGCACGATCTTGACACAATATCAGGGCGAATCTCCGAGCGCTCGAGATCCATCGAAGAATCATTTTCGCGGCGAATGCAACAACATCGCACGATGAAGCAACCCGAAATCAGGCGCCCAGGATTGTTCGAGAAGATGCAGAACGACATCGCCATGGTATTTCGGAAGACGGAGGAGCAGAAGGCCATCGCTGAAGCCAAGCGCGCGGAGAAAGCGGCAGCAAGAGCGGCGGAACCCAAGCTCACGAGACGACGCAGCAGCAAAATCCCACGCGGCTGCCTCTTCCTCGGATAAGCCAAACACAAGACTGACAGCAGCAGTACTTTTCGGAAACCCACGACAATGTTCACACATGATTTTGCAACCAACCAGAGAATTGAATTGATCAACCCGTTTTGTCAGCGGCGTGAAATACTCACGAGTGTACCATTGCATTAGCACCCGGAGATCAGATTTTATCTTCAGAGGTGTTGGAATTAGCTTACCAACAGCACCCTGACATGGATTTGTACAGTAACAACAACCACAACGACAACGACCACATCAGTGCCAACTTCGACGTCGTCATCACCGATTATTGATCCACAGGAATACAACATTGAGATTCACGGCAAATCATCGCCAGACCATGTTTCTTTGGTCACATTCTGAGAGATTGACTTACCCCTCCACATTCTTTTTACAGATACTCGATTGGTTAGGCAGGAACTGTAACGATTTGTTTCGCATGGATTTGTAACTCCGAATGCTCTTCTACTTCCAATAAAACACACAGTTATGTGTACTTTGTCAATCCTGGTCTGCTGAAGATATTATTGTTTGTTTTCTCGCATGTGAGCACTGACATGAGCACCTTGCAAATGAGCTGTGGTTGTGTTCGAAGCAAACACAGATGTAGTTTTTAGTGGAAAAGTAAGAAATAGTGTATATTTAGGTTGAATTGAGTACACTAATTTCTTACATCGTACACAGTGTATATTCAGGTTGTATCTAATTAAAGCTAAACGCGTTCGCAAGCTGTCCAGTTCCATTCGTGACCTAGTTTTCTAAATCTAAAGTGTCCTCTTTTACGCGTTGCAATGATACGGCATGTCTGCGTCGAAACAAAGACAATTTTTTTGTCGCAGTCACTGCATCTTGATCTCGTCGTATCGTGTAAATGAGTCTCCCTGAAACGGCTCCTCAGGTTTTGAAAATACACGGAGCTGCACCCTTTCCGTAGCGTGGTGGCCGATTATTCAGTGGACTCGTACATGTGTTGAAATGCATATGGTGAAGCAAATATTACGGAAATCCTCTACCTTTTATTTAGACTCTCATCAGTGTACCATTTTTTTAATTAATTATTTATTTATTTATTTATGATTGAGAAAAATGGCCTTCGTTGCACATCTATGCTTGGTAGCTTGGTAACTTCACTACCACAAGATGGGGGTGTTTTCAAGTGAGTTTTCTAAGTGTGGTCTTGGTAGTAAGATTATAAAGTAGTGACCTTTAAGGAGATTTTCAGTAAAATTTTACTAGAAATACATGTAAAATTTTACTAAATTTTTTTATTGAAAATCTCCTTGAAGGTCACTACTTATAATCTTACTACTAGGACTATACTTAAAAACTCACTTAAAAAACACCCCATCTTGTGGTAGTGCTTAGAATAGACTTTCATGTACAAAAATTGAATTAACTTTGCAAAAAAGACAAAAAAAATAAATTTCAAGTTGAGATATTTGCAAGAGAAGAATTGGAATTGCTAATCGGCAAAATTTTAGGGAGAGACTCAAAAAATAAAATTGGAGAGTTGGAAACGCAAGTTTCCAACTTCCAAAAAAAAAGTTCACACTAGATTTATACCTTTTGGTTGCTTTTAATTTATAAACAAGGTAAGGCTATTCATTAGATGTTTTTTTGGTGTAGGAGGGAGGGGGGGGGGGCTTTGGAGGGCCATTTCAAGCCCGTTCCCAATGTTGTGAACCAACCAGTGTTAGTTAGAATAAATAGTAATAATAAAATTATGATTATTATGAAATTAAATAAAAATAAATAATAATAATGTTTTATTATCTGACATGGGAGTTGTTGTGCTACAATAGGATGCTACTATGGACGAGTTCCCATGGTTTGGGAACTTGGATGAACTCACAACCTTGTAGACTAATTGAATTTCATCTAATGCTTGGAATCTAATTCTCCCAAACTTACATAGAAGCAAAAAACATCGTGAAATTCAACAAAGGGCAACATTGACTATAGAAAACCTATAAATAAATTTTCAATTCCAGCAATTCTAACATGAAGTTCATTTTGAGTTCAGAGAATCTAAAGTATTTACAACAAATTTGCTTCTTTACCATAGATTTATATGCCACAAAAGGTTTGAACTTTGTTGAAAGTTGTACTAAAAGAAACGCTAGATTTGGCTATAGAAGGTAATGCTTATTGGAATTTACTATCATTCTCAATCTTATCTCATTTTTTACTTGGCATTCTAAATGTAGTCTAAAATTGGGAGGTGAAGAAAAAAAAAAGATGAGACATGAGAAGAGAAAAGGACTTAAAAGAGATAAGGGAGAAAACAATTAATGGAAGAGTAAATGATCAAATTTGTCTTTTTAAAAAAACAAGCCTATCCTCCTACCCTCTTCTTTATCTTCAATTTCATCTCATAGATAAAAGTACCCTTTTCATTTTAGGAGGTGACTAATGGATGTTAAAATTGCCTTTTGGTCATGGCTATTGGTGTAGATGTCTTTGTTGGCAATTATTTGATTGCATATCAATATTTTAGTGTAAAGATGATACAAATGCTTCATGAAGCTTAATTTGACTTATATATATATATATATATATATATATAGTATGGTATTCTAGTATATGTACTTGATAGTTAAATTCAAACTAAATCAAGCATATATTGTATGCATCTTTACAACTACTATGAATGTCAAGGATATAGATATTTTATTGAAAATAAATTAAAAATTTTGCAATCACTTGTAACATTATATAGTAGCTTGGAATGTTTTATATTGTCAACTACATTAATTAGACTTGTATTATAGTCAATTGATGAAATTCAATCTCAAAATATGCATGTTGAAGAAACTAACACTAACGAGTTGTCATAACAAAAAAAATAGAAGAGATCAATAGCGTGCTTTAATTCCTAAATGACGGACTCTTGACCAGTGATATCAACCTTCAGTGCCCATCACTTTGTTTGCTACCATTTTGCAACTAGATATGTACAAAAAATATTATTTTTGTTTTTCAGAGATGAAATTACATGTCTTCTACACTATACAAAAAATTTAGATTTTTTCCTGGAAAATTGATTTTTTTGAGAATTGTTGAAGAAAAAGTGAAGAAAAATCACATCAAATAGAAAATTATTTCAAAAAATCTGAAAACATCACCATACATGTATATTAAAATGGCAAACATCATAGTGTAAATTCAATTTCCATGTCATTTTATAATTAGGATTAAATAGCCATTGAATATACATCCAAAGTTCAAATTGTAATAAAATATTTAATATTAGGAATTTTCCAAAATTCAAATTGGAATAGAAACTAGAGTAGATGACCTTTGTTTTGTTAGTTGGGCTCAAATTCAAAAAATATAATTTTTATGAAGAAACTTCAAATTTAGAGCAAGGAGAAACAACTTTTCCAAATACATCCAAATAGCATATTTTGCAATCCATTTTATTTTACTAACTTCCCATTTATTTGAAGAGAAACACTAGCAAGAATACAAACTGAATTGGATAACTCTTCATAACCCAACATGAAAGGTTGGTAAGGAAAACATAGATGACAAAATGCTTCCAATAGCTTTACAACTAATTGGATTGTCATCTAGGCGCCACAAAATGCAATATTCCAAGGTTAAACAAAGGAGTGGTGCACAACACTCATGTTGTCAAATAAGAAATTGTCAATCTTTTTTTACATGGATAGAAATGACACCCCCACTTCCATCATTGAATAGGATTATTCCTAAATCCAACAAGTTTCAATATCTAAGAAAATGTCTTTATAGCCCAAATTGTATGGAATGTCACATATATATTAGTATAACATTTGAAGAATAATTTAAGAAATATAAAGTTCTAAAATTTCACATTTTTCAATCTAGTTTTATTTCTAAACACTTTAGGTACTATTGAATAATAATGTAAGGTGGGTACATCTGAAATTGCACCCTCCCTAAAAACACCATCATCATTGTGTGTACATCTTCAAAATTAATATGTACATATGTTGAAAAAACAATTTTGAAAACATTATTCTACCAAAAGAAACTTTAAACCTTCATAACTTTTGCATACAATATCCATGGGTGGATTGGAACCTCCTTTCACTTGTCAATAGGAAAACCAATGAAAATTTGACCAATACAATAATACAAGCCAAAATTGCCAAGAACTTGAACAATTTTTTTGCTCATTTTTTCTTGAGATCGGATATAACCATAGGACCTTAAAGTTCACATTGAGAGTGAGAACTTCCAAAAAATTCACATTATTTGACTACATGATTTAGCAGATATTTGAGTTTGAAGTCTTATTTGGTTGAATGGAAATACAAGGTAGTGCACCTTGAAGTATATCTTTGTGAAAATATTTTGAAATAATGACTATTTTTTTTTAGTAAAAGATAAGGGAATTGAAAATGTACATGTAAAATTTCACAACATTCCAAGTATTTTTCAATTTATGGTAGAGCTTACAATGCATGTTGGTCCCTGAAATGAAAGTAGTTTCTATAAGGAAAAAAAATGGGACAACTGTCTTCTCCTTAAACTCCTTGGATTTTGCCCTTTTTGAGATGGATTTTTCCTTTTTGAGGTGGGCAAAATCACATTGGTTGGCTGACTTCTTAGTCCATGCCCAAACCAACCCCCCCAAAATGAGCTATCAACTAAATGAGCTATACCATTTAGCTTTGAAAAATTCCATAAGGTGGAGTTTAACTTGGAATTTGATGAAACTACTGCCATTGGATTTATAATTTAGTATATTTTTTAAATGATTTTTATTTTTAAGAAAATTCAAAATTTGAGAACAAGAAGCTCAAAGAAGAGGAACAACGACCAGAAAATGGTCGTTTGGGTCAACTGGAGTTAATGCCAACAAGGGGTAATATGTCAGTCTTTTATTGGTGAATACTAAAGTGCCGTTAGATACATAGAAAGGTGATAATAGGCTTTTTATGGGATGTTTATGACCCCATTCTATGGGCGGTTTTATAATTTCAAAGTAGACCACTTCAAAAATTCACAAAAATTACAATTTTGATCAGAAAGTTTGCTTGAATTTTATTTTTGAAGCAAGTGCACACCTCTTGGAATTGACCTCAAGATAAAAAAAACAAAAACAGGGTGGTAATAGGCTTGTCTACTTTAGATATGGTATAAGGACTTTGAAAAATAGTCAACTTCCAATTCTTCCATCAAAGACTTTGAAGAGACAAATTTCTGTATTTTTTACTTTGAAAGTAGTACTATTCTAATTGTAAGAAGCAGATATCATTGGAAACAACTAGTAGGCTCATTCCTCATTCCTCTACCAGGGCTAGAGTTCCAAACTCCAAACTATTGGTTGTTCATTTGTGTAAAAAATCAAAAACAAAAACACTATTGGTTGCACTATAGTACACTAATAATGATATTTAGTGTAACCACATTGAATTTGACATGTAATCAAGAATTTAGTTGTAGAAATTTAATGCAACTAATTTTATCCCTAAAAAAAATGTTTCCTTAAGGAATAAAGTGATTTCAGTTTTGGGCAAGATTTATTGAAAGTCTTTTTGAAGAGAGATTTTGATTAGCTTTTTGAGAGTATAGTTTTCATTTCATTCAATGCTTGGGAGCAAAAGTTATTGCCCCCTAAGCATGTAATGTTTTTATTTGAGCAACAAAAAATTTAAAAAATTTAAAAATAATCAATTTTCTGTAGAATGTGTTTATAATTATATGGAAATCTTTGATTTTTTTCCATTTTTATTATTGATGTAAAAATTGTAAAGAGTCTTGGTTTGCCGCAATCAAAATATCTTCCCGAAAAAAAAACCTTACAAAATTTATTTTGGAATTCAATTTTCACAATTTAAAAAAAGGTCTTAGGGTTTATGATTGACATGTTTCAACTCCATTTAAAAAATATTAATGATTTAGTTTTTTCTTTACTACAAAAAAATTAAGTTAAGAGGATTCAAGATCTTATGACCTAATTTGATACAAGACAAAATAAAATGCTATTTTTACATTAAAAATTAATCTTTCAATTGTTTTTGGTTAAAATTTTTGAAATTTCTTCCACATGCTTTCATACTAGTCTATTGCAAGATCCTATGGTTGAATACGTAAACAAAAGCATTTTTTTCTATTTTTTTTTTTGCACTAAATATTATAATTTTAGATTGTTTTATGGTAAAACATAGTCATAGAACTTTCAAGGGCAATATAGACAAGTTAACCATTAATGGTCTAGAAGTCCAATTTTAGATGGAACATGGTAGGTGCAAAAATTACAAACGTTTGAATTCAAATCTAACGGCACATAGCACTCCCAATTTGAATCATTGTTGCACCTCTGATATATTTTAAAAGTTGAAAAATGGTCTTATGTTCTACTTACAAATTGTGGGGTGCAATATTTGAACATGATAAGGTTTAGGCGCTAAATGACATCCAAACAAACAATGCTAATTGTTGAATTATCAATCCAATGGTTTGTCTCTTGTCATGCTTTTGTACATAATTTATATTTTAGGAATCAAATACAATATTGCATATTCATTTCTCTACAAACTATAAAGGTTAAATGCGCTACCTTTTTTTTTAATACAAATACCTTGTTGTAGAATGCTATTTGTACCAATGTCTCCTAACCTTCAAACCCTCTTCAATTGAGGGCTCCAAACTTGGTATGAAGCTTATATGTTGTTTAACCATTAGTCCCATTGTTCCTTCAAGGAACAAAATGAATTTTAGATGGACTCTCAATGTCTCAATTTTTATAGTGATATTTTGAAATTTTTCTTAAGATAGAAAAATAAATTAACTTTTGGAAAACGTAGTTTTATTTCAATTGGTGCTAGGGACAAAAGTTATTCCTTCTTAACCCCTAAAGGCTCAAGGCCATTTTTTGTCAAAAAACATTCAAAACTGTTATTTTTGTTGCATTCAATAATTAATTTTTTTAAGAATCTAACTATAGGATATTGTATGTTACTTGTCAAAGAACATGTAGTAAGAATTTCAAGAAGTTTGACCATAAATATTGAGAGATATTAGAATTCAAAGTTAAAAAATAAATAAATTTAAACACTAGCCTACAATTTCAAATGACTTTGACCACCATTTGTGGAATTTTTTTGCACTATGAACTTTGAACTTTAAGAAAAATTATATTGAATAATTGCGTTGAAATTCTAAGAATAAAATTTCAAAAAATTACATTTGGATTTTTCATTCTTTAACAACTAAATCAATAATAGCTCTAAGATGGGATTGGAACACAATATTCCCAACAATGAGATTTTTCTAGCAAGAAAATTTAACCTGGTCTTACATTTATTTTTGAAAAATTATAAAAACTGCTTAAAAAAATGAATCATGTAAGTTATTTTTTCAAGAAGATGCTTAGATTGCCGGGAAAATAAAGTTGTTCATAACTTTCACATCACTAATCCAAATGGAATGAATTGAAGCTTCACATGTAGAAAAAAATATGATTCATAAGAGAAAAAAAATTTAATTTAAATTCAAGTTTTTGTAGATTTTTTTTTTTGCCCACTAACTGAGAATTTGAGCTTTTTGTAGTATAACTTTTACTCTTAGGCACCAATTGAAATAAAAATTATATTTCCATGAAGATAAAAAGTTCTTTTAAATATTATGAGAAAGCTTCAAAAAAATTTATAAAAAATTGAGGTCATAGGAACTTGCCTAAAATCTATTTTGTCCCTTGAGGGGATGATAGGTCTTTAATAGGGATTAAGCACAAAATAGAACTTGCAACAGTTGCAAGGCAATGAAAAAATTCTATAAAAGTTTGAAATTATTATTTGTGTTGTATTGTATTGTATATTTTGTTCACATGGAAGGCTTTGATTTATTCCATTTGGATTAGTGATGTGAAAGTCATTAAGCTTCTTGTTTTATAGGCAATTATAGCATCTTTTAGAGAGAATAAAGTATTTGATTTCTTTTTAACTCAATTTTCACAATTTTTCAAAACAAAAAGTTTTGTAAGGTTTAGTATGCATGCTAGAACAATTTGACCATTGCAAGTAGTGTGTTTCAATTCCACCTCAAAGTTATTAACAATTTAATTCTTCTTTCAATTCAACATCGATAGCTAATTGAGTGTATAAATTTTTTAATTGAGAAGATTCATAGTCTTATGATCTAGTCAAACAAGGTATAAAAACAACTCTTTTGTTTGCCTTGAACACAAATATCTTACAATCTATGTTGTAAAAGTTTCTAAAAATATTTTCACACATTTTTATATCAGTCAATTGCAAGATCCTATATTTAAATATTAAAAAAAAATAGTTTTCAATTTTCTAGCTCTTTGTAATAGAAATGGCAACTTTGAGTGGTTTTTGATGAAAAAAGATCTTTGGACTTTAGTGGACGGAGATCAAAAATTCCAAATCCTCTATATTTATGAGGGTAATTTTTCATTGTCATTTTTTAGCAATGGAAATTTTAGAACAAAAGCATTATAGTATAGAAGACTCTAGTATAAAGAAATTTTCTATCTCATTTTTGATTTAGAAACATGGTCATAGATCCTCATCTTCGAATTTCAATGAAATGCTCATTTTAACCCCTAAAGTCTCAAGGCCTCTTTTCCATCAAAAAAACACTCAAAACTATCATTTCTATAGTAAAGAGCGAAAAAATTAAAAAATATATTTTTGCATATCTAATTGTAGGATCTTGTACTAGACTAGTATAAGAATGTGTGGAATAAATTTCACTAATTTTGACTTTGTAGGTTACAAGATACTTGTGTTTAAAGTAAAAAAAACAAGTTTTTTTGCACCTTGCTCAACTAATTTTTTTGGCTTTGAGCCTTCATAACCTATAATTTTTACTCTATTGATTTTGAGTTTATAACTTTATATGATTAAAAATTGAGTTGAAAGTACTGGAATTTTTTTTCCAAAAAATCACATTTATTTTTTCCTCATTAAAAATTTGTTAAGTAGAATAAGGTTCAAGATTGAGAAAAAATCTAAATTGTTAATAGTTCTAAGGTAGAATTGAATACACTAATTTCAATGGTGAGATTGTTCTAGAAAGAAATCTTAATCTTGTAAAACTTTTTTTTATGAAAAATTGTGAAAATTGAGGTTAGAAATGAATTCCACAAGTTATTTTTTTTAAAAACGTGCTCTAATTGCCCAAAAAACAAGATTGTCCATAACTTTCATATAACAAATTTAAATGGAATAACTCAAAGCTTCCCATGTATATAAAAAAATAGTCTATAAAAAATTAAATTAAATTTTTTACCTTAAGTTTTTTTGAAGGTTTTTTTCTACCCACCAAACTAAAAAAAAAGGGTGTTTTATGCCATAACTTTTGTTCCGGACTCTGATTGAAATTTTAAAAATTATATTTTCGGAAAGCTGTTGTGTTTTACTATCTTCTCAAAAAAATTCAGAAAATCACAACAAATATTGAGACCATAGGAGCTTGCCTAAAATCCATTTTGTTCTATAAGGGACAAAAAGACTTTAGAGGTTAAGGAGATTTTCAAAACTTTCAAACAAAGCAGAAATTACACTCTAGAAGCTTCAAATTGTTGTTGTTTTTGCTTCAAAGCAAAAACATGTCATTTTGAATGTCAAAATCAATTTTTACAAAAAATTCAAAATATTGAATTACAATATATAAATTCCATCTCTCTAATTAAGTAAGTCCTATAAAACCAAAAAACAACTAATATGACTTGAACTTAACTCAATGTTACAAAAATAGTAGGGATTGCCACACCTTCTTTTCTCGATTCTCAATCTTCAAAGAATGAGGATGTAGCACTTTCTCTTTAAACTGCGGAAGGCCCATTCTCAAAAGTTTTTTTTCTTCTCCTTTCAAGCGGGGAATAATGGATGTAAGATTGGGAAACCATGAAGATTGAGAAGCCGTGGAGAAGATTAACAAGCTATGTCTATTTTCATTCTTGACATGGTGAATAGGGGAGTCACACCTTTTTCATGGAAAAGAGCTCCTATTGACTCTTTTTTTCACTCCATACCTTCTCATTCTGCATAAAAATTTTGTTCTTAGAAAAGGTGTAGCAATTGAACCCGCAATATTAATAAGCTGCACTCCTACAAATTGGATGAAAACCATCCATTCTTTAACATAGAAAAAGACTCTTTGACCATCCAAAGGTCACTTTCACTTTTAGTTCCCTACTAACGTCCTTCCAAAGTTGCTTCCATAAACACTGCTTGACGGAGTGGAAGAACCAGATATTAGCTTATCTGTCTTGGGTCCAAACCAAATGAACCAATCCTATCGTTCTAAACTCAGATATTTAAATTAAATGCCTTCTTTTGGGGGATGGCTTAGTAAGTAACTAGTTGAACCAGTCAACAACTATACTTTATACAGAACAGTAAATATTTTTGAATTTGAAATTCATGTCTTAACCACTAAACAATAGACAGTCAGCAGCCCTTAGTTTGTTAACCTATAAACAAATCACGCGGATGACGTTTTCTGGCGGATGAATCTCTCCATGTAGGACATAAGTGCAACTAATCATCCTTCAAATTTTGTGTGAAAAGGGAAGGTATTCTACAATAGTTTGTCTTCCAATGAGTGTTTTTTCATTTTTTTAAGTCGACAATTCACACGGTACCCAAACGGATGATTTCCACAATGACTAGTTTGTCGTTCAAGGGTTCATGATGTCACATTCACTTGCATATATTGACCCATTATGGTTCCTTTGAGTCCCTATTGTAAGTCATAAAAATATTTAGATTTTTTTCTTAGAGAAAAAATTGAAATTACCATCAATTTTTGAAGAAAAAGTGAGAAAAAGTATATCAATTCAGGTAAACAACTAAATAAGCCTGTTACCACCTTGATTTGCAATCTGAATATTTAGGGTGCCAACTCCAAGAGGGACACATATTTTTTAGAGGTGTATGCTTGTTTCACAAATCAAACCCATATGGAATTATAATTTTATAATTAAATATTAATTTTTATAATTTATGAAATGGTCTACCTTGAAATTGCAAAATCATCCATAGAATGGAGTCATAAATGTCCCATAAACAATTCATAACCGCCTTTCCATGCATCTATTGGCACTTAAGTACTCACCAATCAAGGATTGACATATTATCCCTTATAGGCATTAATGCACTGATTTTGTTAGAAAAATGGACAAACTTGGAATGTTTTTCTGGACGGAATTGGGGCCAAAAGTAGGGGCCAAAATTCGGCAATGAAAAGAATTAGGCCAGTCTACCTTATAGGATTGGCTCAAAAAGTCTAAAGATTTTTTTATGCATGTATATTCCAATGTAAACCAATTTCTAGTAAATTTTTGTAATTAGAAGATTAGAAGACCATAGTTAATAGCATTCAAAGATTCTATTTTAGAAATTAAAGAAGTCTACTTCGATTAGAAACTAAACACCCTTTACCTCATTTCATTGGTTGGGGTTAAATTTATAAACTTTAATTTTGATGGATAAAATTCTAATAAAAATCAAGGTGGTCTATGTACTAAACATCTTTTTGTGTAGAAAAGTTGATAGTATTCTAAAGAAGGATTTTCATCATTTTCTACTTTAAATGGATTCAAATAACTCTTCCAATTAATAAGATGAAAAATTATCTTTTCAATCCTACAAAACACAAATTGACCTAGTTTTTATTGCATGGTTAAAGATTTAAGCATTAGATGAGATTTTGGGGTCCTAAAGGGCTTCAAATTCCCAAACTATTGGGAATACAAGAATGCAGGAATTGCATGAAATCAACTCTAAATCAATAGTCTAATGTGGTAGAATTACTGCCACATTAAATAATAAGATTTTAAAATATTTTTTTAAGAAAAAAATTATTTATCTAAATTTTAATTATTTATTTATTTAATTGTTTTAAAATATTTTAATTATTTTAAATTCTAGATTGTAGTAACCGATTCCCAGGATTGAGAATAGGCTTGAAACAACCCTCCAATGGAGCTGAAAAAACATCTAGTGATTGGAGGACAAAAGTAGCATATGAATGGACAAATAGCTTTCAACATTGAATGATTTTCATTCAAATTTTGTAAACAACTTTTCAAATGTTATACCCACATTATTCAATGTGTTAAGCTTGTCATTTAAGGTATTTTTAATCCCTAAAGAACCAACATGCATTTTTTGGCAACATATAAATTTTAGGCAAATATAATTGATTGGAGATTTGCATGTTTTAGGGTGAAAATTTAATAGAAGGTAGGGAAAAGGAATATCTTTTATATGCACCTATAATTCAAGACATTTGAAAATATGAGTCAAAAGTTATGGCCTCATGTATAATTTTTATTTTTAAAAGCATCATCAGTGGGCTTAGGTGGCTTAGCTTGAAAATAGGATGAACCACCTTTCTAAAGTCCTTTCTAGATAAGAGTCCTCCAATTAGTTCATGCATTCCATTTTCAAGCTACGCAAGATGAGGCAAACAAGTCCCTAGCGGCATTGTTACAGTTTTACAAACAAGCTTGTTTTCAATAGAGGCATGTCATTTTAAGGCCATGCACTAGCTTGTAAAATGAGTTTGTTTTCAATTGAAGCATGCCATTTTCAAGCCATGCAATGGCTTGCAAAATGAGCTTGTTCTCAGGTCCAAATGCCAAATCACCTTACCTCTATGAGTTTCCATTTTGTCACTTAGGATTCATGATTTTTTTATTTTTTTATTTTTTTGCAAATTTGAGTGTAGTTTTATATACTAAAAGCCCTTAAAGAGTGTAAAGTCAAAATAGGTATGTCATATGCCAATATAGCATTTGGTTCCTTAGCATTAGAGTGTTTTTCCTTAGATACAACCAAATCTTGCATATAAATAGAGTAAAAATCCACAAATTATACAAAGTAAGTGTGTTAAGTAGAAATTGTCCAAATTGTCTAAATTTGTTGTGCATGTGATACACACTAGCTAGATTGGTCTAAGAGAATTATGTAAGAACCCTAAGTTAATTTCCAGAGAGAGGTTTCACTTTCCCTATTACATTGACAAAATAGTAGAACCTCCAATTGTTAGCCTATAGGTGGAGAAAACTCAAGATAAACTAGTGGAAGGCATCTAAGACCCAAGTACGGTGATTCAAGGTGAAAATCATGCCAAGAGCTTGGCGGTGCAATCAGTTCATTAAGATTCTCTTCCATGTGGAAGATTCTTTATTTACCAAAATTTAAAGGGTATAGTGGAATTTGATTCACCTTCTTCAAATTTGCAAGATAAGAACGTAATCTTGCACATTTTTTGTGGAATTCCATGAAAAATTCCCCCAAAAAATTTGGAATTTTTTGGTAGCTAGAAGATATTCTTCCAAGTAATCAACCACCAAAATTCACGATGGAAAATTCATAAGAATTATCTAGGATGTGGTAAAATCTCACTAAAATTTATTGTAATTTATTTTATGTTATTAAAACGCTCCTATAAGTTTCAAAACATTCCAATAACTAGAAGTATTTGAACTAGTAAGATTCTTAAAAACCAATGAATTTGAAGAAAATTTGTGGAGTTGACCAACATACTGGGGGCATACGAAATTGGAATGGGTTTGAAGTGGGGTCTTTTCTTACTCCCTTATACCTACTAAAAAAACTAGGCTAGTTATTTTTTACAAAAAAATCAAACTCCAAGAGTTGAATTTTTATCACATTTTGGTGTTAAGTTGGCATTAGGTTTCGTTGTATTTTTTAGTAGGTAAAATGGGATGAGAGATTCTTCCATCCTATAAATGTTCTTATAAAGCCAATAATCCGTTTGTGATTTGGAATCTTTCTCCCAAATTTAAGATTTGGACTAGTGTAAAAAGCCAAAATTGTAAAGACTAGGTTGAAAATCTTAGTTGATAAGATTACCACTAGGAAATGAGAAGAGATGGGTGCCCTAGAAGAGTATATATATGGGCACCCATTTTCCTCTCAAAAACACCCTTTGTCACTTCTTCTAGCCATTTTTTTGACTTGTTAACATGTTGGTCCATTTAATTGGACTTTTTAGCCATTTGGGGGCCAAAGTTGTAAATGTGTGTGTGTTTTGGAGCATTTTAGCTCTAATTGTTGCTATTTCTATAAGCTTTGAAGGACTTAAGGGTCCTTTCAAAGTTTACTAACTCATTTTGAATTGTGTTTTGCAATTCTACTAATTGTTGTACGTGTTTGTATAAGTTTTCTTGAACTATTGTTGGAGTTGTATTTTTGTTCATTTTTTGTACTAATCCTAAAGTATCCCCCTTCCATACCTTGGTGATGCTGCTTAGGGAGGCCTTTAGTATCATTTATCTTTAAATTTGTACTAGCTCCATATACACAAACTTGTGTTATGTTTTAAATTGATTTTTCATACTAATCTTGTACTAACGTGTTGTATCATGCCATTATGTGTACTAACTTTGTCCAACTTTCTTTATAGTTTTTCCGTGGATGTCCACCACAACAAAGCTTTGACCTCATAGGTTTTAGAAGTTGTTAGAAATTTGGCATTTATCAAAACCACAACAAAGCTTTAACCTCATAGGTTTTTAGAAGTTGTTAGAAATTTAGAGCTTACCAAAATTACGGCAAAGCTTTGATCATATAGGCCCTTTTTCTTTAGCAAACACCAACTAAAATCACACTTGTTGCAAAAATTTCCAAACCATAGAAACCATTTGTTAGAATCTTTTAACAAAAATTGTTTAGTATTTGTCAACAAAATATCCCTTTTTAGTAAGAACCTTCTTCTTTTTTTTTTAATGTTGGGGTGACCAAATTTATAGGCCCAAGACATCTCAGGGCCATCACCCCCCGGCAAGTCCCCCAAACACCCCCTTGGTGATTAAATCCTCAGGGCAAGCCTTCCCAAGGGGCCAACATCCTAGCAAGTACCGGAGTCCCCTCAAGGACAGGGACTCCTGCAAGTTGTAGGGCCTCTAGTGTCTTGCCAAAGGACTCCTAAAACTTGCCAAGGAGCCCTTCCCAAGGGAAAAATTATCATGACAAATATTGGTTTTATCCTAGAAAAAAATATGAGTTAGAAAAAATGACAGATTAGGAGTCTAATTAGAAGAGAAGGGGGAGATTAGAGTCATAGAAGAATCCCATAGAAGTTACAGAACCTACAAAACAACCAACAAATTGCTTCAACTCTCATATACTTGAAATTTTGAAACTTAAATGCAAAGAAGATGAAGAGTATTTGAAGTGGGGAGCATTTAGATAGTTGTAAGAATTATTAGATACATTCTTAAGTCTTTGGATATGCTAGAAAAGGGCGTTTGACAAAGGCTTAATGTACAAATTGTCAACTATTAGTCAAAAATTCTAATTGACGCTAAAGTCAATTATTAGAAAATTCTAAATAAGATAAAATAGTCACCAAAGTCAAGGAAGAAGTTAGAATAGTGGCTTTTAGAAAGAAATAGCATAGTTGGACAAAAGATATTGTATTGTATGTAAAAGATCAAAATTCCATTGAAAAATCACAAAACAAAATAACAACAAGCAAAGTTGAATCAAGAAATTACGATGGCTCACAAAGAATTTGAAGGAATCTTCGACTACCTAATTGATGAAGCAAATTTTGAAGTACCATCAAGAACTTCAAGGCATGTGAATATGGTGCCATGATGGTGCATTGAAATGCCATCGAGATAATTTGGTACCAACCTCCATGCCAACTCAATATCAAAGTGATTAAATAAAATGACACTGAAACGAGCACTGAAATGACCTTTGCTATCAAAAATGTGGCCTCTGGTATCAAAATGGCACCAAAAAAATTTGTCACAACTTTTCTAATGGCGTTCTAAATACTAATTCTCACTCAATTTTATCAAATTAGTAGGAAATCAATAGAGCCGAGACCTAGAGTTGTAGGATCAAAAGTCATGTCAAAATTGAAGGTCAAATCCTAAAATTGGAATTTAGAGCTTTCCAAAAAGATAAAATAGGTTGAAATCGGAATTAAAACGGACAAGATAAAGATGGATGAAATTTAAGAACAAATTTGGATGAAAGTTAGTAAAAAATATTAACTTAGAACAAAAATAGGAGGTTAAGACCTAGTAAAAATCTTTGAAATTCCTTATCATTTTGTATAGGTAATTTTAGGCATTAATAATATAAATCTTTGAAATTATAAAAGTAGCAATTTAATAAAGGAAATCCAGCGTCTTTGAGAAAAAGGCTTCTATTGATCCAAAAGTGTGGTCCAAAGGCTTCCAAAGGCTTCTAGTGATCCAAAGGCTAAACTTTGTCTAGCCATACTCTTTGTAAGAGTGTCCATTTTTTATGATTTTTATATTTTTTTAAATGACATCATCTGATCTTGCACTAAAGGTGGTTTCAATCATATTTCAACCACTTCAACAAAAAAATTTATAGTGGCCTTAATTAGTTTGGTCACTTAGAGCCACTTCTTGTAATTAGAGTATATTCCATTGGTTCATTTAAAAGTTTAAGACATTAGAAAATATCCATTGCTTGGAAGGCACAATGGACCACGCTTAGGCACTCATTTAGGATACAAACTTAGGTAAAAAAACAACTAAAAATTGGTTGTGGTTGCTTAATTATCAAAAGTGGGTAAATAAGCGTTGGCAACCTCTTAAGAGGTTCATCCATTTTTCAAGCCTAATGGGTAACTTATGGTAGAACCATACATCCCCAACCAAGGACCTATGCCCAACTTGTAAGGTGCAACTATTTCCAACCAAGGTTGGAATAGATTTTGAACCAAGATTGGAACAAATTTCCAACCAAAAGCTTGGAATGTGTTTTTTTCTTCATTTTTAAGGTTGAGACTAATAAAGTCATGACACATGTCCTTAAGTTGTGAGCAAGAAAGTAGGAAGTAATGAGCATGAAATTGATTCTTGAATGATCATAATTGGAAGACTCTATATGCTTTTTGGTCAATACTAATAATGGCGACAATTCATTTTAAAGGGAAGAACTTTGTCAAGGATGTAGTCGTCAAACAATTCACGCTTCACCTCCTACCAGCACATCAAGCAACTCTCAACACCCCACTGTTGTAGAGTCAGATAGGGGGCAAAATCTATCATTGCATTAAGACGCTTGAGATGGGAAAAGCCATAGTGAAAAAAAGGGGATGGCAATAGAAACTGCATGTACTATAGCATTGTCTTTTTTCCAAGCATAGCATTGAGGATGCTCTTAGCTCCTAAACATCCCAAGGGATCAAAAGTATCCTCATATAGTTTAATTCCAATTCAAAGTGCTGTAACTTTTGCATTCAATGTCTAAATTCAATCAAACTTTTTGGAAAATCTGCACTCTTTTATAGTTTGTGTAGTAAATTTTTTTGATAGATCCAATATGCACTAATTTTTTGTAAGCCAATCGAAGTTCAAAGGTTCTATTTGAGTTCACCAAACTGCATTTGAAGGCTACATCTTTGGGGGCTTGTATCTCCTTCATCCAATGTTTGTTTTCAATCAGATCTGTTGGGTTATATTCCCCTTGAAGTCTTGTTGTTGTGGTAAAATTTTCGTGTCAATCCATGTTATTTTGAATGTTTGAGAGCAATTCAAAGTTCAAAATCCCAACATTTTTGGATTACAATGAACTTTGGCATCTTGTTTCTTCTTCATAAAGTGTCCGTTTCCAATAACTGTTTTTGATAAAGTTGTGCATACTAGTCTTGTTTGTGTGGTTAAAATTTCATATCAATCCAAGAAGTTATGATTGACTGGGAAACATTTTAGTAGGAGGTTGGGCCTCAAATGTATTTTTTCTTGCTTCTTTTTAAATTTCAAAGTCATTTTGGAGACACAATGAATAAGTAGAATGGTATTTTCTTTCCCCAATGTGTTTGTATGCTGGTTTTAAATCACTTTACAGTTTTAAGCTTTTTCATTTGAGTAGGTTTAGAAATAGAATTTCACCTCCGAATGTGTTGCTATAAAAATTTCATCATCCTTTTTCAACACTATAACATTATAATCTTGCAATCTATGCGACCAGTTGCCTCCAAATTTGATTCACATCATCTACAAGACGTACACTTCAAGACTGAACGGTTCCTGTAACTTAGTGACATTTAGATCTATAACACTTCAAAAGCAATGATGTTTTTTGAACCCCAAAAGACCGTGGTCTTTTAGGGGTTAAGTGGTCGGCTATGGGTGGTATGCCAAAACGAGGATCCAGACAACGACAACTTGGGCTGGTCATCATGTCTTTACTTCTGAATAATTCGAAGGCCAAGCTTCCTGGCTCACATCCTGCCCTCCCTCTGCGACGTGGCAGAACATGATTACTCATGTGCAACAATTGACGGCCTACTTCTCAACACGATTATGTAAGCTTTCCCATATGTTAATAACTTGAGCTGCAGGTGCAGCCTGAGCATCACTTCACAAGTACAACTGGCTTAACTTTTGTCAACCTCAGCTGCATTTGAAGCTTTTAAGTTACCTTATTTCTGTGGAGGGATGGAGACTTCTGTCTTGCAAGTGTCAATGGCTTTGAAATTGCACTGGCAGGCACTAACTCACTGTTACCGTCATTTAATATGTGGAAGTCAGTCGGGTGACATGATCGTGTGAATCATGAGAGAACTCTTATTGCTTCTTTTCTTTCTTATGCAAGGCAGTAAACCCGTTTCACAAAGTGGGACGAGCAGGGTGAAAATCTCAAAAAATTTACCTTGAAAAAATGCAGGATTTAAAAAAAAAAATTCATATACGATTTTTTTTGAAATTTTTGAATTCGTATTTGCAATCAGAGACCCCAAATTAATCAGAAGAAGTCAAGAATATATCCTAGACACGATTGAAAATAGAGGCAAGATTTTAATTTTTCCCAGAGAACTTGCATTTTTACCTTGTTGATCCTACAAACTTTGTGGGATGGATTCAGCGTCTTACCCTCTCTTATGATTCACATCGAGCTAGTGACTAGACAAGTATAAGGAGATTGCAATCTGGTGGAGTGGCACTCTCTTTGTATTTATCCTCTAATGGACCAACTTGCTAAATTTGGCAATATAGTAATTTTGGACAGGTACATGCAACTAGAGATTTCCATATTTTGGCCCAAACTTTAATAGAAGGTGTGGACAAGGAATATCTTTCATGTGCACTAAAATTAAGTACATTTGGAAATATGAGTAAAAAATTATGGCCTAATATTTTTGTTTTTTTTCTTAAATGGGGTAGTCCGGGTAGATTTTTTTTAAATCACTTTTTTCAAAAACAAAAACTTAAATTTGATTTTCTAGATTTTTATATATGTGGAAAGCTTTTAATCATTTCATTTTGATCAATGAGTCAAAAGTTATGAGGAGTTTTAGTTTGTGGGTAGTTATGGATTCTCCACTCAAAAATAAATTTTGGAGTCTTTTGTTTTACTCAATTCTCAACATTTTTGGGAAAAAAATAAAATCATAGGATGTAGGTTGTTTACTACAATATTTCAGCCATAGGCATTTTTCAATTCCATAACAAATTCTCAACAATTAAATATTTTAAAACATTCTCTACTTCTTTCTATTTACTATTTTTTTCTTGTATGTTGTACAATTCCAAATGATTTGAAATTTTTTAAGCATGTAGCCAACTTACCTTGAAAAATGAATCCAAAGAAGCACTACCATTTTGGACATTTTTCATACAAATGTGAGCTTGTAAACTGCAACTGCCTATTTTTTTTAGGGCCATAAAAAGGATTTCTATGAATTCTAAAGCTCATAGCTTGCAATCTATGTGGTGGAAATTTCTGAAATTTTTTCCACATGTTCTCAAGTCAACATATTACAAGATCCAAAGGTTACATGTGTCCAAATTTCTTTTTTTCCAAAATTTGGTACTTGTACTAGAAATGGCAGTTTGGAAGCATTTTTGGTGAAAACATATTCAAGGAACTCAAGGAGTCAACGTAATTTCCTTAGAAAAAACAGGAACCGATGCTGAACTTCTAGATTGATTTCCATGGATATTAACTGAATGAAAATTAGGCTGCAAATAGGCTGTTAGCCAGTTTGTTTCATATGTGTCAAAACAAAACCCTGTAATAGGCTGTCAGTCTAATTAACATTACACAACTTATTTGACCCTCCCAAACGTGGATTACCTGATGATATGATAAGAAGTCATCAGTAGGTCATATAATGAAGTCTTGGAGTGGGGTTTGTTTTCTTACAATAATTTGTTTCTTGTTGACAGGCCATGGCTGCCTTCTTTGGGTACAAGAATTAACATAAACTGGAGCGCATGCATGGTGACGAACTTATGAGCTTTATGGTCAGACTTTTCAAACCACCGGGAATAGTACATGCTAGTCTATAATAAGTTAAAGAAGACCTGTTTGACACAAAGTTGAGGAAGTGCAAAGCATTTTATAACTTGGCCCGTGGTGGTACAGATTCAGCAAATGTCTGGGGCTGTCTAAGGTGGGCACCTCCTAAAATGCCATTTTCTGATACTGTGACTAGTCAAATTTTCATTGGTTTTCTTGTTGGCAAGTGGAAAGAAGGTTCCAACGCATCAAAGAACGTGACATTTGGATACCGTATGCAAAAGTTAGGATTGAAGGTCAAAGTCGTTTGAAGTAATCAGAGGTTCTAAAATCATTTTTTTCACATAGATACATATTGATTTTGGAGATGTACACAATCTTGTATGACGGTGATTTTAGGGTAGTGGCGCATTTAGGAGGGGGGGGGGGCACCTTACATTATTCTCATAGGTCGGGGCTAATTAAAGGTAGGTATCCCAGATGCAACATTGATTGAAAACACCATTGTCACTAGAATGGGTACATTTCCAAAATCAATATGTACCTCTGTGGAAAAAACGATTTTGGAACATCTACCAAAAAAACTTTGACTCTTTGTAAATTTTGCATACAATATGAAAATGTTGTGCGTTCTTTAGTACATCAGGAGGTCCTTTCACTTGCCAACAAGAAAATATGAAAATTTGACTAGTCTAATAAATAGTAACTAGGCATTGTGGTAGCAAAAACTGACAGTTTGGGAGATATCCACATGTAGTTTGTTTTTTCTCGTTTATTTTAGATTGTGTAAAAAGCAATTTTTACTGGAGCGATGAAATGAATCTATCTTCATCAATAGGAGTAGATGAAAATATATAATATATTATTTCATCTAAAATAAAAAATAAACTATCTAATAAAAAGGGATTTGGGAGTACCAAACAGTAAGATCCTCTATGGCATACCCATTATGAACCAAAGGCCAATTACAATCCCTAGTTCTAAATGCAATTTTGCTCTCTCGCATTCTAATGTACAAAGAAGTGTAATTGGGGTTCAAAAGGGTGGAATTGGGTTGAAAAGTCACCATTTTATGAATTCAATGAACACTATTACATAACTTCTATACATAGAAGAAGATTCCTATAGTATTTTACAATGTGACGACACACTTCTGGATTGTCACTGAACCCATGTAGGAAATTATGAGAGACACACTACTATCTAAAAGAGCAAGAATGGTCTGCCCATGGTCCATAATAGGAAGCTAAGTTGTGTTAGTTTGCTTTAACTATCTAAAATATATCATCTATCTTTTTCCAAAAATGAGTTGACCAAAATATTTGTGGAATATTTTTTGTTTTTTCATTATTTTATCATTAAAAATTTATGAATCCAATAAGTGTAACTATGTGTAGTGACCAAATGGACCACAATGGGCTCTCTACCTTAGTGCAAGGACATAGTTTCAAAGGCCCAATCACATGGACATTGTTTCTAAGGCCCATATAAACATGAGCTTGGTGTTGGGCAAGGAAAAGCACTTGATACCGTCTCGCCCCCTAGTAAAAATGATGGAATTTATTATTTACTAGAGATTGAAATTCAAAGTTTATAATTTCCAATCCATAATCCCCACTAATTAGAAGAGGTTAATGATTACAAAATAAATCAACTAGAAAATGGAAGGCAAATTTTACTTCAAAAAACAAAAGCCGGGTCTCTATGGTCCAACCTCGTTCACCACAATCCTCGATGTCCATAGATTGAAGCCTTTAAAACCTTGTTCTTACATTGCAATTGTTTCTCTCTCTCCATGTGTTCATGAAAAAAGAGCAACACCAACCTCAAATTTTGTAACAAAACTACAAGGGAGTCCTTGTAGTTGTTTTCTTTGAGCAATTTTTTGCTAAAAAGTGATGCAAACTTTGTAATAGGAAATATTTGGCAAGATCAATTATTCCTTTTTTAGTGGATGAAATTGTCGAAATAATAACGCCCTATTTTGGATGGATGTACACTCTTGAAATGAATAAATGCAAATTTCATCCACATATTGCATGTTTCATCCATTTCCGTAGACGTACCTTGTGTTCCGCGAACTCGCTGAACCCCGGACCTTCAGGGGGGTCCTTCCTTGAGTTGGTTGAACTGAGGGAGGCCACTGCCCTAGTGTTGTAGCGGTGTCCTCCAGCGTACGTGAGAACAGGACCCTCTCTCCCGAATTTTGTTTTGTCTTTTACTTTCCAGCGAATCATTGCTCCCAAAAGAAAACTTTGATTGGTTCTTTCCAGAGATTTCAGGGGGCTGATTTTTCAGGGAGTCCCGTCCAGTCAAAGGGGAAGGTCGCCAGGTCTTCGGTCTGGTGGCCTGGTACTACAGAACAGGAGGAGCTGAAACCGTGAAAGTCCGAGGAATGAGTCAGTAAATTCCTGGACCCGGAAGTAAACTGTCACATCTAATAACCAACTCCCAAACTGAGTTTTATCATAAACCTCCAGTCCGCCCTAATCTACCGATTCAGAACAGAATTAACCACAGAAAGTCTCAACTTAGTAATCCCAGGTTAGTTTCGAAGCAACCCGTAATCACGCATTCCGCTCAGGTCATAGCCTCCTGCAAGCCGAGCACCCGAGCAGAGAGCCGATGGACGATGAAGAAGGCCGAAAAGCCACGAGCTTCGGAAGAAACTCCCGGATTTTGAGCACTGCAGTGGAGCTTCAGTTCACAGAAGAAAAGAAAGGAAACCCAAACCGGAAGGACTGACAAAGTCACACTCAAAGTCACGAAACTAAACAATAAGTTAAGCTTAAGGTAGAGCTTGACTGAAGGAGAGAGGCGGACGGAAGCCTATCGTCTTTTCCCCTCTTTGACTCGGACCTTACCTTCCAGACTGTCGAAGTTGTAGGTGGTAGGACGGAAACGAAGTTACCGCTCATCGATATTCCCCCATTGATCTTCCGAGTGGGTGCGTGACGGTCTAATTGGGAACTGAGGGTGTGGTGCAGTTCGGCAGATATTTGGGGTGCTTTACATGGGGTTAACGGAGCTTGGACTTGGGGTGTGATAGAGACAGAGCTCGTGCTTCACTTTGGCGAGAACGGGAGGGGATTTGCCGTTGAAACTGGAGGGGGAGGGGGATGATGAGCTGAGATTCCTTATAACGAGTTGGCTGATCATGCGCAGCCAGGGGTAGGATTTCGGGCCACTGGATATGGTGAATTGCGCTCGCGCTGGTGCTTGAGTTGAGTGAGCCTTGTTCAGTGGCTATGGTGCTCACGAGGTTGGGAGGATTGAAGCGACGTGTGGAGGGTCTGGCTAATCCCGATTTTGCGTTCTTTTCGTGGTTTAGTTGCAAGACATCGGTGGTGGTGGTTTTATCAGGGCTTTTTGAGAAAGAGGCGACGTTGAGGGAGAAGCTGTGGAGGTCGTCTTTATGAATCCTGTCCATTTCGAGGTACGGCGCCCAATTGCATGTGGTGCAATGTACCAGAATTCTGGCCGTGAATTCGAGCTCTGGGGAGTAACTTAGTAGTTGTCCCTTGACAAACAAACCTATTGAAAAGGGATGGTTAGGTCTGCCCCGGATATGTGGACCGTGTGGTGCTTGGAGATATGAAATGGGCGTCTGCAGATGAGCACAACTGCAAGCACCCAGTTTACCTCCCTGGGGCTAATTGTAGCTGGAGAATGCTGTCATTCCTGGTGAAGCTCATCTTCTATGGACTTGGGGTGTGGATGATTACGCGACCGCTGGCTGTAGCCGCGGGGCCGGAACCCTTGCGAGGGCCTCTTGCAATTTCGGATGGAGATTCAGGGGCCGTGATTGTCAGAGGTGAATCTCAGCCATGGCCACTTTCTTGGGTTTTGTTGCAACATCATGTCAGGTGTGAAGTTTAATCTAGGGTTCCCCTGCGAAATGTCTCTTCTCATATACACCATGCTTATAATGACTCTTCTGGAAGCTGTTTCTAAAAAGAAAGTCCTTGTGAAATTGAATCCAAGCATTGTCACATCATGGGTGATGGTTTTTGACAGTATTTGCACTGAAATGACGATCGCGCCTTTTATTTATACGTGAAATCGCTGAAATGTGTCTGGAAATCTAGGTTTGCAATCTACTCCAGCAGAATCATTGATTAGTGGAGACCAACGAGCTTTGAAGGATTGGGCAAGCGCGCTTTTAAACGAGACATATAACATCAAATTACGTTGGATATCTGACAACGCCTCCTCACCATGTGGATGGTATGGAGTAGAATGTGGGTATACGAACGGAGAATATCGAATCACCGTCATCGATTTTTCCCGTTTCAACCTCTCTGGACCCATGCCCTCTGGTCTTGGCTATCTGACAGGTCTGCAATCGTTAGCATTGGCTTCCAATAACTTCAGTGGAGGGATTCCTGTTGACCTCGGGAACTGTATCAACCTCAAGGTTAGTTCAAGCTTGGATTGAGATGGAGTTCAATTGTTCTCCGTCTTTCTCATTGAGACCCTAAATGTTTTGAATATGTTTTTTCTTCTCTAGAAGCTAAGTTATCTAGTAGAGGCTCTGCCGGAGGTATTTTAGAATACCTAGCTGCATTAAACCCTACCAATTGTAACGCCAATTAAGGCAGTTTCGATTTGTAAACCCTGCCAGTGTAGCGCAGCTAGGTTTTCTAGAATACCCCTGCGTGGTGGACTCTAATGCTACGAGTTCAAACTGTGCGTAATGCTATTTCAAAACATGGCGTCTTTTCTACGTTTGCATTTGAAAATGTGGTGGTTATGGATTATGGTTATGACTCCTGCTCTTTACAGCACCTTTTATCTGTAGAAGGGAAGCGTTTGTTCATACGAGTTTCTTATACCAGGGAGATGTATCGTTTTCTAGTCCATCAGAAACACTCCAGTTTTGTAGTCTGAGTTACTTCACACATGCTAGAATGTGCTTATTTGACGCGATGGCATGTCCTGCAGTCGTTGGATCTCTCCTTCAATAATTTTCAAGGGAGCCTCCCTGGAGAGGTATTCGACAATTGTGGGAACTTGGAGTACTTTAACGTCACAGGGAATCAATTGGTAGGGCCGCTACCCCAGCAGCTATGGAGTTGCATAAACATCCTCGAGATGCAATTCGCCGACAACAACTTCACGGGTGATCTGACCTTGAGCGTGGGTCGCCAGCACCGCTTGTTAAAGAGACTGGAGGTCGTGAACGTGCACTTAAACAAATTGTCCGGAAATTTGTCCGATGTCCTAGATGTCATTGGGTGCTCTAAACTGGCGCACCTTGACCTTTCCTTCAACCAGTTTCACGGCGTCATTCCAACTGCGCTGGGAAGTTGCAGTGAGCTTTCATATCTCAACCTTCAAGGCAACTTGCTGACGGGCACAATACCAGCAGAACTCGGTCTCTTGCAGAAACTAGAGTGCTTGGGTTTAGGCAGGAATCGCATCACAGGGACCATCCCTGAAAATGTGACGCAGTGCCGGTTGCTCTATGCGTTTGATGTGGGCTTGAATTCTCTCTCTGGATCCCTACCGAGATGGTTGAGCCAGATGCCTAGTCTCCGCTATTTCACTGCTCACTCGAACAACATTTCGGGGAAGATTCCGCTTGAACTTGCCCAAGCACCTACGCTGTCCCACTTTGACGTGGGTAACAACAGTTTGAGTGGTGAAATTCCTCCAGAGCTTGCGAATCTGACCACCTTGCGGTTCCTACGCTTGGCGAGGAACCGGTTCTTTGGCTCTGTGCCATCAACTTTGGGCAACTTGACTGCCTTACAAGGGCTGGATTTATCAGTGAATTTTATTACTGGACCGCTACCGTCCTCGTTTGGGAACCTCCAGAGCCTCCTGTGGTTGCAGATGGCGGATAACCAACTGACTGGCGCAATTCCACCCGAAATGACCAGGTGCTCGAGTTTGCTGTGGCTGAACCTGCGCAACAATCGCTTGACGGGGGAAATGCCGACCGATTTCTTTTCGCTGGGCGTGGATGCGGGGAGCACGTTTTTAGCCATTCAGCAAGCGAATGATTTCCCTCCGATCAACTTTGGCGAGTGCTCGCTGACACGGAGCTGGATACCAGGGGAGGATCCACCGTTTGAAAACATGGCGAAGAATTTGAACCATGACATGTGCCGGACGCAATGGCTGGAGATTTTGAAAGGGACGAAGGTCTCGATGGCTTACTGGCAGCTCTCCAACAACAGCTTCATGGGGCCGATTCCCGTGCCATCCCCGCACCTGTCCAACCTGTCTTGCCTTTTTCTGTCACGGAACAATCTTTCAGGCTCAATCCCGGCAAATTTCAGCCATGTTCCATTTATCAACATCGACTTGCAACACAACCACATCAGCGGCTCCATTCCAGATATATTCGAGACTCTGGCACCCACTCTCCAAAGCTTACAGCTTTCGTACAACAACCTCTCGGGTCCGCTGCCGAGCTCCTTAAACAAGCTGAGCTTCTTGTGGAGTTACAACTTCTCAGGAAACCCCGAGTTAGAAGGTCCCGTGCCTTACAACGCTTCCTTTCGCAACTTCGATCCCACTGCTTACCTCAACGACACGAAGCTCTGCAGGTGGAAAGACGAGACGCAGATTCCTAAACCGCAGGAAATGAGGTTCTGCTCCAGCTTATCCCCTACCGAGCTTCCTCCCAACCAAAGCGGGTTCGTAAAACACTTGGTACTAGCCTGCACACTCATTGGCGTCTTCGGTGGCATTTTACTGTTCCTTGCAGTGGGTTCTCTGTTTCTGTTATTCTTGAAGTGTAGGAAGATGCACTTGCTGGGAAGAAAGAAAGCCGCTGTGTTCATGGACGTGGACAGCGACTTCAGGCTGTACGACTCGTCCCCTATGCGCCTTTACATTCCTATCACATGCTTCGGCTCCCTCAAGGCCTTAACATACTCGGATCTCGTCGTCGCGACTGACAATTTCAGCTCGGCGAAGATCATTGGTGATGGTGGGTTTGGGATGGTGTACAAGGCGAAGCTGGCAGACGGCAGCGTTGTGGCCATTAAGAAACTTGTTCTCGACGGAGCTCAAGGGGACCGAGAGTTTCAAGCGGAGATGGAGACTTTGGGGCTCATCACCCACCCCAATCTGGTGCCCTTGCTGGGATACTGTTGCAGGTCGAGAGAGCGTTTACTTGTGTACAAGTGCCTCACCAACGGAAGCTTGGACGACTGGTTGTACGAGAGTGAGGAGCGCGCGGCCATTCTTTCCTGGCCACTTCGGTTACGCATCGCTGCAGGCATAGCGCAAGGCCTGGCGTTTCTTCACCACCAGTGTAAGCCCTTGATTATCCACCGCGACATGAAAACCAGCAACATTCTTTTGGACGAGAATTTCGACGCGTGCTTGACCGACTTTGGGTTAGCGCGTCTCATGGACCTGCAAATGACGCATGTGAGTACCGTGGTGGCCGGTACACCGGGATACGTCCCGCCAGAGTATGGGCAAACCTGGAGAGCGACTGCGAAAGGAGACGTATACAGCTTTGGGGTGGTGATGCTGGAGCTCGTGTCGGGGAAACGACCCATTGGGCCGGCGTTTCATGGGATGGAAGGAGGAAACTTAGTCTCCTGGGTGAAGAGCCTGACGAAAGAGAATCGGTACAGTGATGTGTATGATCCTGTTGTTGCGAAAACGGGAGATGGGGAAGCGCTTCAGGATTTTTTGACACTGGCGGTGTCTTGCACCTCGTTTGATGTGCGGGTGCGGCCCACGATGCTGCAAGTCACTGCAGAACTGGAGGAGCTCAAATTGCAGCAACAAATCATCACAACATCGGGGTCTATCAAGCTAGAGGATTGAGACACTCAGGCCTTTAGTGGTTGCGTTCGCTAGTTGCCTTGCAAGTTATGGTGGCAGGACGAGAGCGTTGATTGTCCAGTGACTGTTTGTGATACGACTCTCTGTGTATTATAGCACCAGGAGTGGGGAGCAGGAGCTTGTGGTTAGAGGTCAAGACTCATTGATTTTACGTCAAAGGAATTAATTAGATCTCAGACGAGGCGTGTTGGAAAGGAAGCTGTAAATACTATGAGAGGTTTAATTAGCTTAACACTCCTGATATTTAGACTTGAATGTAAATTTTCAGTTTTGACCGCCTAGAATCGAAATCCTTGTGCCGGCTTGTGACAGGCAGAAGGTTTTTAAGTGTAGAGGGAGTTATTATGTTGTAACTTCGAATTCTACTGTTGCCCCCATGAAGTTCCATTACTATTGGGAGCTGGATATACACGTACACTACTTTAGTACCACCTTCTGGCAGGGCAGGGCAGGGCCGGAGCGCCTGTACTTAACTTCGCCCCTGTGACAGACCTGACTTGGCCCTTCAGGTCATCAAATTTAGATATCCCATCCAAGGACGTGATTATTAAAATAGCAGCAGAAGCTGCCGCTCTATGGATGATTAGAACAACTTTGGGTACGTGTTCCCTGCAACCTTATTGGGAAGACCCTAAATGGGAGGGCAATTTGTAAGAGGGTGAGACCTAGTTTCCTGGGTCAGAATGTAAGCTCAATTGATACAAGATCAGCTTTGCTCGAAATGCAAGGACGGCCCTGTGTAACCATTTTACTTGAGGAGCTTCTTGACTTGCTTTATAATGTTATGGCTCAGTGGTGCACACTGTCTGATTGCAACTAACTCTCTCAATGCGTTATTTTGGCTCACTCATGTACAACCTTGTACAGTACATTCAAGCTCTCATCGGATTCTTTTTTAAACAACTTTACGTTTCTCGCATGTATCTTTATTAAAATGAATGAGAGAAATGCGCACTATGGATTGTTAAGATTCAGGGCATCAGGGCTGATTCCGAGGTGCTACGGTATCCCCATTACGAATGCTTGAGGGCTGTTTGTATGAAAGCCATTACAAAGTTGACCATCTTATTTTTTTCTTGAGTCAATTTCTGAGTTCACATTACCTTTCATCTACACTAAACTGATTCGTTCTATTAGTGCCAGTCGGTGCCACTTAAGTACCAAAGTAATGCTATTTTAACTTAGTGCAGGCTGAAATACTATATTACTCGACTTTTCACAGACAACAAAACTTGTTGTGACACTGATTTTACAGGGGACACTAATTTTGTGGCCAAACTAACGGGATAAATCAGTGTGTAGTCAGTGTGAAACGTACGGTGAATAATTGCTTTAAAAGGCGTTTTTTTGTTGCGGTTTGTACACTTCATTATGTGCAGGTTGTATGACGAATAATAGGCCACTGCTGAAGTGAAAAAAAAGCCGAGAAAACTGCCATGACCTGACTGCACCCAACTCGGAAGCCTTTCCCAACCTTTGGTAACTGAGCTGGAAGTGAATTAGTGCACGCACTTGTCTGCCCTGGAAACTGCGAATTTTGCCATGAAACAGTCAATGGAGACTTCAGTTGCCAGATTGTTGAAAGAAGTGAAATTCAACATTGAATGCATGGATGGACTTTTTTCCTGGGAGACAACGGTTGGCGGTTATAGTTATCGGTTGTTTGGTATTCTAAGTCACAACCAACACCTTTCTGTATCCCTTTCCACTTTCACTAACCCCCCTTCATTTGCTATCGTCTTCACCTGCAAGCCTTTTTTCTCCACATTAAATATCTGAACATGCAGCTTAACCTAAATCCAAAACAGAAACTTTTCTTGAAAATCATGATCTGAGATCGGTCAAGTAGATGAACCACCGCTGATTCCAAATCGTCAGCATGCCTGCATTCCCGAACAGGGGACAACATTGCAGGCTCTTTGCTGTGGTGGGTGCAGAAGTCATGCATGATTTCGGAAAGCTCGTATTGGTTTCAAGTGAGCCTGATGACATACAATACAAGGATTTGCAAGAAAATTCCAGTTTTGGCTCGGCATTTGATTGACTGTTAATTGGAGGCCAATGCCGACATCATGGAGGTTCAATGTTTGGCGGAGGCGACCCTCATCCCAGCAGCCCGACTCCTCGCAATATCAGCAGATCATCCTCACTCACAAATACGTGGTGGCTCTGTTTGCCTTCCTTGTCTCTGTAGATCTGGTAACCTCTCCAATTCCATCGAGTTCATGAAGAATTTCACATGTTTTGGAGGCTAGGGTCACTCGGAAGTAGAGTAATGTATCTGTAGGTTTGAAAATACTATTGTATTGGTCATTGTCAATTGAGATATCCGTCAAGCATCGCAAACACGAGGGTATGAGATTCCAAACTTTTGCATCAAACTCTGCATCAAACGGAGTCTGGAACTGGTGAAAAACTCCGCTTGAGACTCACTGAGTACCCCTCCAGTTGATACAGAATTTTAATCCATGAATATCATGCACCCTGTTTCTGAAAAGAGGAAGAAGAGTTATGGTGTACTAGCCGTCAAATAGAGGATACTATTACTGTCAATTTGAGCATTTTAGTATCCTCCACCTTAGATGTTATGCTCTGAAATTTGGGGTCTGTGAATGGTGGCTGCAGATCGAGATCGTGGGAGTGCTGTGTTACCAACTGTTCACAGCAAGCTATTTCCCATGGCATTTGTATCCCATGATGCTGAACCGAGCTGTGGAGCTTGTTGCCTTCATTTGCTCTCGGGGCTACATTCCCTCCTTGGTATATTGCCAACGACAACCTTGGTCTTCTCCTCTGAGTTGAATGATTTGTGTGCTTCCAGGACAAGAAAAGGCACCCTGAATTAACAGATTTGTGTTGGTTTGGACGACTTGGTTCGGACAGATTTCTATTGATTCTGTTAATGCTCTCTGAATCAAGTCGTCGAAACCACCAAAAATCTGATGGTTCGGGGTGCATTTTCATGTAGTGCTGAAATTGCGAAATCCTTCTTCTTCGCATGTATACAAGCCAGGTGTGTATTTTAATGATCTCGTGTTGCGTGATGTGACAGTACTCCATTGCACAAATTTCGTTGTCGCTGCTCTCCATCTCCGTGTATGCGAAACAGCAACCGTGCAAACGATATGCCTGTGCTGCACCCCTTGTGTTGTACTGCATTCTGCTCTCTTACCAGGTGGGTCAATTCATCACACGTAAGCTACTGCAGTATAATGCTGCCTTTTCCACTAATTTAATATTTTTTTAAAAGGTATGTTTGCACTTTCTGTTACGGATGATGTTACTGAAGTGAATCCAATTCAATGTAGTACGTAAAGATCGAATGTTAAGTGTGATGCACATTCACCAGATCTTCGTGGCAGTAATGGTGGTGAAAGTGTCGAGAATGCCCATGGCAGACGATGAAGGCCACATTATCGCCAACTGGCCCTCGACACAAGTTTCTCCGGTTGCCAATGTGGAAGACCCGCACTTACGGCCCCTTGTACGTGCTCCTTCGCTCCCTTCCCTTACTGCTTGACAACCATACTTATGGCACATCAATTTGAGGAAGAGAATTATACAATTTGAGTCAGTTGAAGCATTTTAACATACGTAGGAGTGATTTTTGGAAGATGTATAGAGCTGTGGAGAGATCTTTGAGATAAAATCTTCTAGCCCTAGTTAACGCGATTTCAAAGTGTAAAGTGACAGCACACCACCCAATTTGCATTCAAGGAATAAGTGGCCATAAGCATGTAGCCAAGTCATGCTTACACCACGTGTGATAAGTCCAACCAAGTGTATGAATAGGTGAGTGGCTAAACTGGCTATTAGTAACAGGGTCAGTGGGATCAGGTCCCTAACGGCATCACTACCTTATTGTTTTCTGTGAAGATCAGATCGGTAGGAACACATTGCTAAGCAGGAATCAAGGTCCTAGCCAATCATTCTGTCTACGATAAAGGCAACAAGCAATATTGCATTAATCTGCTATTTGTAAAATGAAATTATAACTTACAATATCAACAGGGCATACAAATTATTGGTTTGTCTCCACGGGCCATGCGAGCACGCGTCATCAACCAAGTGGTGCCCAATGAACGACAGTCCGCCCAGGTTGCCTCAAGTGCCAACAGTAAGCCCCTGTTGAGTGACCCCACGGAGGTCATATATGCAGTTCAGCAGCCTGATGGAGAAAAGGTGAACCTTAGCTCACAGAGAGCAATCTCAACTAATCATTCTTAGTCATAATCAATCTAACGCTAATTCTAGCAGTGACACAATTCTGTTAGCCTTTTCAGACTGACACAATTTGATTTGTAGATGCAGCTTGCAATTGCAAGGATCTGTAAGACTTCAGAGACTTCGCAGCCCACGGGGACAACTAGCACCAGTACCTCAGCAAAGCCGCAGGGACAAAGCCTGGCAAGTCACTTGAGGCGACCCATGAGTCCACCCCTGCCAGAAGACACTACTATTATCAATGTGCCGGAACTGCAAAGGAGCAGTCCCATCGAGGAGCTGGATGACATTGAAATTCACGATCCATTGCCTCCTTAATCCTCTTCACAAACTTTAGTAACACGATTGTTAATGCGATAGGTGTTGGCTATGAGTTGTCCGTAGCAGTGGATTGGTGATAATAAGCGACCGCTACAATTTTCACTCATGAGTTGCTGTAGAAATCAAAATCTGCAGTGTAAGACTTTTCTACCTCTGATCCAGATTTTTTGTACTGAACTAACTAAGTATCAGACACCGGTTGATAAGGACACTGAATGATTCTAAGGTACTTCACCTGCAACTGATAATTTAGCCTGGACCTGCGACATTTTTACCATCGAAAACCGAACAAGCTCTGAGATCTGCGAGCCAGAAAAATAAGAAAGCTGCTAGCGCCAAAGCAATTCCATCAGAATCCCGAAATAGCGGCACGGTTAGGTTTCGAAAACATTCGTACCTTACAAATGCAGAACGTGCCCCACCAGTAGAAGATATTCAAGAAGTTGTACGAGGTATACAAAATTTATGGATATAAAGTATACATAAAAATTCACACTACGATTCTTACACAGATGTAGTAATCAAAGTCTATGCTCACAATTCTCTAGAGAGCAAGTTGAGCTTATGCACCTACTTTGCACCTGGAATTCATGTTTCGTTTTCGGTTGTCTGCTTTCGGGAATCTTCTGGACTAGATCTGGCGTATCACACTGTAACTAAGACAATCCACACCAGAATCCACAGAAGGTACTGACTGGGATTGTATTAATGCTCACAGCTTGAAGTAGTCTTCTCTAAACTCGTCCCGCCTTCTCAGCTCCACAATACACACGCTAATTGTTTGTTGTCTTCGCTGCAGTAACAGCTTAACGATCACACTGTCTCATTTTTGGAAGATAAACAAAAAGGATTCGCGAAAAAAAGATCCGCAGAAAATTATGTGTCTGCATCAGGTGCACTCATACATGTGGGACTCTTGAGAGATTGTTTCTCTGTTGTCGTCTGCAGTTTGATTTCATCTGACAAAGCGACCTTCACATTAGAAAAGAGCTTCAAACGAGGTAGTTTTCTCTGCTCTGTGAAGATGCTCTCAAAGGTACGTTAGCTGGATCTTCAATTATAAAACTGGCGTTTCGACATGCTGACTTGTGTGCACGTTCAGATTCTCTTAAAAGAGAGCCTCCTATTTGCCATCGAGAACGATGGAACCCAATGCCCATAAGTCGATATAGGGGCTAAGGGTACAGCCATCTCCTTCTCATTCTGGTAGGAGATCCTTCACCACCACATGACTTGAACAATCACAACTCCGGTACTCTGTTCATGCGACTCCTGGAAACCAAAGGAACCTGCTAATACGATTACAGTGTAAGGAATTATTCAACAAAGAAATGAGAACGATGACCAGTACTGATAAATGCCAGCCTACAACAACTGGCTATGATTGTTTGAAGGCAACATGTTGCAGTCATAATACAGTATTATGACAGAAGATTATCTGAGAATACTCGTGAGAAAGCATGTACCTCAATGTGATGGACGCTCTTCCCATAAGCAGCCATCATTTCTGGATTGGAAATGAGCATACCAGCAGCCTTGATAATTTCATTCATTTCAAGTGAACAAGAGTCCCAAAGCTCGGTGAATAAGCGGAAAGGCCATCATTATCCCCACCAGCAGATAAGCAGACGACCAGATCAGACCGTGGAAAAGAATCTTCCCCACCAATATGCAATCTCTAGCCATGATAATGACTTAAACCTGTGAGTACTTATAGTTCAAATTCAACCTCTTCGTGACAAAAATCACGCGGCTCCTCCAGAACAATCTGATCATGCACTTGTTGTATTAAAAGTCACAAAAAGAACTACAAGCCAGTCCACGGGTGGGATGTTTGTCACTATATTGCGATTGCTGCGATGATAATCACATGTGCAAGCGTCATTCTGTACACTCAAACGCACTTGTAACATTGTCTAAAAATATTTCACATTCCTTCGGCTTTCCAAGAGAACAGTCAAGTTCAATGGCTGGGATCCCTCAGCTCCTGTCCTGGCCTCAATTCATGTAACATTCTCCATTGCGGTCTTCACGCAAACCTCTTTCTGTACACTCAAACGGCGAAACCAAGACTCCGTCAAAGCTGGAGTGTGACAAAAAAATCGCAAGATGCTCCAGAACCAACATTGAATGGAGAGCAGTAGAAGCTGTCAAGAAGGTAAGAAACCGTGAGCTCAAACCATGAAACCCTTGAAGCTACATACCTACATCCCATGTGATGAACCAAAGGAACAAGAGGACAGAGAACAGAGCTGCGTGGGACAGAGGACTACCAAAGAACTAAACCTAAATGGAACAATCACTAATTAAAGCAGGATCATGAAGCAATCAACAAATTGCGCAATTAAAGAAGCTCTGTTTTGAACAGAAAAGGCGAAACACTCCCACCATTACTGAGCTAGAATCCACACCAAAGAGTGATTCATACCTCGAGGAATTGACGGAACCAATCAAACTCTGTCTTTCTTACCAATCTTCTTCGCCATTAAGGTGCTTCGAACCGCAACAGCAACCACTGAGTAGTATAAGAGCAACAAACTTGAAAATGGACACCAAACAGCTTGAAATAGCTACAAAGTAGCTCGAAATTTTGGGTTTGAACAGGAAACTCAGCGAAACCCAGTTGGCAGAAGTATTGCACTGTGCGATCAGACGGCAAAACCTGGCATTCTCGCGCCTTTCCAATCACTTGCACCATTTGGTCCGCAACTGCTCCGAGTCGAGACCGTCGATGAGCTTCAATCTTCTGTTTCGGGCAGAATTTCTGGGCAGATGAGAAAGGTTCATACGTTTCTGCCCGTTTCCGGATCACAAGGAAACTAAGGTGTGACAACCCATAACCGACCGAATAAGCAACTACAGACATGATGTGGAGTAAGGTAGGAGGCTCCCTTCTTAAGAGCTGATTGCATTTTCAGGGAAGCTAAAATTTCTTAATACAATTTTCAGTAAATTTTACTAGGAAGAAAAATGGAATTGGCATCTAATCCAAGGCGTTTCATATTTTTTGGACCTTTGTGGAATTAGTTACAAAATTTTGAAGTTGAAACGTAGTGGTTTCTAAAAGCAACCCCTTCTTGAAATGTACAATGTTGGTACATTGAAGAAAATAAAGTGTACCTCTATGTTAGAGGTTGCTTTTAGAGACATCTACCTTACAAGACGGCAAAGGCAATATTTCCACAAGTGCAGGGATACAAATGAAGAAGATTGTTGATATTTGGTAATTTTATCCCTTGAACTGAAATTACTATGAATTTTGGCGCCGGACTCGTAGCCAATGTCTAGACTCTTGCAAAACCACTCATTTAGAAGACTACTTCTTATTCACTTTGACACTCCAAACCAAGTTGATGTGTCATGAAAAGAATGGAGGAATTAATGGTTGGAAGTCAAGAACTCATGTTTGGAAATTAACCCCAACCTCTATTGCATTTCTATCACCCTACTAACTGCCAGTGGGGTACTCATTGGTGATGGGTGGTTACACCTTATGTGCATAACTGAAGTACTATAAACATTGGATTCAAAACATTTTGACAGATCAAATATTCAAAAATGAAGATTTGAAGTCCTTGAAAGTGGTGTTTCATATTTTGGTAGTTTGAGGCCAATTTTATAGTTATACTGATTTTGAAAAAAACTTCAATCTTTGATAGGAATTGTTTTTTTCCTTGTATCTCAACTACTTTTGAAAATTGATAATGCAAGATTCAATAGATGAGAGCAACAATTGTTTTACAATGTGCAAGGATTTGTGTGCCATGCCTTCCAATCCTATCAATATTGAAAATCTCATCACCCCTAGATTGTAAATCCCCTCAACTATCGAGGGAATACAACTTCAGGTCAAAACCCTATACATATTTTGTTGATGATCAATGGCAATTTGCCATTGACAACCATGCTTGCAAATTAGTTTTTGATCTTGATGCACTAATAGTTGAGCATCGCAATTACAATGTCATTGAGGTCATTCATATCTCTATGAATTTCTTGAAATTCACGGATTTTACAAGGATTAAATGTCAAAGCTCTCACTATTTTGAATGTCAAATTTTTGTAGTATTTTTTACAATTGTTGATTGACCCTAATGGATGATGGGAGGATTGAATTGGTTCCAGTTCAATTGAACATCCAAGGCTAGTTTCGAAGCACGATCTAATTTGGAATTCCATTGACCATCATCAAAACTTCCTTAGTAGGATCTAAATTTTCAGTTGTTTACCCTAGTGCACAATGGGAGGATTGAATTGGTTCCGATTCAATTGAACATCCTAGGCTACTTGCAAAGCACGATCTAATTTTGCAACTGCTGGCCCTCAATCCAATTGCTTAGGTGTGAACACAGCAGCATAATTTATCTCAAACTTTCTTTTTTTCACACAAATAATTATCTCAAACTTTCACTTGCCGAACCAGAATGAAAAATGCATTGCCGTGAAAACTGGGTCTTTTACATATTTCGTGGAGATTCAATTTTACCAAGATTTAACAAACTCCAGCCAACTAGGAACTCCAGGTGTCAATGTTCAATTGGGGTGGGGTAGGTGCTCGGGCAGCCCACAACGAAGAATTTGACTCTGGGCAGGGCACGGCTTTTGATGAGAGATGGGTTACGGAAGACGGCACCAATGGCAGATGGACAGGTGTTCGTCTATCAGGACAACGCTCGTTTTTCAAGGATCATGATGCCACATAATTTTTGTTGACTTTCTGAGGTTCTCATTCCTCGATGAGGATGATTTTTCACCGACAGAGTTTTTGTTAGTCACAAGTCGAAAAGACCATTTCAAGGGAGGACGCTAAAGCCTAAACCTGTAACCTGTCCTAAGAATTGGGCCCAACAGGGTGAATTTATTCCTGGGAAAACACAAGAATTTTTTATTTATCACAGATGATAAAATTTGCAAATTTTGAATCCATATTTGCAATCAAAGATCCCAAATTTGTTATGGGGAGATGAAGAACGTAGAATTAACATGGCACAAAATAGTGGGCTTTCTTCACAATTACCGTGTAGAACACAAAATTCACCCCGTTGGATCCAATTTGTAAGACAGGTGTAGCATCTTGTCATTTCAAGGCATGTGGTCTTGATCCAACCTTGCATAATGTTGTTAACCAACGCTGGGGGGTTCCTTGTAAGTGGGAGCCTCCCTTCGTGAAGTTAATGCAACCAGGTTCTATACCAAACATTTTCAGGCAATTTGGAAATGTCAGCTACACCTGCGCATTGTTAGCTTTCTATCAACTAGTAACATGTTGTTGAATCACACCCGATAGCCAATAACATCATCTAGATTATCCCTAAAAAGATCAAGGCCTTTTTTCTGCCAAAAAACACTCAAAACTGCCATTTCTATAGCAAAGAGTAAAAAAAACTAAAAATTGTTTTTTTTGCACATCTAACCATAGTATCTTACACCTAACTAGTATAAGAGTGTGTGGAAAAAAATTCAAAATTTTGGACCACACAGATTGCAAGATATTTGCGTTTAAAGTAAAAAAAAAAAAAATTTCAGCAAATTGTGGGACTAAATTTTTTGACTTTGAACATTTTTAACTTAAATTTTTTGCACTACAAAGTTTTGAGCTTTAAATCTTTATATTGGAGAATTGAGTTGAGAGTCTAGGAAAAAAAAAGAAATTCAAGAAAACTTAATTTTTGTTCTTCAAAAAACTGTTAAGTAGAAATGGGTGCAAGATAGAAGAAAAACCTAAAATATTAATATCTTTTAGGTGGAATTAAAATGCAATAATCCCAATGGTGAGATTTTTCTAGCAAACAAACTAAACCATGTGGAACTTTTGTTTTAGAAAAATTGCAAAAATTGCAATCAAAAATGAATTCTACAAGTTATTTTCTTCAAGAAGAAGCTCTAATTGCCCGAAAAACAAGATTGTCCATAACTTTCTCAGAACAAATTCAAATGAAATGAATCAAAGCTTACTAGATAGAAAAAAAATATAATATATGAGAAAAAAAAATTATTAAAAAAATTTAAAAATTTTGCAAATTTCTTTTGATGCCTGCTCTCTCTTGTTTTGAGCTTGTTGGGCATAACTTTTGTTCCCGGACACCAATTGAAAAAAAATTATATTCCCACAAAGCTAATAAATTTTTCTATCTTCAAAAAAAATTCAAAAAATGAGGACAAAAATTCAGCCAATAGGTACCTGACCGAAATCTCATTTGTCCCCCAAATGGACAATGGTCCTTTAGGGGTTATAACTATAGATTATGCTAGGCATCCATGGAGGGGCCACACAAAGAAACGTTGCATTTCAAAGGCAACAAAGAATAAGAAGACACGCACCACTAGGGAATTAATCCCATGGCAGTAAGACCTGCCCAAGACCTTGACTCAATCAAAGACTAAAATACCATACTGATAGGGCAGGGTTAGCATAAAATAATTATTTTAAAGAAAGTTGAAAAAAAATAAACAAGAAAAATTGTTGAAATCATCAAGAATTAAATGACTAATTTGTTGGGAAAAAAAAAGAAGAAAACATCCAATGTTAGCTGGAATATAACCAAAATGTTATTTTTAAGATGAAAGTTTGACTGCACGTTGTCAAAATGTAGGAATTGTGTTCAAAGTAGAATTTCAAACCTCATTTTGGTATAGTAAATTTCATCTCCAATAACTTGTTTGTGATTTTGAGCCCCAAAAAAAAGTTATGGACAAAATTCAGAGAGGATGTTTGAATATTTCAAAGAAAATAACCCTTCTTTGAACTTTGTTCATAACTTTTGATTGGACGCTTGAAATTGAAAACGGATTTTGGGAGATAAGAGTTAGATTGATTTTCTACATTATCTTAGGTAATAGATTTTTGGAGAAAATTATTCTACACTTCCTAAATGAGGTCTGAAATTCAATTTTGAACACAAATCCTGCTTTTGACTTAACAATGAGTGGTTGAGCTCCTACTAATCCTAATGTACATATCCCACATGAATTGTTTATCTCCTATCACCTTACTTGTATAAAGATCTTGTCTTCTTATTTTCGTGCACACAAAACAAGTAGCTATTGAATCTATGTGAGATGTTAGTAGATGTTGAAGACTTTGATTTACAAAATTTTAATCTCGAACTTAAAAAAATTAAAGTTTTAAGTGCCGAATCTACTTTTCAAACCTTAATTAATTATTTTACATCAATGTGCTCATCCTATTCTATAGTTACGATAACAATGGGTGGACATCAAAGCTTGGGTGGCAATTTAGTGATTTCATCCATCACAAATTTTTGTCAAATATTCCTTCAAAACAAATTTGCATTTCTTCTTGGAATGATCAAGCAAAAGCACAATGAAAGTTTTTTTTTTGGCCAAGAGGATGTACTCAACCCTAACTTCCTTGTGCAATCTAATTGTTGCACATAATACGGATCATCGTAAGAACATTAACCCATAAACGTCGACGAGGACGTTTGGCGTTTGAAGGATGACAAAGAATCCTTCTAGTAGGACAAAAGTGCAACTATTCATCCTCAAAATTTTGTTGTGAAAAGAAGAGGTTTTGTATTGTAGTTTTACTTCCAATGAGTGCGGTTGCAATTTTGTAAGCAAATGGTTTACACAATAACTAAAAGGATGATTTCCACGGTCACTAGTCTACCCTTTAATCCCTAAAGGATCAAGTGTCTATTCAATGTACGCAAGAAATCTGAGGTAGGTTCCTACAAAATCATTTTTGGGTCGGATGTCATGAAAATTGGACACAATGTGTAAACATGTACCCTTTGGATGAAAAAATACTTTGTTGCCCTTAACTTTTGGGTAGCTCAGACAATTTGGAAATCTTTTGAGAATCTTTTACAAAAAATCTCATCAACTTTTGAAATTTGGCATGCAAATGTAAAAAAAAAAATTTATTTCTCAAACTACACTCTAAGAGGAGTCAAACTTTGTTAGCTATGATGGAGTAGTTTCAAGAAAAATAATTTTCTTCTCACTTCAAGTCCTATTATCTTGCAATCTGTGAAGTCAAATTTCTTGAAATTTTTTCCACATGTTCCAAATGTTTGTCTCTAACTTTTAATTGTTTGGATTTCAAATAAAAAATTTCCCTATTGCACAAGAAATCATCAAAAATTGACTAGTGTGTTATCAATTCACTTAACTTCCTTGCATGCAAGGTAATTTAAACTAAGCTAGACTCCCTATTTTCTTCTATTTTTAAATTTTAAATGAACCTAATATCATATAATTATGAAAGGTCGAAATCCTCATTTTTGTGTAGAGCAAATTTTTACTCTAAAAGGGCTTGAAGTCTGCTCATCCTATTTTGTAGGAATGAAAAAAAGTTTTTTCTTTTCACTTCAAGCATTATAATCTTTCAATTAGCATGGTTAAATAGGCTGAATTTTTTTTCCAGATTCTGTTAAAACACTTTTACTTTAGCTTTGCATGATTGAAGTTTCAAAAAGAAGTTTCATTTTTCATTTTTCAATAACATACCAAAAAAATGCAATTTTTGACAATGTCTTCTTGAAAACACCCCAGATCCTTTAGGAGTTAAGGTAGTGTGCTCTAAAAGCGCCCATCTTCTTCAAATCGACCCTATATTTAGGTATAAAATGAACTTCAAGTGGTCCTAATATGGATCTGTGACAGACTTGAATGGACTGAAGATAAAGTGGGAACAACTTAAAATGTGTTTAAGATCGCTTTAAAGGTTAAATGTGGATGGTTAAAGCATGTGGTTAGGTTCATTTTTAAATGTAGTGATAGGTGGACATTTAAGTGTTTAAATAAGAAGTTAACAAGCCAACTACTTTATTTGGAGAATGCAAAATCTGAAATTGATTGGATATAAGTATGGTCGCTTTAAGAACCCTTGCTTGTTACTTAGGGCATTTGCAATGCAGCCTTGTATATGGCCCGATATTGATATAACTAACTTTTGAACGGTAAATAATTAGAACTTGAAAATTGTCTCATTGGAAGCGCATCGGAAAAAACTTGGAGAAGGTTCAAGAAAATTCAAAATTAAACATTGGACAAGTACTTCAAAAGTCAAAAGCAAGGTAAAAATCTGAAATTATAGAGGTCTTAGCAAATCACGGTTACCAAAGCAACATTTGGCCATTGACCCTCTAAATATGGCCAAATGTGGGGGGTCAATGACCAAATGTTGCTTTGGTATCCGTGATTTGCTAAAACCTCTATAATTTTAGATTTTTACCTTGCTTTTGAAGTACTTGTCCAATGTTTAATTTTGAATTTTCTTGAACCTTCACCAAGTTTTTTCCGATGCGCTTCCAATGAGACAATTTTCAAGTTCTAATTATTTACCGTTCAAAAGTTAGTTATACCAATATTGGGCCATATATAGGGGCTGCATTGCAAATGCCCTTATGCAAATCGCCATGCTTATTCTTGGTTTCCTCATCTCCCTTTATAGGCCGCATGTGTGCTGATTTTGCCAGACCTACGGTCATAAATAGGTGCCTAGAACCAAAAACTTTGAAAAATCATAACTAATTCAATATTGCTTGGAAAATTATGAAACCACTTGTGTTAGATGCCGCATCCATTTATCTTTCTTTGTAAAATATGCAAAAATCTTAAGGTCTACAGAAGCATATGAAAAAGGTGGAACCGCCCGTAAATGGTCCATTTTAGAGCATCCTACCTTAAGGGTTAACAGATTCCACAATTCTCCAATGAAGGGCTCCTTTCTCCTTCTCCTAAAGAACTTGTCATTAAACATATTCAGGTGAATCAACAAAGTACTACAATAATCCTTGAAGGTTTTTTCACATGCTATTCATGTTTGGGGCTCAATTAGAAAAATATATTAATGAACTGTTCTCCATGCCAAAGAATCTTGTTGTATTATGTAATTGCTCAATCATAGGAGGAATCACTATACCTCCCATTAAGGTAGGTACACCCAAAACCGCCACTTTTTGCTATTAAGCCTAGTAACTATTATTAGACTGGTCAAATTTCATATATTCTTGTAGACAAGTGAAAGGAGGTTCCAACAAACTAGAGAACATGGCGTTTGGATACTGTATGCAAAAGTTAGTAAGGAACAAAGTTTGGTTCTAAAAGCGTTTCTTCCACATAGGTACAGAACTGATTTCAGAGATGTACACATAGTGTAGATGGCGGTTTAAGGTCAATGGCATATTTGGGTGCACCTACCTTAGAGGAGATTTCAGGGATCTGGAGGGTTGTGAATTATCACGTCTGTGGAAACAAGGGAGTTGTGCAACTACAGTGCCATTGCTACAGTCTGACGTGGCCAAAATTCGGTCACGTCACCAAAAAAAATGAATTTTTTTTTCAACTTCTTTTATCATTTTCAGAACATTGTTTTCTTATTTGTAATTTATTTAGAAAAAAAATTTCTGATAGCAAGCCGTTCTTTCATTGCATTGGGAACAGCAAGAGGAACGGGCTTGAGACAACCTTCCAGATTTCTAAAATCTCTCCTAATGAAGGTCACCATCATTATCATTGAGACAATATTGCAATGCAACATTGAATTTCATACACCAACTGGTATGCCATGTGAGTTGTCATAGTATAATGAAATAAAAGTAAAAGTATTTTCTAATTTTTTAATTCATATAAATTTTGAAATTCAATTTTTGTTGTTGTGAGTCTGAATGCCTCAAAACAAAGTCCATGCACACCTTTTTGTTGAGGGCTTTCCGACAATACTATGAACATAACTAAAGGATGCATGCTTTTGGAGGTCTCACCATAACAAATCAAACAAAACAAACAAAACAAATAACCTAATTTAATGTATAGATGTTCCATATCTACCAAAAGAATCATTGATGACAAGGAGTCTAGATGAACTTGTCAAAGATAAAGGACATTTAGGAAGAGAGCTATAACTTGTGGGTAATTGTGTAAGGAACTGATTTTTCCTAATCTAATAATGTAGTGGTGGGGATGTTTAATATTTGCACCACAATTTAAAAAAAAAGACTAGTTTTGCCATATATATTAGTAGTATACATTTGAAATTTTCAAATGTACACAATTGGTATATAATGGTTATGAAGTGGCACAAATAGTCGTATGACACAAATAGGCCCTTTAATCTTAACACTAGGCATGAGAACAAGGTTGGAGAGATCCAAATGGGATGTAGAAAGTTGCAAAGCTATTGGCCATGCCTCCATTGTAGGATAAGGTATGCAACCCCCCCTAAAAAATCCAATTGGAACTCCTATTATTGGGCCAAATTACACCGTCTTGCATTCTAATGAAGTAAAAATTGTACATGATTGGAATTATAACAACTTTAGTGTAGAATTGGGAGTTGAAAGGACTAGAATTGGGTTGAAAGTCACAATTTTATAACTTCAACACTACAAAAGAAATAGGTGTTTTAAGTATAGTCCTAGTAGTATAGTTTTATAATTATTGATATTTTTTTATATTTTTAGTAAAAATTTACTAAACATACATGTGTTTTCAGTAATACTTTACTAAAAATCTCATAAAAGGTCATCATTTATAGGACTATCCTACTAGGACTACACTTAAAACACCCCTTTCTCTTATAATGCAAGGAACACCACCATGCGGTGTACACATATGGCAAAAGGTTCATTCATTATTCTACAATGTGAAGGGATGCTTATGGATTACCATGCCAAACGTCTATAGAATTGATAGAACCACATTGAAATCCAAATGAATGAGAATAGTTCCCTAGCTAGAGAAAACAATAAGAAATTATATGTTTTTGTGTTGACCACCTATAATGTATTTTTTAAACTAAAAAATATGAATTGATAAAAAATCCTATAAAAAATCCTCTAATTTGCTGTTCTATTGCAACAAAAATATTGTGAATCCAATCAATTTAAATATAGTCAACGACTAAAGAGACGACAATGGATCATTGTATTTTAGAAGGAATACAAATTTTTTGGTCTATGGGATGTGTTAGAATCAACTAATTCCGATGGTGCACCCAAAACTGTGCTCTAATAAATATATTAACTACTAGATAATTATCCATTGTACAATATGAGGAGTTATAGTAATAAGACCATCATTCTCCTAATTTGGTAAAAGGTTTACATAAAATAATTTTATTAGACAACCATCTTTTCTTCCTCCAACTTGATGAAGAAATTGTATTTGGCTCAAAGGAGGGGTAATCATTCCCCAAACTTATTGAAGCTTTCCATGCAGTCCTTTTGACTATCCAATAAAAAGATGTGACCTAGCCTTGAGGTTCCTCCGCCCCTTATTGGAAAAAATCCATCGTTAGATCAATTTCTTTTATAAAATTGCCCCCTCCCTAACGTTGATCATAATGTCACTACAAGAGAAAGGTGTGTTTTAAGTGTGTTTTTAAGTATAGTCTTAGAAATAAGATATTAAGTAATGACCTTTATGTAGATTTTTAGTAAAAGTTTACTGGAAATACATAGTGATCATTTTGAAGTAGTTGTAATCATTGAATAATCTGTTCTGTTCCTTTTTGATAGTCATCAAAGCTTGTGTCAACACTAGGGTTAGGGGTTTGGGGATTTACTTAATTTGAAAAAGTCAGAGCTTAGTTTCCATTTTATGCAATAGTAATGACTAAAATTTGTTGTGTCATTCTTGTTTTTGTTTACCCCTAAATACTTGAGGCATCAAATTTTGGTGGCAACAAAACTTTGAAGTTAAATAAAACCTTACTAAATTACTATTTTTAGTAGGCTTTCCTGAACAAATTCTTTATGAAGTCTAGTTTCAGCATCAAAAATCTGATTTCAAAAATGAATGACTATGATTTTTCTTGTTTATGATTTTGTGCAAGGGTGTCCATTGCAAATCTTGATTTTCTAATGTTGAGGGCTCTTAGAAATGAGCCTCAAGTAGTCTAGTACACCTAGATCTTAGAAAAAAATCACATTGAAATTTCAATAAAAAAAATTATAGAGTAAATTTTTAGGGTAAAATTGATTGGAGTTATATGGAGAATTTTGTTAAAATGGTGATATTCCATATGACTTTTTTAGGCCGCACGGTCTAAACTACAAAAGTGCCATCTAGGAGTGGTATGGATTTTAGCCATATAAGACTAGTATAGATTTCAGCCATCTAGGACAAGTATAGATTTCAAACATCAAGGGTTGGTATAGATTTCAGAATGCGCTGTCTAAACTATAAAAGTGCCAAATTGAGGAATGATTGCAAGTTTAACAAAAAATTCCATTTATGCATGTTGTGTCCCTTAACCTCATATTTTTTTGGTGAGTTCAATTTTAAATTTGACATGTAAAAAAAGTTTCAAAGGCTTCAAATCACTTTTACAATTTTAATACACTTATAATCAAATATTATAATCTTACAATCCATAAGTAATATTTTTGTTTTATTTTATTTATATCATATTTACTATATCTAGTTTGAATTTGTACAATTACAATTTCTAAAAAAAAGATGAAACTTATCAAATGTTGACTTTTTGTTCAATTTAGAGCAAATTCCAAGAAGCTCATAAAAGGCCTTAGACATTTAGGAGTTAATGTGATGCCATATTGACAAATAACTACTCTTAATCTTATTAATTTTTCAACCTCTACAATGGGGAGATTCTAAATTTCCTTGTTTTATTCCTAATGCAATCAAGCAATGATTACAACTAAGTAAGTAATTACAATCTCAATTGAAATCTTCTATCCGCTTGTCTTGGTTCACACTAGGCCATGTTCCAAGGGCAAGTTGTATTATCCATTAAAACTCTTATTTGTTATTATGCACTCTTAGAAATTGAGCTAGTTAACATGACTAGAGTTTGTATTTTTAATCTTGACTAGGTATCATCCATTTGCAATAGCTTATTAAACAATACAAAGATGTGAAATAACCTCTTGGATAGGGAAACAAAATATAGAAGGAGGGTGAGGCTTCATTTCAATATGGCATCTTCTATCTCCATTTGTAATCTTACATGTGAGCCACCATCTAATGATTGTAGCATACCACTACCAAGGTAGAAGCTAGAGACAAAAATTTGGGATGATAGCAACTTCAAAAGTAAATTCTTGGGTTGTTCCATCCATGTAAACTTTGTTGTCACCTTCATGTTGAAGTCCATTGATGATGAAGTTTTACAATAGACGATTTTTTTTTAATATGAAGGGCTCTACTTGTTTGTAAACATAAATACCGATCTAAAGTTTCCTTATTAATGTTGAATGCCAAAATGTCAATGTTTGATGATGTTCATTTTCTAACATGGTATAACATTTGTATTTCCTAATAATGTGTTTTATAAGCTTATCAATATGTATCTAAAGAGATTTCTTTAGTTTTGCATTCATAATTATTGTTGGTTCCAAATTGCATTTACAATCAATTGCAGGTTACAACATCCATATACAATTTGATATAATGAGAGAAGCTCTATATACACCATTATGATACCATAAGCATACAAGAGAATCAAGAACTTTCTATAAAATTCACTAGTAGAAAATAGTCTATCAATGATTGGCATTCATGACTGCAAAACCAATAATTAAGGATGCTTATGACAACAGAATGACCAAAGCCAAATTTTGGGCTCAAACGGTAATAAAAGACAAGTAATTACGGACAAGCTAGTTATTTATTCTTCTTCACTTAGTTGTTGATGTGGAAGTTTGTTCATGTGATTATATGGGGCAATTGACCTAACAAGCATTGCTAACGTAGTTTAGACTACAAGAAAAAAAGATGTTTTAAGTATAATCCTAGTAATATAATCATGTATTTAATAATCTTTTAGGAGACTTTAGTAAAATTTTACTAGACATATATGTTTTTTCAGTAATATTTTACTAAAAATATCGAAAAAGATAATTATTTATAAGACTATAGTTAAAACATCCCTTTCTCTTGTAATATTTGCACACGTGGAGATTTACTACTGGTTGGTTTAAGAATGATATGGTAGATGTTGAAAGCCCTATTTAACTAAAGTGGAAGAATTTGGATCACATATTAGTCATTTTGTAGTAATGATTTTGGCTACAACTGTCATAATTTATTCATTTTTGAGTTGGGTGCAATGATTTAAGAAGGTCTGCATATCCTTAAGGAGTCATGATTTTGAATGGTGTGCCTTTATAAGCATAATGTGCCTCAACATGTGATTGGTTAATGCATAATACAGTCATATATTAGTTGGATATGAGTGCTAGTATGACGTTTATACAAAGCAAGTACATTTTCCAATCATTGCCATGGAGAGTTCTTTTCTAGTGACAACCATATTTAGACTCTAGCATATGATTGAACTATAATTTAGGCAAATGGAAAAACAATAGTTTTAAAGTCACAGATGATATTCATTACAAGAAAATGGCTAGCAATATAAGGGCGGTTGTAATTTGGCCACAATACTGAAAGCATATGTCATGCGAGTAGCGTGACCTTAGATTTCCCGTCGGCCCAACGTTGCGGAGCCAAAGGGAGTGGTGAAAGGTGGTTTGGAGCGTTGTGGCCCTTAGATGCGAGCTTGGGTCGTGGCAGGGAGTTAGCGTCTCGTTTGGACCCCAAACGTCCATGACCTCCTCGTGGAGCAATTGAGACTCATCTTTTTCAAGTCGAGTCTCCCACGTGATAGAGTGAGAGTTTTTTGCCTCGGAGTTCCGTCTAAGCATGTACACATTCTTTAAGAATGATGTAGACTTGACTGGTGATACCCGTTAGGTTTTTCTAGTTTCTTTAGGAGCTTTTCTTCACTTTGTTATTACTTGAAAAAGTTCCTATTGTGCACATGTGTGTATGCGCAATGGATTTTGACACCCAAAAACTTGCAAAAATGTATTTTAGAGTGGTTTTTTAGAGGCTCTCTTGTGTTGGAATTGCAATTGCAAATGGAACTCACTTTTGAATCTCATAGCCATGGTCTTAAGACATTATGGTCTTTGAAATAGCTCCTAAATCCATATTAAGAAAACATGAGCATTATTGGCTTACTTTAAGTGACTAAAGATAAAATGTCAAGTAAAAAAGGCCAATGAGAAGGGAGCCATGTCTTAGTTAGTGGCTTGGAGGTTAAAGATGAACAGGGTTGTCTCTCTCCACAAGAAGACGTGTTGTATGAATTGTATCGCGAGAAAGCCTATGTTGTACCGGAGCTAACAAGTTTGAGAGAGGAAGGTTGCACTTGTCCATGTTATGTTGAGTGGATTGTAGTACGTGAACGTTGTTGTTGGTGGGACGTAGCAGTGAAGGAAAACTTTCAATTTTATGGAAGTCATCTCTTCATCGCTTGGGGTTGTTTAGTTTTTTGTCTGCTGCATCTCCAATTCTCTCATTGCGGAAAGAATATGAGCTTGCAGAAGTGAGCTAAGCGCCAATTAGAGGCAATCCCTCCATGGTGGCATTGTGAGTGTACAAGTAGAGGACTTGGAGACTAAAAATTTCATGTTTGGGAATCTGTTATCCTTGTGAAATTTCTCTGCATTTGTATTCTGCATATGTGTGTGTCTTTGGTTTCGAAAACATTTTTCTGTAAGGTTTTGTAGCATCATCAAGGAGGCAAAAGTGCAATAGAGTCTGGGTGGTCAACAACTGTTGGACAATATGAATTGCTGTGGATTTCTCATTGCGGTTGTGTTTTGGTAATCCGTTTTCCGTGGTTGCATTTGTTGGTTTCCATCTGGTTGGTTTCAAGACAATATTAGTCACATTACATGTGAATCTTTGGCCGACTAGGTAATCCTAGCCCATATTGGAGTTTATTATCTGCAATTTTGAGTGCATTAATTTGAGATTGGCATTGGTATCACCGTCAAGTGCTGGTTTAGTTGCAAAATTGCGATTTTGGGGATGCTGAGGAGCGCTGGAAGGTGGTCACTAAGTTAGTTGGTGGAAGGTGGAAGGTGACCGGTTATCACCAGTCATTTAGTGATTGATGACTTGTTGAACCAATCATTTTGAGGTTTGGCTATTTTAAGACTCGTTTTTCGTAAAAACAAACAAAAACAAACAAACAAACAAAAATAACAATGATTTATAAATCTAAAAGCAAACTGCTTTGAGGTTCACTTGTTTTTTTAGAGGGTTGTTTTGGGTATTTAACCCCTAAAGGACCAAACACCGTTTTTTGACAACATAGCATTTTGGGGCAGCTCACCACGAATGGAATTTTTAATTTTTTTCTTTGAAATTTTCACACAAGATGTGCCCGAGGAGTAGCTTTAGGGCCCAACAATTTTCATAACTTTTGACCACATGGTTAAAAAGTTATGGTATGATATGTAGTTTTCATTGTTCGGCGGGCAGCCCGGGCAGCAAAAAAAACTTCTTTAAAAATCATTTTCTAGAGAAATAAAAATTTGAAATTGGTTCTCTAGATTTATGTGCACAAGGAAAGCTTTGAATCATTCCACTTTGATTTATGAGATGAAAATTATGAGGAATTTTAGTTGTGGGTAGTTTGCGGGTAGTTATGGAATCTCTACTCTAAAATAAACTTTGAAGTCCTTTATTTAACTCAATTTTCAATATTTTTGGAAAAAAATATGAACACAAGGTGTAGATTGTTTATTACAACATTACAATCATTTGGATTGGCATTTTTCAATTCCATCATTAAATCCTTAACAATTTAGTGTTTTGAATCATTTTCTACTTCTTTCTACTTACTATTTTTTTCCTATATGTTGTACATTTCCAAATGATCTGAAATTTTGCAAGCATGTAGCTAACTTGCTTTGAAGAATGAATCCAAAGAGTTACCACCATTTTGGACATTTTTTCATACAAATGTGACCATGTGAAGTGCAGCTGCCTGGTTTTTCGCAGGGACAAAAAAAGGGTTATTGTCACTTCAAATGCTAATATCTTGCAATCTACACGGTGGAAATTTCTGAAATTTTTTCCACATCTTCTTAAACTAGTTTAATACAAGATCCTACGGTCACATGTGTACAAAAATGTTTTTTTTTCCAAAATTTCGTACTTGTACTAGAAATGGCAGTTTGGGAGCGTTTTTTGTGAAAACATAGTCAAAAACCTTTAGGGGCTAAACACCTCACTTAGGGTTTAAACATCCATTTAGGAGTCTCAAACTCAAATTTATCTTTCCAATGTTGATGCTATATGTTTAGAGCATCAATGGGGTGAAATAGGAAGAGGTTTGGGTGATTTCAGGAGAGTTTTAGGAGGCCTTGAGGACTATTTTTGTTGTAGTTTAGGCCTCTTGTATGCTCATGGTCACTACCAGATTACAAGCAAAAGTAAAAATCAATGATTGTGCTCCATCAGAACCACCACGACCTGTACGGCAGTACCCTGGATTAATACATGCGCTCAAAGTAGTACCCACACCTATTGTGAGTGATTTTCCCACGTGAAGGAAAATCACCCCTAGAGTTGGCCAAAGGGGAGTGTATGGGACTCTAGACCTATATTGCCTTCCAAGCAATGGACTCTTACAGCCAAAGTCACTACTAAATTCTCAATTAGGGCTCCCAAATTGGACTAATTTGAACCCTAAAAGAGAATTTCAGCACAAATCCTCATCACAACACATGCAATATTTATCATGCAATGACCAAATTGTGCACTAAAATACTTAGGCCACATATCATGGCCAAAATCTACCTAAATTTCACAATTGGGGTCCAAATATGGCCTAAATTGGCCCCTACACAACAATTCTAGCACACCTCAATAGACCAACACTCCATTTCTCACACATCCCATTGCATTTATCCCTTCCATTTAGTATTTTCCATGCAATGTTAAGAAATTTTCTTCTCTAACCTTCAAAATGTGCTTTTCATGTCAATCAATTGATCCCTCAAACCCTAACTTTGATTCAATTAGGGCAGTTCTTCCACATGCGCCCCAAATCCTAAAATTCACTCCCATGCATCTTTCAACGTTCAATTTAGCACACATGCATTCACAAACTCTTTCCATGATTCAATGCAATGAAAATTGCAAGCATTCAATAAGAATTGGGCAAAGTTCCATCAAAAACCTCAAATTGGGCTTCTTCCTAGGGCAACATACCTTTTATTGGAAAAATGTCTGCCGTGGATTCATCTGAGCTCAAATTGACGCAAGAATGGTCCCTTTGAAAAGCTAACCTATTCATCTTGCTTTCCTCCAAAATTCAGCTCTTTGCGCTTCACTAATTTGCCGCAGCCGCTGTCCAAAGCTGCAATACAAAAGCCCTACGGCAGCAGACCTCCCTCCACAAAATCGATCACCACCACCATGTTGAGCTCCAAATTGGATGAAATTGATCTTGATCAAAAACTAACTCGAAGGCGAAGCTCCCCTCCAAATTTCAGCTCCTAATTCGAAGTCAATTGTCCGTGGTAGCTTGTCCAAATTTGGTCGTCCTTCCAAGTCTTCCAACCTCACTCTTCTTTCTTCCCTCTTCCAATCCAATTTTCCATCTGACCTAACTAAACTCATTTTTCTTCATTCATTTTTCACCAAACAAGTGGACCTACTTCGACAAATTGGTTCTAGCATTGATCTTAAGTCATTTTTCTAATCTCCTAACACTTTTGTTCATTTTCCACACCCATTTTCCACCAAGCTCCCAAAACACATGCACACACAAAAGTTGAGAAAAAATTGAGAGAGAGAGCGCTTGGAACCCTAATTTTACCCATATCCAACATCCTAACAACTAATTTCTCTAATTACATTCATCCTACACTAGTTTATTGTTAAAATCGCTAATTTACTGTAAAATGCGCTAAATTAGTGAAAACTGCGCTACTTTGGTGTAGACTGCGCCAATTTAGTGCAACCCCCCCTAAATTACTGTATTTTTTCCAATTTTACTGTTTTTATCCTATTTTAATGTTTCTAACACTATTCTAGCATTCTAGTAGTAGTTTTAAGTTCACTAACTTGTTTTGTGTTTTTTCATATTTATTATTTTTTGTGGTTTTCATTTTACTTTTAGCTTCATTTCCTACTTGTATTATTTTGGTTTTCATTTTCATTTTATATTTTTGTACTTTCTATTTATTGGTTTTTATTTCTATGTTTTTTATACTTGATAATTTTTTTTGTTTTTTCTAATATCATTTTCCATTTGTAGGATTTTGTTTTCATTTTCTAAACATTTTTTCCATTTGCCTAATTTGGTTACTTTATCAAATCTTGCTTAAAGTCTTTTTAGTTTTAAATTCTTATTTTTTTCCTTAGATTTTTTCCATTATTTTCTCCTAATTGCATTTCTAGATTTTCATCCTAAATTCCTAAAGTTCCTATTCCTATCTCATGGAAAACTGCCTAAATTGTGATTATGGCTTAATCCAGAGTACTAACACTTCCGGACTTGAAATTTAATACATAACGTTTATATTTTCTACAATCTAAAAAGTGAACCAATATAGTGGTTCACACCCGTTGTCACATACATGCAATTTAGGCATCTTACTAATGAAGCACGTTAGGATCTACAACATCCAAGTAGTCAATTAGATTGGCTTAGGCAAGCAACACATATTGCTTGCTTATTACATTTCATCCGAGTTCATTGCTACCGCAAGGTGTATAGCACTATGATGCAAAGTTTTGGGAAACTTGGGAGATGAGACTAATAGATGTACAACGGTGTGGCGTGCATCAATTAGGCATGGCATGCCATAACTTGTTTGCTAACCTAACTCCAATTATTACACTAGAAAGATGGGGTGAGCACCGCAATCCAGTCCTTTAGCGTATGTTACGAGTGCCAGGGTTGCATGTGATACATGATGGAGTTTTTTGGAATGGGAGAGTTTGAAACCAATTGGAACTGCATGCTAGGTTTGCAAGTTGATCTCTCTATGTGATAGGTGTAGTTTTGAATCTAGCATGACACCATTAGCTAGTGTTGTGTGGGTGTTGACTAAATCTAGATAGTTTGTTAGTTCTAGTTGTGGTGGATTTGGCTATTTGTGCCAAACATCTTGCTTATATGTGAATTGGTATTTTCATCATTTATATGCCCTAGCACTTGATCATGGATGTGGTTTTCACCATTTTCTTTGATTATATATGATATTGCAATGATATCCAGACCATGTGGTTTTGTCATGGACAAGGGTAAAGCAGTTGCTGAGAACTTTGGACAGTTGACTATTAATGCAATCAAAAATCAAAACACTCAAATCAATTTGAGTGAAAGCGACATCTAGAGGCTATTTGACCCATTCCAAGACTTATAAGTAGGATCAACTAGTTGAGTGTCTAGACGACATCAAATAGAGGAGGTACCTTCACCATTTGTCTTATTACTAGTAGCACAAGACCATATTAGAGTCCAACTACAGAGATTGCCAAACACTAAAATATTGAATGCCAAGTTTGTGAGATTTTGGACTCAACAAGGTGGTGCACGGATTATTTGTGAACGGCGAAGAGTGATACCAGTGATTGAAGCCCCTTTGTGCCGATTTAGAGGAAGAGTGGAGGCAGTTGATTTGGTCATTATTTGTGTTGCCATGGTATTGAGAAACAAGGGCCAACAACGGGAGGTTGTTAGGTACACATTCTCTAGGCCAGTGGAATTATCAACCTTTTCTTTGATCTTTACAGAGTTTTGGGCTTAAGGATATTTATTTTATATCACTTGGCAATGGAAGCATGGTTGGTGGTTAGAATGGGCATCTAGTATTTGGAATGCAATAACCCTTGATTTCTTCGATTACAAAGTGCCACACACTATTTACTTTGACGTCATTGTAGGCAAGCACGAGGCTTGGCAATATTATTCATGAATCTAAATTGGATTCACCTCGGCGAACGAGATATATTAGAAGTGGTGTACCATTTGCTAGTGACACCATTCCCAAATCATTGGAAATTAGTGGATTTGTGCCAATTCAACTTTGAAGGCAATGGCCTTTTTCTGTCACAAGAAATCCAAGTGAAATTACATTGAAAACTAGTGAAGATCGAGCAGATTGGATGGGAGAGACTACAAGTGACACAGGGGGAGATTCCCAAATTATTGTGGTGAACCACGAGGTAAGATTCACTAACATTTAGTCCATTTTTGCTTGGGACAAAATGGCTACACCATATGGAGGTACAGACCATAGGGTTTGACGATTTTCGGATGCCACTGGCACTATAGAGATTGATGATTTTTGGAGAGAGTTCACCATGTGGTGTGAGCTTCAAAAATCACTCAATATGAATTTCAATCTATTCATGGTATGGAGGGCATTATTTGGATGCCTTAAAAGGGTACCAATGTACCATTGCCAAACTACGGAGAATTTGAGCTTGCTTATTCCACAGAGATTTTGGCATAGCGTGATTGTTATGTCCTAAATTATGATGATGTATGGGGAGGAGGTCCAAGCGTTGTGATGCCGGTTAGCAAGAGAAAGAAAAAAAGAGGGGGCACAAGCATGGAAGGCCCTAAGGCCACTGTCATTGCGACCACAATACCAGTGGTAGATCCACTACCTTTCAATCCCACTGCACGATTTTTCATGCAATTGTAGCGGAATTATCATAGCCAACGAGTGGATAAAATGAAATCACTTCGTACGCTTGTAAGTGGGAGTGATGAATCATTGCAAGAAGCGCATCCAAGACTGAGGCAATTGATATTTGCCATCCATGCCCGCATCCATGGGGCGATTGAACAACAAATTGTTCAATATTGGTATAGTATTTTGGATAAAGAATTAAAAACTCTTGTTTGTAGTGAAGCCTTGAGGTTAGGTATACCACCAACCTTGAGGTACATTTATGAGACCTCTGAGATAACTGAAATCAATCTATTGGAGGAAAAAGCAGCCATAAAAATCTTGTGCAAGGAGAAAAAACAACTAGAGAAGATTAAATCCACTAAAGCTAGCATTCCTGCTAATGTAGGGGATGCGGATATTATTTATTTTAATTGTAGTAGAGTTGGTCATCGCCGACGAGATTGCAAAAAGACTCTAAGATAAAAACCGCCAAGATTGATGAATTTTGTTCCGATTGAAGTGTAAAAGGCCATGAAGAGGCTAATTGTTGGAAGTTGCATCCAGAACTTAAACCTAAAGGAGTCAAAGATGCCAAATGAACTGACCCTAAGGAAGCCAAGTGTGAGTGTCCAATTCATCACCTGAGACTCATTCTTTTTGTTTGTTTGTTTGTTAGTATTTGAGTGTGATTTATTATCAAAAAGTCCTAAAAAGAATGTAAAGCCAAAATAGATATGTCACATGCCATTATAGTATTTGGTCATAATTAGTTGTTTTCCCTAAAACATAACCCGAATCCCACATGTAAATAGAGTAAAACCCCAAAAGTTGTACATATTGCAGTCATTTAGTAGAATTGTCTCAAATTGGCTAAACTTGCTTTGCATGTGATAGAGCATGGCTAAATTGGTCCGAGAAAATATATGTGAGAACCCTAAATCAATCCCAGAGAAAGATTTCAGTTTCTCTAATGTATCGACAAAATAGTACAAACCCCAATTGCTAGCCTATAAGTGAAGAAAACTCAAGATGGACCAGAAGAGGGCATTTACAACATAAATACGGTGATTCTAGGCAAAAATCATGCTAGGAGTCCAATGACAAAGTCAATCTACCAAGATTCTCCTCCGTGTGAAAGATTCTGTGTTCATCGAAAAATAGAGGAATAAAGGAGATAGAGGAATTTGATTCTCCTTCATCAAATGTGCAAAGTAAAAACATGGGCTTAGAAATCTTTTTTAGAATTTTATAGGAGGTTCCACAAAAAATTCCGAATTTTTGGTAGTTAGAAGATATTCTTTCGGATGATCAATCGCCAAATTTCACGATGGAAAATTCATGAAAATTACCCAAGGTGTGGTAAAATCTTTTTAGAAAACAAAATAGCTTCTTTTATGCTGATAACACGCTCCAACAATTTTCAAGATATTTTGATAGCTAAAAGATCCAAAACTAGCACTAGATTCTCGTAGGATCGACAATTTTGAAAATTACGGTGGAGTTGACTAATGTACTAGGAGCACACAAAGTTGGAATGGAGTCCAAATTAGGTCTTTTTTTATTTCCTCGTACCTACTTAAATCCCTAGATTAATTACTTTCCACATAAAAATCACCTCCAGAAGTTGGATTTTCAACTCTTTGGGAGTTTAAATTGACGCTAGTTTTTGGTGTTTTTTAGCGTAAGAAAAAGGAGCAAGGGATTCTATAGACTAAAGATGGCCTTCTAAAGCCAACGACACAATCCATTTTTTATTTGAAGTCTTTGTCTAAAAGATAGAGTTAATTCCAGAGTAGAAAGTTAAAATTTGTGGATTAGGATGAAAATCTTAGTTGATAAGATTACCAAGTAGGAAAAGAGAGTGCCCTTGGAAACATATATAAGAGCACTCATTTTTCTCTCAAAACACCCCTCTAACCTCTTAGGTTCATTTTTGAACCGCTTTGTACACTTTGGGTCCATTTCTGTGGATTTTGGCCATTTCGAGCCAAGTTGCCAAATTCTTGTGTTTTAGGAGCATTTAAAGCTTTATTGTTGTTGTTTTTCAAACATTCTTTGAAGGACTTGGGGTCCCTTCAAGCTTTGCTAACTCCTTGTGTGTTTTGGTTGAATTTTTGTGCACTAATTTGATTGTTGAGGAAGAAGTGTTGTATTTTCTAACATTTGTACTAACCCTAGAGAGAAAGAACCCTCTGTACTTTGGCAATGCCGGTTAGGGGGGCCTCTAGTGCTTCATTTTGAGTAATTTGTGTACTAATACGTGTTTGCATCTCTAGATTGTATTAATACTTTATACTAACACACATTTGTTCTAAATGTCGTTTGTCCTTTATGTGATTCTACTAACCAGCGTCTTGTTGAATTCTTGTCCTTCGTTTCTAACATCCCATTTGAGACGGCAAAGCTTTGACCTTGAGACTTAAAAAATTGTCTTAGAATTTGGTGTGTTTGCAAAAGATGGCAAATCTTTGACCTTTAGACTTAGAAATTGTCTTAGAATTTGGTGTGCTTGCAAAATATGGCAAAGCTTTGATTTCTAGAACCTCCCCAATAGTTAGAATTTTCTTTCAAAAAATCCTTAGAAGTTTAGAGGAAAATTCCATCCGTGGTTTGCTTTTTAATACATCAAGTTTAGTTTCTAAAATACTGTTTTGGAATATCAAATTTAGCCTCTGTGAGTGTTTTAATCTCCCCCCTTCAAAGGTAAAACATGCACACGGGTTCTAGCGGCATGAAAAGTAATTTCTAGGGGATAAAATCAACGTAGTGTTCTTTGGCCTTCCAAGCAATGGACACTTTGTTATGTTGGTTTTGATCTAATCTAAGTAATTTGAAACGCACTAATGGTTAAAGAATTAAGACTTCTATAGTTAGTTGAATGCAAGTAAATTTCTATCTAAACCAGAATCTATTCTAAGTTACTAATCTAATTTTAGTGATTTCTAAATTCTAACTAGCTATTTGGGGTTCTAATTGTTAATTTTGATTTTTAAAGTCTAATCTAAAGAATAAAAAAAAAGTCAAATGAGTTTTGAAAATCATACCTCGGTTCAAAAACCATCAACAATTCTGTCGTCGCAATATACAAACATGATCGTCTCTTCGTGGCCCTCCATTGCCTTTCATGAGTCACGCCAATTTGATTAAATTCGAATCAATTATTGTTGAATTGTAGTTCTAAACCTATCTAGAAGTCAAATTTTGTTAGTTTTGGCAATCGGAATAATCCTTTGGTTTTAGGGATTTAATTTAGATTGAATTATTTTATTCAATTTCCCAAGTTTCTAATGAATAGTATTATTATTATTTCGTCAATTGTTTAATAGTTTTTCATTAAATATTCCAAAGGTATTAGTTGTTTTTTGTTTGTATCTATTTGGCTTATTAGGCCTAATAAAACAAACCACGAACAACAAAACAAACAACTAATTTTGGATTTGGAATCCTAATTAATAACTAAAACCAACCGAATGAATAGTAATTTAATAAAATAAGCTTAAATTATTAAAATCAAATCTATCAATGAATAGTAAAAGGAATATAGCAATCCAAACAATCCAACGTCAATAGTAAGATGCTAACGGAAAGAATAAAATAATCAAACAATCCAAAATTCAATAGTAAGTTACTAACCTTATTCTTCGTCTTCCCTTGCTAATCTTCTTAGATCTCTCTTTTCTTTCCCTCCTTATTTTGTTGTTGTTTGACAAGCTATGGTGTTGGAGAGATTTGTGAGTTTGGAGAGAATTCTTGGTGTTCAATTTCTTCCCAAAAACTCAAAATTTTGGTGTGCGTGGCGAGCAACGGCCTTGGCTTATGAAATTTTGAGTTGTGAATAAATGATTTTGGAAATATTCTGGACTTGTGGACTCCCTGGATTCCCACTGAGCTGCTACGACGACCCCCCTGGGTTCTCACTGAGCTGCTGCAACCCCCCTCCCCCCGGACTCTCACTGAGCTGCTGCGACCAGCGTGGATGCGTGGTCTCTCCTCGTCTGATCTCCGTCGTCTTCTGGTCCCGTTGTCTTCTGATCTTCTTATCTCCTACTCCTGGTCGTCATGGTCTTCCCTCGTCTCTGGCCCGTCACCTGGCCTTGCTCCGTCACCTGACCTTGCTGCTCCTATGAACTGGCTTTCTGGTCCTTAGTTGAAGACTGAATTTTTAGCTATAAGAACTTAAAGCAATTTTGGAAGAAACTACCACTAGAATAGGACTAAGAAATAAAAGAAGTTAATTTTCATGAGTTGTGTAGAAATAAGGAAGAAACAAGATAATTTAATTGGTTGTGAAATTTAAAGATAAAGCGGACTCTAGCGAATTTAATGGAAACAAAACAACAAGTATCCAAATTTGAAGCAAAATGCCTCCACCACGTACACCAACCGGAAGAGAATTGAATCAACGGATTTAGACTTTAAATAAGTTCCAAAAGAATCTTATTCCGTAGATTCTAATTTGGCAAGCCAAAGCTTCGGCGTGCAAGGGCAACCCCAAGTTGAACGGAGCTTTTAGGATACGTTTCGGTATTCTAGAAGTTAGAGGCTAAAGGAGGTACACATGACAGTGTTTAACCGAACATTAGAATCAAATCTTCCAAAATTTCAGATAAAGTTAATCAATTAACCACTAAAGGAGGTACACATGAAAGTGTTTAACCGAACATTAGCAATTAAACCTCAAATTCCGTTATACAACAAACTTTGAGTAGGAAATTAGTCCAAAACACTTTTGGCAAAGTCAAGCCTCGCCGCTTTAAGTATTTTAGTACCAAATGCTGTTCACGTGCCACAATGGATTAGTATTCAAGTAATCTTAAGCAAAGAATCAAAGTTTTGGGGCTTTCGACCTCCAAATTCAACCAAGGAAGCAATATGTTTTGAAGGGACCCTCTAGTCCTTCAAAACACAAGAAAAATAGCACAAGTTGTAAAGAAATAGAAAGAAATAGCCAATTTTTGGCTTAAAAGTACTCCGACAACGTGTCGGTAGTACAACAGAGCAATAACAAAGAATGAAAAGTGAGCATGGGTTTGATAATGAAAAATAAGGGTACCGACAACCTCGAGGGGAGGCCTTTTATACTCGAGCCAAGCCCTCCTCGGTAAGTTGTCGGTTAAAAAACGTTTAACTAACTACCTAATTAAATTCTAAACTACTACGAGATATTTCGCATTTAATCTTTGTTTAATAGGAAGGAAGGTCCTCAAGCAAGTTCCTTGGAGGCTCTAATTAGCCTTGGAATCTTACCTAAATCAAATCCTTGATTTTTTCCAAAGATTTTATGAAAATAACCCTAATTAACTTAGATATTTTGCAATTTAATCCTAGGTCAATTCCAAATATTCTTAGTTTAATCTAAATTGTCTTTTAAAGGAAAGATTTGACATCTTAACTAAATCCAATCTTTAATTTTCACCAAGATAATTTGTTAATTAACCTCGAATTACTGCTATTTACTCTAAAAAAGTCAAACTAAGAGCTGGCCCTGTCTATCTTTTAGGAAAAAACTCCAAATTGAAAATTGATTGCGCCATCACGTTTAGAAGACCCCAATTAGTTTAGAAGACCCCCCGTCTCCTTCTTCCTGGCTGTAAATATTCGTAAAAACCACTAACGATAATTCTAGAGAAAGGTCAAAATCCCAACTACTGGAATTTGAGTTTCCCGAGAAAACTAACTAGCTAGGGTTGCGTGGAAGGTTTGTGAGAGTAAGAAAACATTCCTTTTTTGCGACATTTGGACACCGCTAGATCCTGGCTCGCCGGTCAAACCACCGTCGTGTTGTAAATTTTTGTTAAATTTGATGTCATTGCCGATTCAGGTACTTTTGACTATTAGAAAGTCTTCAAACTTGACAGGTCACTTATCTAATATATAAAACTATAATCTAATTTTTAGTGAGATTTTACCGCACTCTGGATAATTTCTAAGAAATTACCATCAGTTTTCAAGGCGGTTGACTTCCCATGGAGTCATCAAGGAGTTTTGTAAAATCCCGAAACTTTTGGGCAATCTTTTGGGAAGTGTCCAAAGGCCAAGGGCAAAACCAAACCTCCAATAAGGATGCTAATTTTAGCAATTCCTTAATAATTTCCACCTGGAGGAGAAATTATTCTGGTACCGGGGTTGTTGTGGATGATTAACTCCACTGTTGATCTCTTGGCATGCTTTTACCCTACAAGCACCTTTCTGTAAGCTCCAACCACCTCGCCCTTCTTCTACTTTGCATTCTGAATCATATTCTTCAACACTTGTAAGTTTTCATGTAACTAGTCCATATTCTACATGAATTGGATCTAGATACTTCTAAACCTTGATATAGACTCTTGCACTTTAGCCAGGATGTCACATATACTCACATGTCAAGTGTTACATGGACAAGACATTAGAACTGGCTAACTCTCACATCTTCACATTTCTCTAATACGTTAATATGGACTCTAAGACTCTGAACTTAAGACATAAACATAGAAAAGCAGAGTATTTTGTACTTTCCATGAATTTAGAAAGGTTCCTCACTAATCTGGTAGGGACTTCTACCAAACTCCTCTCAACTACTAGTTCATGCTATTTTGCATGAATTAACACCAAAAACTAATAGTAAATTGCGAAAAATAAATCCAGAGCTTCAAATGCTAACTTGAGGGCTCACAGCCTCCAAAGTTTAGAATTAAATCCTCCAATTTAGCATTAGAAAAAGCCTTAAAAGGTTGATGACAATTCCTATTTAATATTCAAAATATTTTAGGAAATTTTTAGAATCAAATATCTAAAAATCAAAATGTTAAAAAAAAGGTTCGGAATTGTTAAGCCAAATGTGAGCACTTATTTACCCACCCTTGGTAAATAAGTGAGCACAACCAGGCTCTAGATGTTTTGAGATTTGATTTGTTCTATGGGTGCCTAGCGTCAATCCATTGTGCCTTCTAAACAATGGATCTTTTCTAAGTCCTAAACATACACAAGTTTGCAAGAAAACCAAGAAAATCAAGAAAAAAACTAACCCAATATGCAATATTTATCCTAATTGGGGCATGCCAACTAGGCCGTTGTGATTTTTGAATGGAAGTGGAGACAATATAAATCTAGCCACATAAAGAGAGAAAATTGCATGCCATTTCTAAAAATATAAAACTCACAATCATACAACTTTCTTAGTAAACGGATGAAGTTCTAGCTTCTATAAGTCTATTTAAACTTCATCTTTGTATTTAGACCCTTTTCTTATTCTAAATTATTTTGAATTTTGGACTTTGGCTTTATACTACCAACTTCTACTTAATCCCTAAGTTTGGACTTGGATGGATGACTTTTGTCCTATTTCATCCATATCCTAACCCAAAGTTCATTTGTTGTTTACTCCTCAATGATTAAGAATTTTCCTAAAGTTAAATTAGTTTTAGACTCCACTAAGTTCTTTCTACCTATTTCTAAATTAAATTTTTCTCTTTGATTACTTTTTTGATTAGTTGTTTTATCCTTATCCTACTTATGTGGTTCGATGCTACTCTGAGCAGTTCAATATTTTTAGATTTTTGTCAATTTTTCCATACAATATTGGATGAAATGGACTAACTTTCATCCAATATGACTCTTAATATCTCTTCCAATTTGACTCCAATTTCTAAGTGTAATACGGTTTTGGAAACCTCTAACTTAGTTCTATAACATTTTCTATCTGATTCTTGGAATAACACTAATCTAAACACTCTGAATTGATTTTACAATTTGGTCCTACTTTTTATACATCCAATTTTGATAATTTGACAAGGGAGGGTTGTAATTAGGAACTTACCTTGGAATTGGTATCGTTGTTGAGGTAGTTGTACACTTCTTTGAATTCTCCATCGTTTGCTATGGTAGGATCCCTTGTTGAATTGTGCTCACTGCTTAAAAATGTGGTTTTAATACAGATTTTGATTTCACTTCAAACTACTTCTTCCTTCTTCTTTTCACTCTACTTCTTTCTCTTCCACACTATTCCCTTATATCATGTTTTAAATAACTTTTAATGGTCCTCCAACTACCTCTTATGCAACTCCTCTTTCCGTCATACTAATCTTCTTCCTAATAGTCATCACAAAATCCTTAGATTTTCCCTTAGGTCTACCTAATCCTACAGCTTAGGCTACTATTTATCGTCTCTCTCCTCTCTTCTCCTATTTCATCCCTTTTCTTCTAATCTCCTTCCATTCTTATCGTTTTTGTTTTGCTAGTAAGAAAGTTGGGAATACTTGTTTGCAAGTGTGACGTGTGGAAGTATTCTTTCTATTCTCCTTCTTCCCTTCTACCTCTTTGATGCTAATTGGTGTTTCTATCCTCTAATTTCTTCTTCTAATTGCTAAATTTCTTCTCCCTAATTCTACTTTTTTGTGTTCTACTTCTCGGTTTGACTTTTGACAAGTTACTATTTTTAGATATTTTATATTTTTCCTTTCTAGAGGCTAAAATCAACTTTCTAAATTGATAAGGCACTTGCAAATTGGACCTTCCTAGTAGAAGTTATGTATGGATGAAGTTATGCATGGATGAAATTTAACCGTTAATAGATGCTTAAAAACTTCATCCGCTCATAACTCACTCGTTTTGACTCTGTTTTCTAAGTATTTTATGCTTCTAGAATCCTCAAAGCATGTACTATAGGATTCTATACTAACATCTGATCTGACTCTTCATCTAGGTGGTCTGACTTAAGCTTTGACTTCAATCCTAATAAACATTAACACAAAGAAATAGCCAATTTGGCCAAACTTCTACTAACGAAGCCAAATGGCTTAATAACAACAAAAATGGTACAAGAGGGGGGTCAAAGCTTCGCCATGTTCTTAAACACGAGAGAATATCTATGACAATTTTGCCAAGGCTTCGCCGGATGTGGCAAAAACTAGCTAGCAAATAATAACAAAAGATGAACAAGGTGTTAATCTAAACATAAATCATCCAACCAAGTGTTCAAACAAAGTGTTAGTACAGCACAACATGTTAGTAGAATGTTAGTACGAACTATAAACAAGAAAACCAGCAACTAAAGGCCCTTTTTATGCGGCATCGCTAGTCATGAGGGAAGGATTCTTTAGGATTAGTAACAACTACAAGGTTCTTCAAAGATTGAAGAAAAACAACAAGGAAAACAACTCCAAAAAAAACAAAAAAACAAGAGTTAGTACAAAAACATCAAGTGAACATGTAATACTCAAAAACAAGTGCAAGAATATGAAATAAGACTTGAAAGTCCTTCAAGGCTCAAGAAAGAGCAACAAAAGGAGCCTCAAATGATACTCCAAAAACACCACAAGTTGGCAACATGGCCGGAAAATGGCCAAAAATCCAAATAAATGGACCCAACGGAAACAAGGCGGTTCAAAATGAACCTAAAGGGTGTTTGTGAGAGAGAAAGGAGTCCCTTTTATACATCTCCAAGGGTACTCACCCCCCTCTCTTTTCCTAGTGGTAAGCTTATCAATTAGGATTTTCATCCTAATCTTTCAATTTTGACTTTCTACGCTGGACCAAAATTCTAATTTTTGAAGATTAACTCCAAATCACAAACGGATTGCGCCATTGGATTCAAAAGGGCATTTCAAGTCAAAAAAATCCCCACCCCTTTTTTATCTGCTAAAAAAAGACAAAAAGCTAGCGCCAACTAAAAATCCAAAAGGGATAAAAAAAAGCCAACTTTGGAAGTTTGACCTATCTGAAAAAAGTAACTAGCCTAGGATCTTAAGTAGGTATAAAAGAGTAGGAAAAGACCTAACTTGGGCTTCATTCCAACTTTGTACGCTCCCGATATCGGGTAGAGAGGAGCATGCTTAGGAAACACACTAGGTGTCTGGCTGCAAGTTGGTCAGTGCAGATGGAGAATCTTAAAACTTATATCTTCACTTGGTCTTCAAAGTCTACAAACTCGAATCTTCACCCGATCTCCAATCATCTTATCATGTGGTGGCTCTATAGAGCCAAAAGTAAAGTTGTGTGATAAGAAACAAGGCCTCGGACGGGTAAAACGGGACAGTGAAACCACAAGTTGGCCGTCCGAAAGATTGGTTCTTAAACTTCAAATTCACAGTGACCAGCAAACGTGCTTTACCAATAAGAACGACATAAAAGAACAACCATGTGGGTGATCAATCCCACTTCGTCACCACAAACACAAAACGGGGTCATTATTGGATACTCACATAATCCGCAACAATGTTTACGATACAAAAATGAAAACAACAAGCCTCCAAATCCAGCTAGGAATAACAATGAAAAGACAACAAGCCTCCAAAACCGGCTAGGAATAACAAGCCACAAGCCATAACACACAAGTCTTCATTCTTCTTGTCTTTCAATCTTCGAGTCTTCAAAGAAACCGCAAATAAACACCCATCCTATCTATATTCTTCCCAAAATAAGAAGACAACAGAACTTCCTTAGCTTCACTACCTATAACTTCTTCAATTCTTCATCAAACTAAGAGTTTAATAGCTTTTCACAAAGTTAACAAACTCTTCTATCTTCAATAAAAATTTCACTTGCAAGTGATTATTCAAATTAAATCTATAGCTCTACAAACATTCGGGTTTTAAACAATAAGGGCGACAGACCCTCTATCACTCAAAGACCCATATCTTTCTCCACATATTTTCAATTGCTTTGAATGATGAGTTTCTAGAAAGCTAAAAAAATTCTCACTAACTCTCCAAATTTTCAAAGAAAAAAGAAAAAACTACAAACTTTGGTAGCCACTCGCATCTCTGCTCCTCTTCATCGGGTGACAACAGACTCTCTTCCACTCACACACTTGTAACTTTTTGATCACAACTCCAAATCACACAAGAAAGGTTTTTTTGGAACGACAATGATAAGAGAAACAAACTCTCAAAATTTCATTTCAAAATAGTTTGTACATCAAAAGTTGTGACCGCTCGAATTCTTTGCCTTTCAAAACTCAGCACATACAACTCATCACCACACTACTCACAAACCCCGACTAGAAGGGAGAAAGAAGATGCCTACCTAAGCCCCTAGACCCCTAAGGTAGGTGGAATCAACCCATGCACACATCACATGGGCCTCTAAACACCTATTGGTCCAAGAAAAATCTCAAAGGTAAGTTCCTATTCATCTTTCAAGGCCAAAAAACCCTCTAAGATCCAAACTAGGAGGTAAACTATTTTTATTTCCTTAACTTTCAAGTTCTAATACACAAATAAAGTATAAAAAATATAATTTAACTATAAAACTTCAATCAAAATGAAATAGAGGTAAAATTTGAAGTCGAAGAAGAACGCTATTCCATTTGCAAGAACTTGAGGATGCGCTTGATAATATTTAAAACATAATATGCACATTCGGCCTTTGTTAACGGATTCATTGGCCCTTTTAACCAGCATTGGTGGCTAGGGCTTCCTTTTATTGGCCTTACCATAAAATAATAATGGTCGTCGTTCAAGCCCTCATAACTTGCTTCAAATGTCACTTTTTGAGCGCTTGATTCAACACATCCAATTTGGAGAAAGATCACCAAAACACGAGCGTCTCTCTGGAGATTACCATACCAACGTTGCTCTACATGAGGTTTCTTTAATAAACAAGAAGGTTTGGACAGCCTCATCCTGCAAATATATTGGCATTGGTACAGAAATTGCCGGCTGAGATGATTGAACAGGCAATTGTGATAAGAAAAGCTCTAATTCAGCCTCTGGTTGAGACTCTGGATCTTGCGACTCCATAAAAACCCTCCAATTCGACATTCTAGAATCAAATTCTAAATCCACGCATAGATTCTAAATGAACTCAAAAGAATACTCCAAACTAGTAACAGGGCTTTCGTCTTTTTAACAAATCCATTAGCAACAAGTATCACCTTGAAGCCATTAGGAGCGTCACCATGAAGCTACTAAAAGCGTCACCATGAAACCACAAAAAACGTCACCAGTAAGTTTTGACTTTCAAATTATAGAATCTCTTTAAAATACAAATTAATACACATTCTATACAGTGTACTTATTTACATCACGACACCGGTACGCCGGTCAACTCCACGGTCAACTTCAATTTTGCTGATTTGGGGAGGATCTTTACCAGTTTTGGGTCTTCTGGCTATCGGAATGTCTTGAAACTTGTTGGAGCGTCTTATTAGCATAAAAAATGTATTCTAATTTTTAGTGAAATTTTACCACAACCTAGGTAATCTCTAGGAATTTCCCATCATAAGTTTTGGCGGTTGACTGTTCGGAAGGGTATCTTCTTCAAGTTAGAAAATTCCGAAACTTTTTATGGAACCTCTCATGGAATTCCACAAAGGATGTGCAAGCTCATATTTTTACTTTGCACAAAGGTCAGAGGAGAATCAAATTCCACCTTCTCCTTTCAATTCTGGCAACTAGAGAATCTTTCACATACAAGAAAATCTTGGCAGACCGTTTTTGCCATTGAGTTCCAAATGTGATTTCCACCCTAGAAATCCATATTACACCCGTAGATTCTTCTTACGGTCTATCTTGAATTTGTAATTCCTGCAAACCAACAATTGGGGTTTCCACTATTTCTTCAATACTATGGGAAAATTGAAACCTATCTCCGGGAATGCAATTAGGACCTCAACGTATTCCCTCGGACCAATTTTAGCCATAAGATGTCACATGCACCGTAGGCTTGGATGATTTGGGCTAGATTTACTTTATTCCTGCTATTTATCTAATTTCTCGGTTTCTAACCTATGTACAAGTAGAAATTGGGTTTATTTAGGGAAAATTAATCTATAAGGGACCAAATGCTATATTGGCATGTGACATACCTATTTTGGCTTTACACTCTTTTTATGACTTTTTGTAGTTTTTTACTAACTTTATTTTGCAAAAATCGAAAAAAATAAAGCATGAGTCCTAAGTGACGAATATGGGACTCACACCAAACCTGGATAGAACTACACGGAGAAAGAAAAGGATCAAGAGTTGTGCAAGGCAGAAAATGACCAACAATTAATACTGCAAGCCAAGGAAGGAGGTCCGGACAATCAACACTCACCACATTAATGGCCAACCAAGCAGTCTAGTCAGCAGACCGCATGGATCCATCCAATCGAAACTTGTCACATGGCAACATTGGATAAAAATGAAACAAGACCCGCTAACAACCAGCCGGTCAATACTATAACTATCTGAGCAAGGGGAGCATGACCTATGTTTGGTGCTGGATTGTATTCAATGTTGGATCATATTTGGTTATTTGAACTAACCTTGCTTGGCCATACAGTCAAGCACCCTTTCATCAAAAAAATTCTCAAAAATTTAGACATAGATATAGCATTTGAAAAATTAGCAAGTAGGAAAGGGACAAAGAAATAAAATAGAGTAGAAGGGCAAGGAAAATGGTAGGGAGAAAAATTAGAACAGTTCCAATTGATAAAAACCATCCATGGCCTCAAAGCAACTCTTGGAAGTAGTAGAGAGTAGAATAGACACAACAATTGGGCATAGTACAAATAGACCTCAATTAACAAAAACACTCTCAAACTTCAATAGATAGAATTCCAATTTGCAAGTGAATAGAGAGAAGTGTGCATTTGGTAGTTGAAGAGAAATTAGGAGTTGATAGGATTTAGGAAGAAATCTTGGAAAAATGTTTTAAGTCATTAATCATTTAGATAGAATAATAATTGACTTAGGATAGAAGATAGGAAGCTCAAGGGGTCAATTATTATTTCAAAATTTGAAGCATTAAAATTCTATTCTATCAAAGTCAAAATTTAATATAAAATAATGGAGGGAGAATAGTGTAGAAAGAAAAAGAAAGAGTAGAAAAGGAAAGCAAGGAGGAAGTCCAAAAATTGGCAAACTTTTCAAGCGGTGAGCAAAATTCCACTAAAGATTTAACCATAGCAAATGATGGGGATTTTGAAGGCGTGTTCAACCACCTTCTAGATGAAGAAAATCCCGAGGTAAAACACTAATTACTCCAAATGTTATTCAATTTCTAGTATTAGCCATTTTAATGCTTAGCCGAACTTCAAGTGCAAGTCAGGGTGTCAATATTAGTTTTATTCAAAGTTTAGATAGAAAGTCATTTAGAATTTTCTTAGAGGTTTTTAAATTGTATTACACTTAGAAATCGGAATTAAAAAGACAAAGATATTAGTGGATGAAATTTAAGAGTCATAGTGGATAAAAGTTATCCAAATTCTTTTAAAAGGAACAAGAATGAAAATTTAGATAGAGTTAGAAAACCAAAGGTAAAAAGTGAAATTAGAAGTTAGTTTTAAATTGTAAAATTGATAAAAAAACTGCGGATGAAGTTTGAAGCACTGATTAGCAGTCAAACTTCATCCACTTATAACTTCTTATAGGAATCTCCAAATCCTACAAACTTTATGTTTTGAGAATGGCATGAGCTGAACTACCACTTAGAGAAGTTAAATCTAGACTGTAAACCCTTTGATTAGAAAATCACAGCGGCTCAAAGACATTGCCTTCTTTGAAGTTAATATTTGTAATTAGGATAGTCTTTAGTGAATCATTTAAACTTTAGGTACTTAGAAAAGATCCATTGCTTGGAAGGCACAAGGGACCAACATTAGGCACCAATTAGGAGTTAGATTTGTTTTACAAGAACTCAGTTGTGCACGCATATTTATCAAAGGTGGATAAATAAGCGCTCAAACTATCATACTTGAGACAAAATTAGTCATGTAGGAACTAGAAGGTGGCAAAATCATAATGAGCCGCATAATTGAGGGTGGAAACTAGCGAACACCTAACATATGTGCTAAACTTGCTAGAAATAGTTTGGATGTACTAAATACATGTATTGAATGAAGAATCAACACATATCCAAGATACTCAAAACTTTAAACCCTAAAACTCCTTGACTATGTTTTCACAAAAAATGCTCTAAAACTGCCATTTCAAGTGCAAGTACCAAATTTTATTTATTTTCAAATAGTTTTGGACACATGTAGCTGTCGGATCTTGTAGTACGCTTGTTTGAGAAGATATGGAAAAAACTTCAAAAATTTCCACTATATAGATTGCAAGATATTAGCCTCTAAAGTAGAAAAAAAAATTGGCCCTACAAAAAACCAGGCAACTGCACTTCACAAGTTTATATTTTTTTGGAAATTTTTTTTGTTGTTGGTATTTCTTTGGATTCATTCCTTCAAGGCAAGTTGTCTACATGTTTGAAAATTTTCAAACCATTTAGAATTGTACAACATATAGGAAAAAATAGTGAGTAGAAAGAAGTAGATAATGATTCAAAATCCTTAATTGTTAAGAATTTAGATAAAGAACTGAAAAATGCCAATCCCAATGGTTGTAATGTTGTACTCCCTTTGTTCTAGAATAAATCCAGGGTTTTGAAATTTATTTGTCCCAAATTAAATTCAAAATTTGCTCTCCACAATTTGATGAACAACAACTGAAGCTAGTTTTAGGTAACACCTTGAAGCAAAAGAATTTGTAGATACCACACCCCAAAGACTATATGGCACTTTGATCCCTGCAAAGGGAATTGAAACGCAACCTCTAACCAACCAAAGGCAAAGAATTCAATCCACAACTATATACAAACTATTATTAACAAATCTCTTGTTGACAATTTCTTGGACTTAAGTCACAAGACATTGTCAAAATTGAATATAGAGGATGTCAATGGACATCAATGCATCAATATTGCTTGGAGAAAAATAAAAATGAATACCACTAGAGTAGTTCCAAAAAGTGCAAAATTTGTCGAATTCACCGCATGTTTTCAACATGTGTTGCTTTACTATTGACTTCTATTCTTTTATGCCTAGTAGAATTTAGTAGAAGCTGCAATAATTATGCAATCCTTTGAAAATAGGAGCTACTCAAGCACTAATCTAGTCATTTCTAGGAACCCCTGGATTTATTCTAGGACAAAGGGAATAATAAACAATCTACATCATATGATTTTATTTTAATCCAAAAATATTGAAAATTGATTTCAATAATGGACTTCAAAGTTTATTTTAGGGTAGTAAAAATCCATAACTACTTGCAAACTAAAATTTGTTATACCTTTAATCTCATTAATCAAAATAGAATAATTCAAAGCTTTCCATGTATATATAAATCTAGAAAATCAATTTCAGTTTTATACTTCTAAAAGAAGTAATTTTTTTTATTTGCCCCATATTGCTTGGCCAAGAAAAAAAACTACATATCATACAATAATTTTTCAACCATGTAGTCAAAAGTTATGAAGATTGTTGGACCTTAAGAGAAAAACCTTGTCTCCGTGGTGTGTATAATTTCAAAAAATAGAAATAAACATTCCATTTGTAGTGAGCTGCCCAAATTTGTTATATTACCAAAATGCAATTTGGTCCTTTTGAAGTTAACCAATGTGTATCTATTGTCAAAAAAACAATTCATATGCATGTACACTCCAAATAGTACGAACAAGGTTGACTCGACTTATTAATTTTCAATTTTGAGATTAACTGTTTTTTGTGTTGAATACTTTATATTAACTAAGCTATTAGTTATATCCAAGAACCATCACAATTTTGTCAATGCCACAATAATGACATGTCTTGCATAGATAGAAGAACAAAAGTTGTTGCTACATAGAATTCCATTGCTCTCTTTGCTAACAATTATTATTGACTTATAAATTTTGAAATGGAAAAAATAAATAAAAATAAATAAAAACCTAAAATATTTATAAATTTTTGAATTTTGAATTTTCAAAACTTATAAAATGTATAAAATTGTAATCGATAAATTTAGAAAATGAAGGTTGTATGTTTGAATTTCCAAATTTTTACATTTTAATTGATTTAATTAGAAATTTTGACAAATGACTGATTTATTGATTAAATTTATTAGAATTTTAATTATGAAGAATTTTTTTAAATTATTTTTAAATTCATAGAAATGAATAGTTTTTACTTCTATATTTTATTGTTACCAAACTACCAACAATACAAATAGTTTTTAGGAAAATTGTCAAAGAATTGGAATGATTTGGTTGGTTTATAAAAAAAAATAGAGAACACAAATGAAAATTACACAATATTGTGTGAATTGAATTCAAGCATATGGATCTTACAACGACAATACATCATCGAACTTTTGGAATTTTATGAAGGAATTTTTTTTAACTTATTAGACTTTGTTTTCTTAGTTTAAATCATTTACAAAAAATAGCTATATTGAAAGCTACAGTAAAGTACCATTCAACGACACTAGGATGTGAACGTGTGAGCGTGAGCCTAAGAGCGGTGAACAGAGAATTAGGGATTGTGTGAATCTAGAATCTAGAAATTTAAAACATGATGAAATTTTTAAATTTTTTTGGTAAAATTATTAAAAGACTAATTTTTTTCAAAAAAACTAAAAAATATTATGACCTATTACTGTAGGGCCCATGACCAAGCATTTTAGACTTAAAAGTCCTACAAGTTTATGCTATTGCATGTTTTGAAATTTAAATAATGTTTTGAAAGGCCATCTTAGGTTGGGTTGATCAAGTGAGAATATAAATAATTTAGAGGCAATTCTAAAGATGAGAGGAAGACGAGGAAAACAATGAAAAATATGATAGGATGTAAAATATTGTGTACATAATAAAATATTTTTTTTTATAGCAAAGAATATATATTGAAATATGAATATAATATTTTGCTATTAGAATTGGGGAATTTTGAAGATAATATTTTGATACTACATATCTACTTTATACCATATTAAAATCTATCAATTAGGTTTCTCATTTGCATGTCTTGATGATTATGGCAGTAACAATAACTTGCTTCACTTCATCCAAGTTGGGGGTAGAAAGGTGGATAAATGTGCCTATTTTGCAATTTCGTTTGCAAAAGTAAAAAAAGGTGTAATAAAAATGTTTGCAATTTATGTACATGCTTCCATAATGAGAACAAATACAAGATATAAAATCGCAAAGTGTGATGTTATAAACCTTTTGGTTAGGGTTAGCCTTGGACAAAAGTGTAATAATAATACCAAGTTCAAGGCATAGACCTAGGAAGTCATCCCAATTGCGGTAGCATTTCTTGCATTTTTTCATTGATTGTGGTGATTTTCAATGGGTGCTTTATTCTTCTAGTGAACTTGCTTTACACTCACACTTTTGCCCTTTGTAAGTAGAAGTAGCAATGGGTTACCCATGCCTAACAATCAATAGTTTGCATTTAGTTTGTGTGTACTTTTGAATGGTGTGACACTATTTCTTTGACTTGTGTGAAATTCTCACTATGTCCCATTTTAATGTATCGCAATCCATTTCCACCTCAGATTGTATATGGGGCATGCCCATGTTAAACTCTTCAAATGCAATTTCAAGTTGTACTCTAGCAGCGATCAATCTAATTCTAACCCAAGGATGAGAAAAGTTAACCTTATCGGGGTAATACCAATTACCTTTAGAATTGATCAAAAGATCCAATTTCCTTTTGTTGAATCCAAATACATTTTCCCTCTTTAAGTGCAAAAATTGAGTACAAATGTCTTCCACTCCAAGCATCTCACTGACTACATCTGTAATTTTTTTTCCATTTCCAAATGCCATAGCTCTCTTTAGTTTCAAATCTTCCTTAGAGAGGTTTTTTATCAAAAGGGCCTTTGTAGAGGTAAGCCTTAGAATTGGTCATCAATATGAATTCTCAAAGTCAATCATTGCAAATGGCATCAAACAAATCAGACCCACATTTTCTTGAAGTTAATTGCCAAAGAATTTTTGTGCAATGTTTCTTCTAGGTTGCATGTTGGGAAGTTTGCTAATTCTTCTATTGTTAGTTTCTATGAAAATGATGAATGAAATTATTATTCAAATGGTTTGCAATTTAGGGTTTAGCTAAGACAAGAAATAGAAAAAAGAAACAAAGTTAAAGATAATATCATTTCCATGAATCCACCCTACTAATGGTATCAAAAGTGCCAAAATGCAACTCCATCTTCTAATTGACAAATTGTTGGTTTTGATGTAGCTTCGAAGGAGTACTACCAAGCTCTAATTTCTAGATATATTTTAACCACTTTAGAAATTAATATTGCATCTTAGTATTGTCTGTAGAGTCGAATATGTTGGTTTTAGAATTCTCTGGCAATTAATTTTTTTGTATATTTGTGCATGTTTATTGCCGAGTGAAAAAGGTCATTTTATAGTCTACCATTGGAACGGATGGTTCCTTTGACCCATATACAATGTGAATTGCATTCAAATTGGCTTGAGAACTATCACACATGAATCCCTTAAAGGTTGGATTCAACGCCCCCATTTTCTACCATGATCTCATTCAAACAATGTAAAAAAATGAGCTTGCCTTTGGTGCCTTCAATTTGCTTATCATAAACAACAAACAACAATGGTTATGACTTTTTAGTAAGTGGAGTTATAGACATGACAAGTGATAGTTTGTTTATGATCTTACTGTCTTCACATGATCAAACACAAAGCACTTTTTGAGATTGCTGCCTGGTTTTGTTTGTTGTGCAAGATTGCTCCACTTCCAAGTCCAACCAAAAGCATCTCAAACAAATACCATACTCAGATTGCATATTTGACCTAAATGATATTTAAAAATATAAATATTTTTTTTGCTAATTCTAAGACCAAATAACCAAATCCACAAATAAATGTAAAGATGATTTGCTGAAATTCAAGGAATCCAATAACAATTTCATTGAATTTAATATCAACTATCATTTGACCATCTACAATCTAGACATTTTTTGATGATGACATGACATAACTACTTCATTGATATGTAGTAGGAATGGTGGATTGAGCGGTCGTTTTTATTATTAAATCCATTGTCCATAACAAATCTTCAAAGGGTATGGGACAACTCAAAGATGAGAGCTTGACCGCTCATTCTGAAAATGCAGGAATTGTGTTCAATGTAAAACTTTGAACTTCATTTTGGCATAGTAGAATAACTTTTTCCAAAAAACTTTGGACTTTCAAAAGTTGTTAAATCAAGCTAAATTTCATCTCCAAAAATCCGTTTGTGATTTTAAACCTCCAAAATAAATTTATAGACAAAATTCAGAGAGGATGTTTGAAAATGTCAAAGAAATTGTCCCTTCCAACCCCTCTCTGAATTTTGTTCGTAACTTTTGATTGGAGGCTTGAAATCTCTAACGGATTTTTTGGAGATGAAATTCAACTTGATATTCCAACTTTTTTTAGTTAAAAGTTTTTAGAAAAATTTAATATACTATGCCAAAATGAAGTCTAAAGTTCTACATAGAACACAATTCCTGCTTTTGACTTAACTAGGTTGAGCTCCTAGTAAGATAAAACATCCCATTGTGGTCAGAATTAGGAGTTTAACCTCATGTGGTTGCTGAAATTTTCCAATTTTTTTCCCACAATAGTGCAAGTGTGAGAAACAATGAGAGCAATTGAAATTGTATTTTTTTGACAAATTATAAATTTGCTATGAATTTTTGAAGTGCTCAATTCAACATGGCCCAAAAGAGTCTGTACACTACCTTAGAACCAAAAAAATTTGAATCCATCATGTTCATTTTGCTCACCTAAAGCAATCATAGTATTTTTTAACATGGAAGGCCTAAAAAGTCAATTCTTACAATGAATTTTCATTATAAATTTGGAAGTTCCTAATGAAGTCACTAATCACTCCATTACTATCATGTAAGACATGCATTGAAGCCAAAATCTCACAAACTGAGAAGAAACATAATGGGATCATTCCCTAGATGTCCACTATGGGTCATCTGACCATAATGGGTTGTTTTACCTTAGTCCTAATTATACTATCCCACATGGATTGTTTTACCTCCTACCACCACAATTATATAAAGATTTTGTCTTCTCTTCAAGGTATACTCACAATAAGTGTTTTTTCAATCTTTTTGAAGTGATTTCCCAATAACGTTTATTTATTTTGATTTTATTGTTGATTTTTTCAAAGTATGAGGTTTTAAATTGTTGAAGTTTATTTTGGACTGAATTTAAATATCTAGCACTAAACTATTGAATTTGCTATGTAAGTACAGTGCAAGCTACAATTTGGTAAAATTATTTTTTTTTCTACTTTTCAAATGGCCATTTTGACCTACCTATATCCTAGCCGTTAATTGCCATACTTTTCAGGACTTAAATCTCCTTCTATTATATGCTATAAATTAGTCAAATGGTCAAGTTTTCTTGCCTTCCTAGATTCCAGCTGTTAACGCCCATGCTTTTCGGAACTTAAAATTTTCTTCTACTATGTGCTAGAAATTAGTCAAATGCTAAATTTTCTTGCTTTCCTAAACCCCAACCGTTAATAGCCATGCTTTTCAAGACTTAGATTTCCTTCTACTACATGCTATGAATTAGTCGAATGCTAAAATTTTCTTGCCTTCCTAGACTCCAGCAACTAATGGCTACACTTTTTTAAATGCCAATTTGCTTGTACCATACGCTAAGATTTGGTCAAATGTTGCAATTTATTTTGCCTTCCTAATGGACAACCATTAACGAGCATGCTTTTTTGGATTCAAGTTTGTGTCCAACATATGCTTAGAATTTGATCAAATGTTAATATTTTTTTGCATTTCCAGTGCACAATTGTTAATGGACATGCCTTCTGGAATCCCATTTGCTTGCACCATATGCTACGCTTTGGTCAATTGCTGCAATTTATTTTGCCATCTTAATGGACATCCATTAAAGACCATATTTTTTTGGATTCAAGTTTGTTTGCACTATATGCTAGGATTTGTCAAATGTTGCAATTTCTTTGGTCTTCTTAATTATGGACAACCATTAATGGCTACCATATTGAATAACATATTGTACAATGCATATATACAAACTATAGCTTTTTTAAATCTCGATTTACATTGGAAGAGATTCATTTTTTAGGATCTAGTTATCAAATATTAGACTTTTATGTTTATTTTAGATTCTAAAGAAGTTTGGCCAATACAAGTTTCTTGTTATTATTAGTCATCCATTAAAAGCTAGGCTATTTTTCAACCTCATCCAATACAAAAAAAATTGTTTAAATTAGATGAGATTCACATTTCATTTTTGGATTATATTAGTCATTTTTCTTAATGTATGACAGTTAACTACATTTGAACATTATATTAGAGATGTTGACTCAAAAGGATCCACAAGCACAAAGATTAAATGTTGCATTGCAACCTCTTTCTCAAGATCAACTAGAAGTCTAGAATTACAATTGCATGACTTTTTAAAGAGGGAAACTTTGAACACTTCTTCTCATCTCGAGCGGTTGAGGCATCAACCAAGGAAAATATAAAAATAAATATTCCTTTACGTCATATGATTTTTTTGCTAGTTGTCAATCCATTTATTGAAGAATGATCTCATTAATCTAGCTCTACATTTTGTTACTAATAGTTCCATGGAAAGAAATGGAATTTTCTATTTGGCCTTGGTACACAATGAGGGGAAGACAATTGATGTAAAATGATATTATCAAATCATGGAATGCCAATTGGGTGCAAACAAATGTTGCCTTTCAAAAAGAACTGAAAAATGATAAAGATCTGAAAGTTTTCTTTAACAAGATGTTTATGGTGTACAATGGCAACTACCGTTTGTAAGCATGGTTGCGTATTATCAACCAAGATCATGCAGACAATTTCACGTGGCAATGTGCTATTGAAAGTTTGTTTTAGAAGTCAAGGAGGACATTAACATGCATAACATTTGTCATCAAGAGCAATAATACTTATTTTTATAAATCGTTCACTTTATGCAACAAGAGTTTGTTGAAGGTAGATTTTCATTCAGGATTGAAGAAGAAGCTTCCCATTATAGATCCTGAGTACACCATGGCCTTTTTAGAGTAGGTGAAGTATCACTATGAAACTCATACTAAAAGTCTAGAGATGATTCAAGAGAAACTTTGGATGTTGGTAATTTTAGCAAGACACTTCTTTGAAGATTCATTAGGGATTAATACATTTAATAGTATATAATATATTACTACTATATTTGTTCTAAATATTCAAGGTGAAAGCATGCTACGGCCTACCACTTTTGATCTCACGATGTTACATTTGAGGAACTAATTTATTTTAAGTGTACATAAATGGGGAGAATTACATGCATAAATTTGGTGTGATGATTGACATTATGAATGTATTCTAGGGTCCAAGCGTATTTTTCAATTTGTACTCAATATTGAGTTTTATTCACTAATATACATGTTTTAGTATTTATTTTGTTTTCTTACTTTAAATATAAATTTTAATATTTGAATTGGTTGGAAGAAGAAACTAACAAGATTTTACAAGTGGGCCTAATTTTTTTATTATTTAATTCTTTCTACAAGATATATTGTGGAATTAAACAATAAAATGGGTTAAGCAATATAATAAATAAATACAAACAAAATCTTTAAAAATTAACTTCAAGACAAATTAAACAATATAAAAATTTGGCCCACCTATAGAATCTTGATAGCTTTCTTTACCAAGAATCCAAAGTGTTAAAAACTTTATTCACATTTTTTTATTGAATGTGCCAAAGCAAGTAGACTGTAGCATGCTTTTCCCATGTCCAAGATATTTTTGCTTTTATTTAAAAGCATAGTTACAAAAGTAAAATAAAATAGGTGGACTTTTTTCATCATTTAAATTTACATAAAGGTCCATAATGAAGACTACATTGATCATTTAATCATTCAAAAAGCATTGTTCATGATTTACTGCTTGTAATGTTTACAACCTTTACTTGTCACCAGATTTATGTTTGCCTTTTTTGGCTCACTTTTGTTATTTTTTATATTGTAGACTTCATAAATGTCACCCCTATTATGGTGTTATGATGAATTGCAGTTTTACAATTATGTGGTTTACAGTGAAACATCCTAAACCACTAAACCACTTTATTGTTTGCTTATACACTATCTATTTTGATTATATCTCAATTTTTGAAAATGTATTAGTTCAATTTTTTGGTACAAAAATTGCATAGCAGCATATTCATTTGTTGTTCATTTGGACTGTAGATCTTTACATCTAATTTCATGGTCATAGGTCTATAATGGATTTACAAATCCTAAATTAAAAAAATAGAGGCTCATAGGCTCCCGCTCACAAGTTCATATACTAGCACTCCGAGTGAAGTACTAAGGGATGAAATTTTCTATTGATAACCATTTTCCAAACTACACATGGTTGATCAATTCAATTTATATAATGCATCTTATTAGCTAGCACTTTCCTTAGTTTCCTATCAACTAATGCCCCCATCTATTTCACAACAATGGACTGCTCCTAATAGATGTAGCTCAATCAATCATTTCAATGTCATCTTTGTTTTCTCCGTTGTCTTCAAGATAGTCTAACTTTGCACAGTAGAAGTGCCCATAGTGGAAGGAATTTTTTGTGTACAGGTGCTACTATGCAAGGGATCCTCATCATCTTGGGAAGTTGATTTTATGGCAACATCAACTCTAAACATGAAATCTCTTGAGGGTAATGAAATGGTGGTCTATATATGAACTTTCTATACTAAAGGTTAAGTTTTATCTTTTAACTTTAAAAAAAAAAATGTATATCCCATTAGTTGTACATTTAAGTCAATATGTTGAAAAATAGATTGAAAATACATGAAAACAAACTTAATAAAATATAATTCTATATTCATTTTAAAGAAAATTATCAAAGGTAATATATGATGAAAGAATGATCTAAATTGTTGATAACTTTGACAAAAAGTTGAAAATTGTCGATTCCAATGATAAAAATAATTTTGGTAAGCAATACATGTTTGATTCTTCTTCATTTTATTTAAATTTTTTTAAATGAGTACAATAATTGATTTCATATATTTTTTCTCCCTCAGGTTCTCCCTTCATTGCCCACAAAATAAAATTTCTTATAACTTTCATCTCATTAATTTGAATTTAATCTTTCAAAGGTTTCTATGTAGGTGTCAATCTATTCAATCAAATAAAATTAATAAGTCTATTTACAAAATACATTGTTTGCTGCCTACTTTGACTATGGGATTTAACAATAAAACCTATAACTTTTGCAGTATTTATTTGAATGATGTGAAACAAAACTCCACATGTAGAGTATGATGATTAGGAGTTATTATGAAAGTTTCATGCTAAAAAATCAATATATAAAGTAAAAAGAGAACTTGGCCAAGTTCTCAAAAAGCCTTAAAGTGGGCTCTTAATTTAGTCCTTTCAAGGTTAAAGAAAAGTTGAAAAAAAAATTAAAACTCCATCCAAAAATGACAATCATAAATTAAGCTGTATGACCACTTATTAGCTTATCCATTCATGAAGCGTTAACCCTTTAGGACCTAAGGAGTCCCAAGCAACTTCTTGAATTCTTCTAGAATCAAATTTGTATATTAAAATTTCATAATTTAATTTAAATTATTATTTTTCCACAAATAAGCATTCATATTTTCTATTTAATATGATTTTTTAATTATTTTTGGGAAAAAAAATGAAATTTCTATGATTTTTTAAAGTTTATGTCTTTGAAAAATCATAATGATTACAAAAAATCTCACTTTATCATGAAATTCTTATTGAAAATAGAGTTCATTATATTGAACAGTATAGTGAAGTTGGCATGCTCTCTTTAGTTATATACAAATAAATTCAATAGAGAAACATGTTCCACAGTGCATTTTGAAACTCTAAAATTCCCAACTTCAAATTGCCATAGACAAATCATCATTGCTCCAAATTTGATGGCGAATGGCTCATTGGAAGCGGAATACCCGTGCCCTCACATCTCATTCACACCTCAAGAGCAACTAAGGCCAAGAGAGTATTCCAATTTCCAAAATTCAATTTAAAAGAACCAAAATTGGCATGCTAGGCCCTAAAGGATTATAGGTCAAATAATTTGAAAGAGTAACCAAACACTATAATCAACGATACACTACCGGAGGTTGGGTCATAATCAAGACAGAATCAAGAGAAGTCTGTTGTTATCAACAGGTAAAAGATTTTTCGGTGATAAAATGCATTTGTGTGGGATAATCAACAGAAGCTTTATTGGTTCTGGTCTTCCAGTGTACAGGAAATTCCTTCAGAAGTTACTGTAGCCAAATACATGCATGTCTATGAACTGCATATGCTACGGAAGAACTTCTTTCCTTCCATCACTGCATTCTTTGCATGGAAAAAAAGCACTACAGACATTTGCTTGACACAATAAAATTTGGAATCCATATACACTTACAAGTAGAGCATCTTCTTTGAAAAAATAAATGCAGGCTCATTGAATTGCAGACTGCATTATGTTCAAAAATTTGGAAACATATCCTTCCAAAAACTTAAGGAAATCGGTTTTGACCCTCACTACTTATATAAACCCGCTACTAGCTAGGTCCTGTCATTCATGTGCACAGCACTAACTGTACCAAAACTCACTCCCTTCCTGACTTCGTAAACAACGTTCCTCAAAACATCTTCCCTTTATACAACACATTCTAGGATATTCATAGCCTTCCCAACATTTGAACTGTACGTCTGGACTCCAGTGCACCTTCACAACATTCTCTTCTGCAAGCAAGCTCGAAATTGCCAGATCCTGTAAAGAAATGCCACACTATTGCTACGAACTTTAACATGTGCATGAAAGGAACACCTCCATCTGCAACATTGCGAGAGGCAAATGTGCCTGCTTTGTAAATATGAAGGGTCATTTGAACTCACAAACTCAACCTTCTCAGTTCCAAGAAGATTTATATGTACATTGTCAGGGAAATAAAGACTACAAACCAACTTTCTTTGAGCTGCGCCACAAACTTAGGAGCTTGAAATGAACATTCATATATTTCAACAAGATGTACCTAACCTGAAATGTGCATGCTCCATCACATTCTATCTGAAAACAACTTCTCCTGCAACTCAAACAACCTGTTCATGTGCTCCTTTCCTTTTGTATGCAGTGCCTGATACACATGACATTGAACTATCTTTCATAAAGGGCTACCTCGTTTTCAGACATGACCACTATAAATCACAGCTTCAGACAATGGAACATTTCATCACAATTCTCTTCCTAAAGGTGCTGCAACAGAAGCTTGCGCCTAAAAGTATTACTTCCTCTGTCCCTAAATCATTGACCACACATTTGTTTGTAATTTTCTGAGCTAGCTGCACTGCTCATATTCACTGTGGAAAACACGCTAAATGAAGGTTCCAAATTCTATAGCACTACTACATACAATCATCATTGCATTTGTATTTGCAACCTAGAAAAAATAAGTGACAAACAGGAATTTCACATGCTCAAAGCACACTCCAACATCCAAGGAATTCAAAGTGAACAATTCTTTTCAAACATAGCCAGAAAGGGTGTATGGCTTACCATAAACATTACCCAGTTCTGTTTACGGGAATTCGAAACCTCAACCTTCATTGTTGGCACTGAGTGTTGCAGTAGTATCCTCTGTGCCCACTTTGCAGTCTTCAACCTCTGCATCCCCACAAACCTTCACCAAATTAATAATAAAAGGCCAAGTTTCCCATTGTTCTTTTTTCAATACCACTCTGTTGAACTTTGATATTCACAGTTATATTAGCAGCTTCTACAAGTAAATTCACACTCTATTTTCTTTGATTGTGGATATGTACCTACTGTTGGAGTAAGGCAAGAGGTCATCCAGCAGTTTTATAATGAGAATAAACAGTGACACCTGTAGAGTTATTTACCAGAGACGTTGACTTCGACAGAGGGTTCACCGTATTTACAATCAAGTCAGTCAGACTCAGAGGACTCTCCTAACGCACGATCAAACAGTTCATCCTGTCCATCAGCTTCTTGGAATAAATCTCCTCTTTCGAGCTCTCTAGCTGTTCTTAGGCAGTCTGGCATGTCCTCTGATATGCTCGGAGGACGCAGACCTTCATAGTCGTTGTCATTTCCCGTGCCAAACGACATTGAACTTCTGATGTTCACGCTTGAATTATCTATTCGTCTACCTCGAACCTCCCTTCGAAGAACAACTCTCCAACCTGGCTGTTCCTTGATTTCGCTAAAAAATATCTGCTCACAATGTCTTGGAAAGGCAAATGATTCCTTCCCGAATCGCTCAGAGGACTCAAAATTAGCAATTGTCAACCCCCACTTATCCTTCTTCACCGTGGCATGCGGTCCGCGATAGTTCGCTCTGACCCACCTACAGACAAAAACAACGACACATGTTTGGCGATAGTCCAACTCTACTGTCTCTTCCAATTCGCCTATGTACTCTACGTCTGCTTCAACTAAATTCCGATCCCTCACACTTGAACGCCATGGCCTCGTAAATGTGGCTGCAACGCCTGAGTCTTGAGTCAACAAAGTGCTCTCACAACTAGCCACTCGAAATCGTGAACCAAATGCCCACATGCTTCGGAATTTCTTGCACTCAAATTTTGGTGGGATTGATATGTCCTTCAGAAGATCCGGAACTTCCACTCCTTCCGCTAATGCCGTGTCAACCTCATCCTGAAACCACTTTGCAAACACCGGAAGCTCTAACAAGTTCTCAGGATATGTGGCCCCTCTCCTACCCCGTTGATGTGGATGCTGTCGTCGCCAAGCTCTTCTTCGCTCGTCCCTCTCTAACTTCATATCTTCGTATTGTCTACATTTTCAATTGGAATTCAGTCATCCACAAAAGTTATCATGCTCAAACTAAAATAAAAAATATGGACTTCCATGACTGCTCTAATCTTTCCAACAGGAGTACAACTTCATTCTCCAACGTGCATTCCTTTTTTACAGAAGTGCAATTCCATCTCAGCATTTCCGGCATTCCTCAGCTCTCCTACTGAAATCCATTGTATGGCACTAACGATCCTGAATTACATGTGAACTCCTTCAAATACAATCATCTTTCCTTTCTGTACAAAATTGTATTCGACTTCCCTAAACTCCCTGGCTTGTAGGACCATTAGAACTTATCGTCGCTTGTCTACATCATAATAGTTTCAAAGCTCCTTACCTTTTGCGATCCTCTTTCACATTCCAAATTCCTCTACGTGTGCAAATCTGTCATTGCTGCTAAGTCTCATCTTCCGTATCGGCCTTCACAGATTCTGCCTATGCATCTTGTGAAAGGCACACTGCGCCTCACAATGCAAACTCTCGAAGAAGGCATCATACACACTTGCTTCATGAGGGATGTCAAGGACTGCATGCTCAAGTCATGAGACATGTCTAGTACTCGATGTTCAAGCGAACTCATTGCCAATTCCATTCTGCTTATTACTGACTTATATTTTGGAAAGACACAATTTTTTTTTAAGAACATGTCACTTCCGGTCTGACATGTGAATTGCTCCTATTATTTTGACCACAACCTGTGGAACCTTCGCAAATCCTAGGAAATGGATAAACAAGTGGCCAACAAGGTACCAATTTCAACAAAATATACGTCACAATTTTAAGTACATACCCATTTACCACATACGATATATCCACTATACACATTTCTCCCTCCATGATTCCATGATAGAACTGAAGGAAGGATGACAAGTTTGTCGTCCTCATTTTACTTCAGCATGAATCACCACCTTCTTCATTCCCTATTGAATATACAAGCCACAGGGCCACCACATGGAGTACAGACTATCCTTGGTATTTTCCAATTCCCCGCTCAATACACAATGGTCTCCCTCTTTAGCAAGACTGACAAGAACGTGACCAACATTTGGTGTGCAAAAAATATCTCTACATGCGCCCTGCAAAGGCATTCACTATCACCTTCATGTCATTCACCAACGACCTCATGCAATGGCAGTAGACATTGACGGGATTGTTCTAATTTCATTATTGCAGACTCAAACACTTTCACATGGCTCCTTTCAGAGTCTACGAAGAAATCATAACATAATGTACAAGGACGTAGAGGCAGATAGTACTCACTCTTTGTATGCTTCACAGCAGCCCGCGTTGTCAATGACGAAATTGTGGAAGAGCTCTCTGCGCTCGGCACTCAAACTCGCGGAAACCCCTTGTCCTTCCAGGATTTCATCCATCATTGGAGGGTCCTCTAGAGCGTCCCAAACCCTCGCTGAGGTCGAATTATAATTCAACATATACTCGGTGACATAACCGGCAGCTTCCTCCAGCTCGTAACCCGCTGCCATACTGCCTTCAGGTTTTGTAAGATTCCTGACAAAACTCTTGAGCCCTCGGTAATACCGCTCATAAGGGTACATCCACCTATTCTGGACAGGACCACAAATAAATACTTCTTCCACTATATGATATGGCAAATGCATCATAATAGTGAAAGCTGAAGGGGGCAGTTGCTTTTCGAGCAGAACCATAGTCTCAGCTACATCTTGCAGGAGTTGCATCTTGGAGTCCTTGCTAATTACTTTGTCGCAAACTCTTTGGAACACTCTGCTCAATTTGATTATTGCACGTGCTAGTTCCTGGTTCTCAATGCTGCGTACACATACTGGTAGAATTTGTTGCATAATGACATGGAAGTCATGAGACTTCAACCCTGAAAACTTCCCTTTCTCAATTTTCCGTGCAATATTAGATACGTAACGGCTTGGCATCTTCATCGCTCCAAGTGTCTTCAAAATTTTTGCTCTGTCTTCCCGTGAAAGTACATAATCCGCATCCGGCATGACAAATTTGTTACTGCCAGGAAACGTTTCTTCCAGCCACAGATGATTTCTTAAACGCCTGTTCTGTAGATCTAGCCTCACTGCTGGCGTATCATTCTCGCCAAGAAGATACTTCAATAAACTTTTACATATATTTTTTTCGCAATGCATCACATCTATTGTGTGCCTGCAGGAAAGATCCTGCATGAAAAGTCCACGTACATGTCCTTGAGACAATGAGCACTCCTGAAATCGTTCTCAAAGAGGTTCAATTAATCAATAACTTCAGAATAAACTAACAAAAAAGATAGAGACCCCTACTTCACTTCATCATTTCCACTTAGCACAATTGAGTCCTATGACGCCCTCACTACAAGTTTATGCACGTTAATCACAGTCACTGCACTTTTCGTGCATAGTGATTATCAATTCAATATCAAGCGGAGACCAAGATTATGTACAAATGCACACGGCTCACAACCTCTTCAACCTAACGTACATTCCCATTTCTTTCTTTCCATGCAAATTCACGGAAGAATCCTCTCTGAGCAACCGCAAGGTAACCATGCGATGCTTCTAATTCTATACAATAGAACTTCCTCGCCTCTGTACATTGTCCACAGATATATGAAAAATTTGCAACTACATCTACTAAGTACAAAATCAGTCTCCATTGCGGGACTTCATCTTCTCCTCCGCTTCTCAAAAATTTCCTTTCCTTTCATTTTTTCTTCGACTATGCTTCTTATACCATATGTGGACGCTCTGACTTCTTCATCTATTCCTCCCATTTTTTCTTCGACCATACTTCTTATAACATATGTGGGCGCTATGACTTCTTCATCTATGTCTACCATCTTCGTGGATCATTCATTCTCACTTCACTCATTACTTACTTCCACCTACTACTTTGAATCAGCAAATTGAACTTCCACTCACAACATATAGAAAATTGCACTACTGCGGCTTCAAATATTCAATCCTCTAATACAGGACTGTTACGGGAAATCATGCAACTCCTGAACACAATAATCATCAATTGTTCAGAAGCTGGACACATTAGAAATCATGACCTCATTCCTCAATTTCCATGGAGGACGTACGACCCCTACAATTACATGCATCATATACAATCTTCAGGCAACTGCCTCCCCAATTCAGCACTTCTAAAGTGATATCCTACACATCCAGTGAAGACGACGGTGATGAAGTCTACTCCAATGAAAATGATAGGCTCTTCGAGTTCAAAAAATGTTAGAAAAAAGCCATGTCTCTCTCATAGACAGTACAATGTGATATGCCTCCTTATCATCTACCGGAATCCAGTACAGGGTTTCTCATACGACAGACAAACACAATCACCAAATGATACTGTAATTCGCTGTAGACTCTTATGAATATATCCACTGGAATTCACGTACACGGCTAAATTTTTGCTTTGACCCACACTTTACACTAGGTTTGTATAGTTCAAAACAGACTGACAAACCTCATGCACAACTTCGTACATCTAACACTATTACAGGAACTTGTGCAACTGGTAATACTGTGATCCTCTGAATCTGTTTTAGAACCGACTACACCACATTTGGTTAATTCACTACAACTCCCACACATTCTGTCCACACACAGCGTGAATAAGACATGGACATCTGCAATGCTGTATTTCAGACCTTCAATGACAAAGACTCCCTCTCTCACTACTACTCAATGAGCATAGTAGTTCCTGGGACCATATGTCCACTACTTCAACCTAACCGAGTTTTTGAAAAAGTAAACTCAGAATTACATTAAAGTTCAATTTGTTCTGCAAGTCATCGACAACATTCACATACTCTGTTGTCTTTCCATAAACAAAAACATTGCACAAGTTCTCGAAGACAAAAAGCACTGTTCATAATGAATGACTTACCGCCCAATACGGAAGTCTGAAGAATATGCTGACACGTTTCACTCCATGCTTTCTGACTGGGTCTTCCTCAGAGTCTTTTGATCCATCGCCTCTCAAGTATTGTTCCCTCTGTAGACCATTTGCGTGTATTTCTCGTCCACTTTGACGTTTTGGAGGAGCACGTCTCTCTGATTGGCCATTGAAAGCTCTCCTAGCATTCCGAAAAGGATGCTGCAAGTCCAGAAAATGACGCCCACCTAAGTAAATCATCTTCCTCAGAATGCCAGAATGCTCTGCACACGTCTGTTCGCCACATACCGGACACCCCTTGTATCCCTTTGTCTGCTGCCCTGAAAATAGGCCGTAAGCAGGGAAATCGTGAACAAACCACATCAAGATCGCCCTCAAAGTGAAACGCCTCTGCCCTGTAGGTTTTGACATATCCATTGCCGGAACACCGTCCCACAATTTCAGTAGATCCTCCACTAAGGGCTCCAAGTAAACATCGATGACATGTGCTGCTGGTGCTTGGGGTCCAGGAACGAGCAACACTAGCTTCAAGAAAAACATCTTGCTCGTCATCCAGGGAGGTAAATTGTAAATAGCTACAAGAATGGGCCACACTAAATACTTTGTCGATTGATTGCCATAAGGATTCAACCCATCCCCTACTAGACCAATGCGGAGATTCGTGGGAACTGCTGCAAAGTCTGGATACTTTTCATTGAGGTGCTTCCATTGCTCTCCATCCACCACAGATTTCATTAACGGCTCCTCCGACTTGTTGGTCTCGTGGAATGTAAACATTTTGGCAATTTTAGGGCACTTGAACATTCGCTGCAGCTGCTCTATAATAGGGAAGTACCTGAGCACCTTGCAAGGAATAGTGCTTGATCCCTCAATGAACCTTGATTTTCCACAACCAGGATGTGGACATGTATTCAGGTCCGCCTTCTCTCCTCGGAACAGTACATGACCATCAGGGCAACAATGAATGGCTTCATGTGAAAGTCCTAACTTGCGCATCATTCGTCTTGCCTTGTAAGAAGTGCGAGGCAAATTATTCGATTTCGGAAGCAGATCTTCCGAAAGAAATTTCAGCAACTCATCCAGAAAAGCATATGGAATTGAGAACAAACTGCACATTGTAATTAGGACAATGGCAACTTCCAGACAATTCATTGGGCAGCCTTCATAAATTTGCTCACTTGACTCCCGTACCAACTCTTCATAATCTGGACCATACATTTCAAAATCATCTTCTGTTGTCTCTTCATTGCCTTCATACTCCCGTGGTTCCTGCATGTCCTTGTGCAGGTGGTCGACACGTGCATATGCATGCTCGACAGCAGAAGACACATCAACATTAGTCCTCTGTGGCCAGAAGAAGTCATCAGCTCCTCTTTGCTCGTCTTGAACCCCGTGGAAGTAATCTTCCCCTTCTTCCATACCTTCGTCCGTTGGACCTCCAATGCTTTGCCCCTCGTTGGACTGGTAACATAGATAAATTAGTACCATTTTCAAATTTAGAAGGACCTCATCTTCTGCAAATCTAGTACTTCAACAGTAAATCTGTACACATGAACAACAAAAGAAAGTGCTACATATGAAAACATGAAATGTAATTGCCCTGGAATTTGAATCTCACCAGAACAGGGTATTGCAAATACGGATCTCGACCATACACCCTATGATGTCTAGCAATTGTGGCGACTTGCAGAACTTTAGCTCCTCTGCATGCACACAGATACTCTGTTAATCCCTGTTTGCATGCGATGGACCGTTCAATGTGGTACGCTGCCGATAATTTACTCCTCCACCTCATTTTGGTATGCACGTCTGCAGAGGTTGTCGATCAAGCTCTATTTCTGTATATTTGAAGGACCTACCTGCTCACACAGTACGGTAGGGAATCAGGCTCCTATTCAATGTTGCCAGAAAATTAATGAAGATTTCCACCGGCTACTACTCAATTGAGGGCACTGTGCACTTCTTCCCATTTACTATACAGGAAGCATCAAGTGAAACTTGTAGTATGCCCTCATATTTAGAATGTTGCTTCCTCTCATTCCCTATGCTTATTTTGGAATGTGTGGAAGAAGGCGCACCAAAAACGCACCTCATATGCGTTCATACGATCGTCCTCTGATCAGAATGATTGTCAATTGTATGGCGGCCTTACAGAGGAGCGCTTTCACAACTCCAAACAGGAAATTCAGATTCAATGTCAGCTTCAACTACCGCCTATAAGTCCGGCCATGTGATTACTTCGATCTCAGTTCATAGACATCGATGACATGAATACGCACTCTTTCTATTCAAGTGAAAATATTTCCCTCTTTCATGCCTGCAGACATCACAGTTATACAGGAAATTCAGAGTCTTTATTAAGAGAGAATTGCCAACTGTATACAATGACGGAAAAAAGGTCCGTCTGAAAGCATGCTCCGGCACTATACACATGCATTGAAGTAGTCCTATTCTGTCTACAATGGCTACAACATTTCCGTCTGCATGGTCGTCCAGAAAAGCAGAGGAAAATGAAGACATTGTAGGAGATTCGTCCTATAAACACAAGAAAAAAAGACTACAATGCGCTGAATTTACAATCACCGTAAACAACAGAGCTTCCTAAAGAACTGCACATGCTGTTCAAATTCTGAAGCACTTATAGAGTTGGAGGAACACATTGCCGGAGCCCATCACGGATATGAACTCTTAGCAAAAATGACACGAACTGTACAACAACATGCCAGAGCATTAGAGGACTGATTTGCTGTCCTCATGATTTCGGCAATATAGAGCATTGAAAGTAATACATGCACACATACTAAGAGTATCTAAGATTCTTTTAGCACACTGCTCCACTGCATGGGTTGGACATTTCTTGAACGTGACCACAGAACGCAGGACCGGGCTGCATAGGGAGTTGCCAATGCAACCCTCCCAATAGTCCACATCTCGTACGTGAACTTATACCACTTGGCGTCGTGGTAATTCATTAGCCATTGTAGGACCACTTCCAGCACTTCATGTCCTTGACTGTATCTATTTCTTGGCAAGTGCTGTCTCTGGAAAAGGCACCGCACCTTAGACGAACCAAATGCACACCGAAAACTTTCTTTTATATTTTTCATTGCCATGGACTATGAAAAATGGATGTTGACAAGCATTCAGAGAAGAGTTGTTGGCGATTACCGTTTTCTGAATATTGCCTTCACTCTTCTCCATAGCTAGCACGCTTCCGTATGAAGGAGCACATATCCAATACCAGGATGAGGGACCTCTGTGAGAGCAGGCGCTGACTTAGCAGCAAGAAATGAAGATCAACATGGTGGACATAATTTCTAAAGAGTTCTCATATTGACTTCAATTTGCAACGGTTCACTAAGGAAGTCGTACTTCAGACGCTACGCGCTAGCGCTGTCAGAGGGTTTTCATGAAAGAATTGCATTGACAAGAGACAGAGGAGTGTCCAACACTTCTTTCGAGTGCTGCAACCACTGTAATGTAATGGGAAGTAGTGTTCGCAGGAAAATTTAAGTAGATTTGAATTAAAAACTACCATTTCTGAAAGTATAAGAAACCAATTTTAGCAGAACACAGTGGTCCGCTGCAGAATATAGTAGCAGATAAGCATTCCTAATTGACAGTCATTGTCCGTTGGAGGCACAATGTCTGTTAAAGAAGGAAAATGTCAAATAATGACAGAGTGCATGAGGAAGCTTCGAATCGTACTAGGAAGAAGCAGACACATACCTTTCACTTTCTGGCGCTTCAGATCGTCACAGTTTGTTTATGAAGGTGTTGTGCGTTGATAGAATTATAAAGTGGGGACACTTGGCTGGATATAATAGAGGGCGCACACCAAGTTAGTACTTATGGAGACGACAACAAGTAGGCATCATTGAGTGCCAAAACAACTGCAAAGTGCCACTGTGGAGAGGGACAACCCCTTAAAAAGAACTCACAAAGCACTTAAAAAAATGAAAAGCACCAACCACTTTCAAGGGCATAGCCTTCCTTACAACGGCAAGGCACCCGTGCAGTATGTGGGCGTATATAGAGGACAGAACAATGGACTTTTGGAACAAAATTTTAAACCAAGTACTTGAATGGACGACAGAGATTATGTTGGCTTTGCACGTTGTGATGGGCACCATTGAAGTGCCCAGAATTCTACAAGAAGGTGTCTCAATGATGTTGTGCCAAACGTAGTGCCTAAATGTCATTGCTGAGGAAGACAAAGGTGTGCAAGTGACTTATATGGAGACGTCCAGCAGGCCGCTCTGAAATTGTTGGCAACAACTTCACAGAATGTCCAGAAGTCCAGAAGTCAGTTCTTTTTTGGCATGTAATTTCTGTAAGAAGTGACATAGAAATTGTTAGGCTCACAGGGGTCTGCCAAAACAGGGGACAACTTCTAGAAATGGAACATGCAAAGTGCTTGCAAGCGCATTGGAAAAACTATTGACTGCAATTTTGTCTTTCCGTAATTAGAGAAGGCATTCATCATGTATGGATGCCTCAGAGTTCTTCAATGACTTCAATTGAAAAATTGAGTTTGCAATTGACGATTAATCAAAGCACTCAATTGGAGAAAATAATTTCAGACTCGCATATCCTGCATGCATGTGTTCAGGGGAGAGGCTCCCTACTGCGGTGAGCAAGGAGAAATGCGCCATACCTGAATTGGTACACGCAAATGAACACACTGATCGGCTTCAGAACTTTGCAGATGAAGTACCAGAGGAGAACAACTTGGCACGATAGAGAGTTCGGAAGTAGGGGGGGCTTCTTTAAGTGCATTGTTGCCAATGTGTAGGTCCCCAGAATTGTTGCACAATCTAGGTCCATAAGATAAACATCGACTCTGCGCAGAGGAAAAAGTTGGAGGCTTCGTCGAAGGTAAAAATGGCTGAAGTAATTGCATACGAAATGAAGAGGCCGCCGGAAATCCATCTGAAGCAGAGGTCTCCTTAATGAAAGATGTTTGCGGCTCTAGGTATTTTGTGCAAGTCCCGATGCTTGTTGACGTCATTGGGCTCTAGAAATAGAAATGCTGTAGGCTTAGAGTTCTACAGAATGCAGCAAAGTTGAACTCGTGGCAGGACAGAAGTCTCGCACATGATTCTTTGATTTCCACGCCGCTACGAATTAATTGTTTACCAACCCCGGAGGAGCACAGACTTCTAAAACTGTATAATTTGCAACTTCGCTGCGATATCGATGACCACATGGTTGTCGCTGCACACAGCGAAAGGTCTTTTAAGTGAAGGTAAATTGAGGCGCAGCCGACTTCCACAAATAGCATGACGGCGTGCCCAAAATCACTAAGCGGTGCATGCACGTAATTAGGTTTTCCATCTTTCTTTCTTAAGGCACTACTCCCGGAGCTTACGGTATCCATCTACAGGAGGGATGAAATTCATCCATTTCTAGCGTCCATCGTTGTCTTCCCTCGTTGCATGCTTCGATGACTACGGCTGTACTCTATGCATAATGCGATAGACTGAGCGTGTCTCCGTTGTATAAGTTTTTAGAACATTTGCTGCACTTGTTTTGTGCTATGTCTACCTAATCAAGTAGCCGGGATACTCTGAAATGCTTTGAAGCACATGAGACTTTGAACAAAGCGGCAGTGAAGGGAGCTGTGTGGACGAAGCTGAAGAGAGATCGGCAGGTAGGACATTTACTCACCAAATTCCGTAGTAGCACAAGTCCTACTTCCCGAAGGTACGAAGCCCTTTTCTCTCTAGAAGGTACGGTACGTTGTATTGAACTTGTGTGTGGATGCCACGTCTTTGCGGAGGATTATGGTAGAAAACAATGCTTCCGACAGTAGTATAGTAAGTAGTTTGCCGTAAGAGCCTCCCTGAAATTGGTTTTTGGATTGTCGGATTGCATGTTCACGTCAATATCCAGAACGCAGACGGCTTGAAGGGTGTTTGGCCATGGCCGAACGCAGTGTCTGCATACTGCTGTTGACGATTTCTCCATCATGCATGTACCCTGTAAATGCGCAAGTGGTGGAGGGCGCCTTCGTCAACAAAGTAACAGTTGGGAGAGAGTTCTGTATGTATTAGCAACCGAAGGATTAGCATTTGAAATTTTTTAGAATTGCATGTGCTCTTTGAATTTTAGGAAGGGATGTTTGTCAAAGTTCCGTGGCAGTAGAAATTTTGGAATTCCCGTGATCCGCCTAGATGTAAGGAGCTAGTGAGAGACGCAACTCTTGCAAAGGGAAGGAGGCATGTGTTGTTTTGACTTAATACGTGCAGACTGGAGAGGCTGCAAAGATGGCTCACATATTGCGGGAGTTCAAAGCACTGTACAACAGTCTTGTGAGGAGGAAGATGACGGGAAAGGAAATTGAAGTGAGCTATGTTTCATGTTTGCTTGTGCAGACACCCACTGCAATGACTGCTTCAGCGAACAAGACTGTTGATGGAGATGGTTTCGAGCCTTGGGACGCAGTGAAGAAGAAGCGACTTCTAAAAAAAAAGGTTTTGCCAGAAATCAGGGCAATAGGACTGCAGATTTCACACCAAATAAGGGAATGCCATCATGTGTACCTGCCGGCACAAGGAAGACCATGCGGACCACGAACGAAGAAGGTGGATGCACTGTAGGTGACGATGAACAAGGGAGGGTCACAAGCAAATTGGAAGGTACGGTTGTGATTACAGAGGAAGAGTACCGGAGGTTACAGAGCTTAAAGAAAAACATCAACAACGACAAGTTTGGCAACAACGAAAATGGTGGCCGACGAGGTATGAATTAAGCTCATTATCAATGTCGTAAGGTACGCAACTGTGAGGTGCATCAGTGTAGCGTCTCCTTGTCTATTGTAGCTATGATGTTCTAGTACATGGCTTTTGAATGCATGACTTGAGAGAGTCGTAGGAAATATACTTCTGCAACGCATTTGCTGTTGTACGCAATGCACGGCTATGAAGATTTTTCTAGACGGAGAGTACATGTGCCAGTTGAAGAAACGCTTGTGCGGCAAGTGTGAAAGAAGTTGTACTCTTGAATTGGACTAGTGCAACAATCTACACTCTGTAGAGGGGTCACTGTAAGCCTCATGAAACTTTTGGTTAGTTGCATTTGCAAAAAACCACGAGGGAGGAAAGCATTGAAGACCCTTCACTTGCAGTCTTCGGCAAATTAGTATGGAAATTTAAGATTATTGAAATTATCGTCAATTCGAGCTGCACATTGTCAGATTGAACGCTTCCTATGCATGTCTTCTTTTGAAGATCCATCACCACGCTAGATAATGTGCGTCTGACTTGTATGTGCAAATGTTAACTTCTATGCAGGAAACAAATCATTGGATGATGCTGACAACATTGCTTTTCAAAGTAAGGAGCAGCTGCTCGTCCGGGAGGAAGTTGCCCGTCAGGCGCAGAGACGAGGTGTATCTGTGACGGCTTCAGAGATAAAGTTTCAGGAAGACGTTCAGAAGCACAGGCTTCAGAAGGGGAAGCAGCTTATGCATGCATCACCGTCACCGGATGAGGACTTCCTGAACAAAGAAGAGGATCGAAGAAAGGATAATTTCAGGAAGGCAGCAGCGCTCAATTCGACGGAGGAGCATGACTCCGATAGCGACTTCCAACATACACCGAAGGTAATTTCCTTGCGAATCTTTGGCAGAGAGGTGAGTGCTCTAGCTTACTGCTGTGATGAATAGGAAAAGAAAAGAGATAAGAAATAGCCGTTCCAGTGCAGCAGCATGTGCATGGGCGTATTAGGTTTAATATCCTTAAACATGCCGCAGCGCATAGGTTCCCCGTAATCACCTTAATTTAATATGTATTTCTGTTGAATGCTACAGAGAGGACAAGGCAGCGGACGGAATTCTAGACCCGTAAGCCTAAAGGGACGGTAGAAGGTACTCAATGAACAGGGCGAAGGGAAGTTGTCAACAGATATGGCTCCGGGAAATTCTGCAATTGTAGCCGTCGAAGTAGCCAGCGATAGCGATGTTGAAGCAGTCCAAGGCAAAGAAGAGGAATTCATCGTAGCCAAGTCCAAGCGTCATGGACAAATCGTTCAAAGACGTAGCTCGCCGACGTCAAGTGCACATCGAGGGTATGCAGCCTCGACGTTAATGCGTTCTTTTCCATTCAAAGACTCGTCGCTGCAGGATGACATTCATATTGCTGGAGTCGAACATGGCACGGAGTTCACTGAATATGCTACGGAAGAGGACAATTCTGAAGAGCCATTGTCGAAGAATCACGACAACAAAAAATTGTCTAGCAAGCAAGCATTGACGGAGTCTGAAGCAAGGGCTAATTGGAAGAGGAAGAAAGTGCAGAGAGAAGCCGGAGTTCAAAAACGACAGGCAAAAGGGGAGAAACCTTTCTACATAATGGTCAATGGAATTGGAGAGGCTTATGGCGATGGTTTGACAGCGTGGAGGGTGGAGCTAAACAAACTTTGCCGCGGCTTGGATCCATCAATTCGTGATGTGAGACAGCAACCACACAACCAAATCCAAATTCTGAAGAGGCGACTGACGGATAACTTTGACTACAGTGCCAAAATATCTGATAGGTACCTTTTACCTCTAATAGGCCATCAAGTGTCAGCAAGGAGGAATCACTTGATCAACAGAATTAGGGAAGGGAAGCAATGTCCCTCAGGAGTGAACCCGGACGTGTGGAAGAGACTGACACATATATCTGAGAGTCCGAATTTCATGAGAAAGTCAGCCGCAATGCGGTATGCGAACTCCTGCAGACAGAGTTTAGGAAGGACAGGTCTCGGTGGAGAAATTGGGGTGCGAGAGGCACTGAAGTTGGAATTATGTAGGTCACCAGATCCTGATGAGATTGAAGCGGAGATGGCAAGAGACAAGGGATACGGTGGAAAGAAAAAAAAGAACAAGGAAGTGGCAGTTTTGGAGCAAAATAGCGCACTGGGTTGGGGATCTGAAAAGGAAGACCACGACAACGTATCAAAGTCGTCAGAGGATTTCCACACAGAGGATATGTGCGTTCCTTCCAAAAGACATAGTGGAAAAACATGGGAAGGCAGCCACAAGGACATATCAGTGGAGACAGTAGAGCTTTTGCAAAAATTGCAAGCTGAGTTACAGTATGTGAAGGCAAGGGTCGACGCTTTTGTTGCTCGGCCAGCTTTGTGCACTGGAGAAGCAAGAATACAGTCCATGCCCGGGACGACATCAGGTTTCTCATTTGAAGCAGCCGTAGAGCAAGTAAGTTCTATCCTGAAATGATTTGTACAGATTGCAGGAGGAGACCCTCATTTTATTAGGTACAGCATAGCACGTCATGAAGGAGGTGGAACTGGGTTTATCCTTCTTCACTTCAGGTCTGATTATGAAGATTGTAGGGAGTACAAAGTGCGTTGTTGTCAAATGAAAAAAGAATTGTCGTCGCTCCAAAGTTCTTTTTGTTGGCCATAGTGCGCATGATGAATGGATTGTGAAGCGCTGTGTAGGAGAGAGAGCGGCAGTTGTTAGCGTATGTATATTTTTGCAAGTGCAGCACTGTCGCAAATGGGTCACATGAATTTGTAGTTTTCAAAAAAATAATTCACTTGAAGCAGAATATGCTGTCATGAGTAGCATAGGAGAAGATGTCCAAATTTTTATGCCTGGTTTGACCACATTAAGAAGAAGAGAACTGCATGCAATCCACAACTCTGTTTCTGTAGGAGATACGGAAGTCGTATCAATGAATTACTGAGAAGCGGGTATCGACCATGAACTCATTGTGCAAAACATGGGCAGGTCTAAGGAGTTGTTGTAGGACGTGCACCATAGGGGCCCTTTTTTCTTTTGACAGAAATTAAAATTTGAAAGAGGAACAAGATAGAAGCAGTGGAGAGTTGTATATGTAGGAAGGCGGTTTAAAATTAGGAATGTGAAATACGAGGACATTCAATGTAATCCTTGAAATCTTAATAGGAAGGGCTACAGTGTGGTAGACATTCCGGTGATTGATATGTGCATCTCACAAATTCATGTTCAATTTCATGTGGAGTACGGTATCTTCATGTAGGCCTCATGAGAATAACTTGATCGGTATTATTGGCGAAAAATAGGGCTTCATAACGCATCGTCAAGTCAGCAAGAAGAGTACATGGAATACCATGTTGCTTCCCCTTTCAAAACCTTCTGCAATGGTTAGTTACAAGTCTTAACCTTAGTTGGTAAGTGACATTAGCAAAGAAAGAAAGGTATGTAGGATTGTAATGAGCAAGCAGTTTTGAAGGTAGTTACTTGAAGCATTTTTGTATGTGCAGGGTGATCAGAAATTGGACAAGCCTACATCTTTGGTACAGGACAGTGGGAATGCTTAAAGAAAATACGGCAGTAGAGGTGTGCCTTCGGAAGAAATGGATTGCAAAGAAGTAAGGGGTCGAGGAAGCGTATTGCATGTGGACGGGGAATGCTGAAGAAATCGGTTCATATTCAATTGAGGAAGGCCATGTGTATGGAAGAAGATTGTTGTACTTGTATAAAGACCCACGGTGATGGACGGGTATATCAACGGAAGGAGGTAAGAAAGTGCCGCCTGAGCATCGTGTGGGCACAGTTGGTGCTCTCCCTTGTGTGCAAATGTTCTGTAGCTTGTCCATTTTAGAAGGTAGGACAGAAGTGGATAGGAAAACAAGTGGTTGTAATGGAGGTTGTGCAGGTCATGGGTACACAATTGGAGAGGCCTCTGCAGTATTTGACATAGTCTTGTACGGAGTACTTCAGAAGCAATAGTCGGGGAAACGTGGGGTTCGTGTTGTCTACAGTAACTACTGTATGGGTAAAATTTGTTGCTTCCTTCATGTGCAATGAAGGATGTTATGACGAAGTGGCGACAATGCTGTGAATGGGAACGCATGATCCGTTTCCCAGTCATGGACGAAGTATTTGTAGACGATGTAGAGTTCGTCATTATTTGTTTCTTTTCAAAGTTAAAGAAAATGTCTGAAACCGTTCAGTTGGGATTTGTTAATGAAAGTGTGCATATTTTGAGCACTCCTGAGTGGATGTGCAGACCGTGTGCAAGGACTTGCAGCCTTCAATCCTGAAATGTTCAATGCAATTGCCTGTAGAAATGTTTGATTAAAAACAACAATGACACGTGAATTGTGCATAGATAGGAATATGTGAGGAGCATGCATCATGGTAAAATGAATGTTCATGTCGTCTTCATAGAGCAATTGTGCAATGGGATATAGACGATGCAATAGGCGGTGCTTTCTGTTGTGCATTTCAACTGTTGTTATGCAGAAATCTTTAAATGAAAAAATGGGTTCTTAGAGGAAGGTAGGAAGTTGAAATTGAACAAGGCAGAGGAATTGGCGTTCCTCTTCAATGAGGGACGGGTAGAGCTCGGGCAATGTAATTTACCACATACCTTTTGAATGCACAGAGCACTTGCATGGTGCACGGCCACCACAGGGAGAGTGCTTGCCATGGAAGCATTCGGCAGGCCTATAACTGAAGGCAATAATTGACAAACACATTCATGACTCATTGGTCAATAGTTCTTGAAATCGGAAAGCAATTAATATAAATTTAAAAAAATTAATAAATAATGCGAGTTTAAAGTCATGGTGCAGGTTACACCTGCCCGCCACCAATTGAGTATCAGTGGATGGCAATCGACAAATAGGCCCACGAATACGAAGTCCATTGGTCCACGTGCATGTGCCGTAATGGCTGACTGTGCCCAAAAACAGGTTGACGCAAGACTTTAACCAAGACAGAATCAAGAAAAACATGTTCATAGATGGTCCGAACCAACTGTTCCGAACCAACTACAGCATCCAACACAATTTCTGTACCTTTTCTGTACATGCGGACTCCTTTTCTCTTGTAGTGATAGTATAGTAAGCACCCAGATTTTTTCTTTAGGAAATATATCACCCTTATCAAACCATTTCAATCCATATCTAGAGCTTCCTCCACATATTCTCTAATGTCAAGAGGGCAAAAGGCTCTATTGTTTGAAATACAAATATGCTTGTGGTAAGTGTATAAGATAGGATCAAATTATTTGAAAGTGTGACCAAACACTATAATCAACAACAGTCGATGGTAAGCACCCATTTTGTTTTTCTTTGGGAAATATATCACTCTTCTCAAACCATTTCAATGGCCCATACCTGTAACTCCCTCCACATATTCTCCAATGTTGAGAGGGCACAAGGGCTCTATTGTTCCAAATACAAAAGTGCTTGTGTTAAGTGTATAAGATAGGGTCAAATTTTTTGAAAGTGTGACTAAGTACTTTAATCAAGGATAGTGTGCTAAACACACATATTTTTCTTTGCGGAATATATCACTCTTCTCAAACCATTTCAATGGCCCATACCCAGGACTCCCTCCACATATTCCCCAATGCTGAGAGGAGTTCGACTACTCCAAATACAAAATACTAGTGGTAAGGTAACAGGTTCAGAATTTGCCCACTTAAGAGTTGAAACTTAATTTTGGGAAGGCAAAACTTCTTGAAATATTTTTCAGTAAATTTTCCTTGAAAGAGAAGTGGATTTGGCATCTAACCTAAGTCGTTTCATATTTTTTGGAGCTTTTTGAAATTAATTATGAAAATTTAAAGTTGAATTGGCATAGGGCTCCAAAATCGTCCACCATTTAAATGTACACTGTTTGTACATCAGTGAAGGCTATGAAAAAATAGCATGTACAAATTGTGTACATTTTATAGGTGGGCGGTTCTTAATGCTTGAACTATTCTTGAGCCTGTTATCTTAAGTTAAGTGTACAAAGTAGGGTCAAATTATTGATGACTGAATGTACTTTAAAATGTACATACAACTGTGACTATGGCATGTTTTCTCCCCAAATTCTGTGTTGAAGAACAAGATTAAACTCATATGGCTGGTGTGTGTGTAAGGTGGGTACACCCAAAACCGCCACTTTTTGCTACTGAGCCTAGTTACTACTATTAGACTGGTCAAATTTTCACATATTCTTGTTGGCAAGTGAAAGGAGGTTTCAACGCACCAAAGAACGTGGCATTTGGACATAGTATGCAAAAGTTATTAACCCTTCACCGCCCAAGGGGACCAAAAGTGTCCTCACACAGTCTAGCAATCAACTTCAAACTGATGTAACTTTTGCATCAAATGTTCAAATTCAATCAAACTTGTTGGAAAAGTTCCGCATACTAGTCTATTTTTTGTAATAAAATTTTCAGATCTATCAAAGATGTACTGAGTTTTTGAAAGCCATTCGAAGTTCCCAGGTTCAATTTGAGTTCACCACACTGCATTGAGATGGCTGCAACTTCAGGGGCTTGTATCTTTTTCATCAAATTTTAGTTTTCAATAAAAATTTGTTGGATTTTGTCCCCATAAAGTCTATTTATTGTGGTAAAATTTTCATGTCAATCCAAGTTGTTTTGAATGCTTGAGAGCAATTCGAAGTTCAAAATCCAGACATTTTTGCATTACAGTGAACTTCGGCGGCTTATAACTTCTTCAGACAGGGTTTGTTTTCAATAATTTTTGTTGGAAAAGTTTCGCATACTAATTTAGTTCTTGTGGTAAGAATTTCATATCAATCCAAGAAGTTATGATTGACTGAGAAGCATTTTAGTAGAGGTAGGTTCAGCCATAGAATGATGTGTTTGTTTGCTACTTTTTTCACTGTTTTTTGACATTTCAAAACAATTTTGCAAACGCAATGAGTCAATTGAATGATTTTTTTTCCACCAAAGTGTTTGTCTTTTGGTTTTGAATCATTTTTTAGTTTAAACTTTTTTCATTTGAGTAGATTTAGAAATCGAATTTCACCTCCAAAAGTGTTTTTAGGAAAATTTCAGCATCTTTTTTCAACAGTAGAACATTATAATCTTTCAATCTAGACAGTCAAATGATCCCAAATTTGATTTACACCATCTACAACATGCACACTACAAGATTGTACGGTTGAGATTTTCATACCTCTCTCACATTTAGACTTATAACACTTGAAAAGCAAGGTTGTTTTTTGACATGGTTAGGCCTTGGACGGTGTAAGGTTAAGGGTCAAAGTTTGTTTCTGAAAGCGCTCTATTCAAATAGGTACATAACTGATTTTCAAAATGTACACAAACTGTAGATGGCGCTTTAAGGTCAGGTGCCATTTTGGGGGTGCCTACCTTATTGGGCATGACGCACAACTTCAAATTTTCTCAATCACAGTTGACTGCACTGCTTGTAAGTTAGAGCATCCCCACTCCAACTTGGCAAAAAGACACTCCAAGTGGCTCTTTGGAGTGTTGGAGAAATGCGGCCGGCTCGTAGGAAGGGAGAGTGGTCCACAGCAACACAGTAAACCCCACACTGCAACATTGTTTCGCGAGTTAAAAGACTAACTATTAAAATTTTAATTCATTGAGAGAAATGAATTAAGTGACTAACTTCCTTTGCTTCCGAAGTCGATTCCATTTTGCAATATTGATGGAGAAAGAGGAGAGAATCTCTTTATATACACATGGGGTGGTAGGAAGTAGAACAACCCATGTGGGATAAATAATATTAGAATTGGTAAGAGCTCAACCACTCATAGCTAAGTCAAAATAGGAATTGTGTTAAAAATAGAATTTTAGACCTAATTTAGGCATAGTAGAATAACTTTTTCTAAAAAATTTTGAACTAAAGAAAGTTGTTAAATTAATATAAATTTCACCTCAAACAATCCGTTTGAGATTTGAATCCTCCAATAAAAAGTTATGGACAAATTTCAGAGAGGATGTTTGAAAATGTCAAAAAAAATTCCCTTCCACCCCCTTTGTGAATTTTGTCCATAAATTTTGATTAGAAAATCCAAATCTCAAACAGATTTTTGGAGGTGAAATTTATATTTATTTAACAACTTTTCTTAGTTCAAATTTTTTTAGAAAAAATTATTCTATTGTGACTAAATTAGGTCTAAAATTCTACTTTCAACACAATTCTAACTTTTTACAATGAGGAGTCAAGCTCTTTTATTCTAATTATCCCATACTTTTTGAGGGCTCACGATGAACAATGGATTTCTCTATAAAAGCTACCTCTCCAACCTTACTTTTCACCATCTACCCATGAAACTATTCATTCATGTTGTCACCCAATTTACATTGATGATAATTGATTGTAATAGGAATAGTGACATTGGTATATAAATCATTTAAGTTGATTTATTTCTTAGTTATTAGGAATATGGCAGTAGCCTGGTGTGCCTAATACAGTAGGTTGTCATGCGTAGCCTGGAGCTCGTTCGTGGGGAAACCTGCCTGGAAACATGCGCTCCGTACCCCGATTCATGTGTCCTCTGACATACCCAGCCACGGGGAACGAACACTACTTTTCCGTCCGCTCTCCAGTTTCTGCCGCGCCCGGCCACTCTCTGGGACTTGGCGTGCCTGCCGTGGAGCACGCATTTTGGCTGGGCACGGCCATTTGCCCAGTTTGAGTCAGTTGTTGAGTTGGAGTGGGGATGCCCTAAGGGCATCGTGGTGGAGCTTTCCCAAAGCCAATAAATTCTACACGTCATCTTCTCAATGAATATCTGGTTGTCAAAACAATATCAAAAGTCGTTGGGAGGCTTTCCTGTGTACTGTTTCCCTTCAATGGAAATTGTCCATGTGTTTAACCCCTAAAGTCTCAAAGCCATTTTTTCATCAAAAAACACTCAAATTTGTCATTTCTACAGCAAAGAGCAAATATCTTTTAATTTTTAATTTACTTTTTTTCATATTTAACCATAGGATTATGTACTAGACTAGTGTAAGAATGTGTGGAAGAAATTTCAAAAACTTTGACGATGTAGTTTGCAAGATAGTTGCATTTAGAGTGAGGGAAACAAGTTATTTTGTTCATTGAACGACTGCATTTTTGGACTTTGAACCTTCTTTTAACTTAAAATCTTTGCTCTACTGATTTTGAATTTATAATTTTATATGATGAAGAATTGATTTGAGAGTCTAGAAAAAAAAATCTAAAGAAAAAAATTAGTTTTCATTCATTAAAAAATTATTAAGTAAAAGTAGGTTCAAGATTGAAGGAAAAACTAAATTGCTAATAGCTCTAAGATGGAATTGAAACACACTAATCTCAATGGTGAGATTGTTCTAGCAAAAAATCATAATCTTGTAGAACTTCTTTTTTTTTAAATGTAAAAATTGAGTTTAGAAATGAATCCAACAAGTTATTTTTTCAAAAAAAATGCTCTAATTGCCCGAAAACAAGATTGTCCATAACTTTCTAATAAAAAATCCAAATGGAATGAATCTAAGCTTCCCATGTAGATAAAAACACAATCTAAAAAAATTTTAAAAAATTTAATTTTCAATTTAAAGTTCTTTTGAGGATTTTATTCTACCCGCCAAACTAAGAAAAGGATTTTTTGTGCCATAACTTTTTCTTCCAAGCACCAATTGAAATAAAAACTATATATTGAAAAATTAATGTACTTTTCTATCTTCACCAAAAAATTCAGAAAATCTCAATAAATATTGAGACCATAGGAGCATGCCCAAAATCCATTTTGTCCTTCGAGGGGACAATGGGACTTTAGGGGTTAAAAAATAAAAAATAAAAATATTGAAAGTCAAAGTCAGGATTTCACTTGCTTATGACTTTTAGGAGGGAGCCCTTAATATGAAAATTAGATTCCTTATCCTTTTGTTGTTAGGATGTTAAAGTGGTCAAACAAAGTGAGCCCGTAAGGTAAATTTTTCCTAAGGAAAACCATAGGAATTTTTTTATGTGCCACCTAAAATAAAATTTGGAAATTTGGAATCCATATTTGGAATTCAGAGGACCCTAACTAGCTAGGAGAGGCAAAGAACTAACAAAATTAGCCAAACACATAATAGGGACAATTTTTTTTCCAATTATCCTACAAAACACAAAATTCACCCTATAGGGTCTACTTCATATAACCAAGCATTTTCTTAGTCTTTTTATTCCATTTGAAATGACATTAAATTAAAAATAAAATTTCACCCCGCAATATGAAAGGTTTCAAAAATATTTGTTGATAATTTATTTTATATGTACTTGAATAAAAAATTTAATATTTATAGCTGAGTGTAATTAAATAAATCATTTGTGTACTTCATATTCAAATTTGTATTATGTCTATTACAGTAAGTGCAAAGTGCCACAAAATCATGTCATGTTTTCATCCCAATGGATAGTCACATTGTCATCTTTAATCCCTTAACACACCAATCCTTTTTTGAAATTTTGCACATTTTTGCTTATATCTTTGTACAAAAATATCATTTACCGAAATTTCATGAAATTGGTCATTCAGGAAGGTTGTGTTTTCAAGATTCAAGTGTTGCATTGGATGAATGAAAAGTTGGTTGGATGAAGCAACGACTGGAAGCTCTCTGTTCATCGTCCAAAAAATGGACGTCAGAGCGCTTAAGGGTTAAACATTTTCATTCAAATTTGGAAGCATTTTTTAATCTAAAATATGCTATATACTTCCAAATTTGAATGAAAATGCCATATGCTTATAACAATTAAAGGAAATATACAATGGGGGAATTATCACAAACTATTACAAAGCTATATGGAAGAGAGAGATTTCTAATAAATTAGATAAGTTTCTTGTACCAATTGTGTAAAAAATTATATTCACTATTATATGTATATATACAACTTAAAATCCAAATTAGAATGGAAATCAATTATTTAAAAATGTATATTACAACTAATTGATATAAAAGTTTCTTTGTACATGAATAATAAAGACTAATTATCAAACTTGTTTTGGTCCAAAATAGAATTCTTTTGAGTTTTGTCCCTAATTTTGCTTCTACCAATGAAAACTCATAAGCATATGGCATATTGGACAAGGGATTGTAAACTAGTCAATTCTAAGATTTTGAATTTAAAATTTAACCTAAGACCAATTGGTGGGCCAATAATGCACTTATTGTCAAGACTATAATTGATCTTTGTAGGCAACTCCTATTTCCAAGTCCGCACTATTTTACAATTAACTCTATAATTGGATAATTTGCATTCTAAAAAACTTGAATTAATACTCATATATAACATATGTGACCATAAAAAATCATGTTCTTTCTTATTGCATGAATGAAGAATATTTAGAAGTTACATATATTCATTTGTCCTATTAATTTAGTGCATGTTACAGTGTGACATTAATTTATCAAAGTCAAAAAATTTATAAAATAATTAAACTAATGTAGGATGAAGGATTATTATATTTTACTAATTCCATAGAATTTTATATAGTATGACACCTTGAGTACTAAGTCAAATTACTATAATTTCACTATATTTTTATGTGGTAATGCCTTCATGAAAATGTAACTTTTATAAAATGATTGCCTCTAGACAAATTTACAAATCTTAAGAGCAAAATAGTTTCACTATCACCTTCAAAATATCAAACCAGATAGTCTCCATTTCCCATGTCTCATATACCATAAGGATATGGATATCATATATAGATACAAATGATAGATACACATACATGTGTGTGCTAAAACAGATATGGACTTTGTTATGTTGTTATGGATCTATGTGCACAAATCTCATTTATCCCATAACTTTGGACCTCTTGACTTGATCATCTATATACTTTCATTTTAATATTCCTAACTATAGAAAGCAAGAGCCTCTGTTTATATATTGTACTTGTGATGCATTATAGTGAGCGTTGTTGAAGAAAGCAATAACTTTGAGGCTTTTTTTGCAATCCTGTGTGATTCTTGGCAAATTGGCAAGAGATCACCCTCAAAGAAAGAAACAACTTTGATTGTTTTTGGATTGGTATACATTTAGACTTTGTTTATTATTTCATTAATGGTCCTACATTGTTGCCCATTAGATGTGTTTGGGAGGGTCTAGAGGGCCGTTTCAAGCTTGTTCCCGGCAATGTTCCCCCTAATAGTTAAAGAACAGCCGCTATCAAAATTTTGCAAAAAAAAAAAAAAAAAAAAAAATTTAAAGAAAAAAAAAAAGTTGAAAAAAAAATTTGAATTTTTTTTTTGAATTTTTTTACATGGCAGTCTCTCTGCCACATGAGGCAGCTACTGCGGCACAGTTTTCAGAGTCTGGGAACCCTGGGTAACTCACAGCCCTCTACAAGGACTGAAAAACATCTAGTGTGAGGGCAATGACAAGTTACTTACATACCCTTGTTAGAGGGTAGACTCTTTACTATCTGATATTAATATTCTAGGATTATAAAAGAAGATTATAAAAGAGCAAGTTATTATTTTAACATTGGAATTATGTGCGAATGAATGATATAGATGGACATAGATGAAAATACTACAAGAAAACAAGGGTATAAACAACTTGTCCACAATGACTGTAGTAGTCATTTCTTGTCCATAATGACTACAAAGTAGTCATTTTGTAGTCATTGTTGTGCTTGCAATCATTGTAGACAAGTCGTTTATACCCTTGCTTTCTTGAAGTGAAAGTGCCAAGAATTGGGATGTACTAAGATATTTTATGCAAGTATACTCGGAGGAACTCGCAAAATGGTGGAAGTGTATTGTGGACGTTTGAAGTTTCACCCTCACAATCTTTCTAAATCAATATTTGAAACCAACATTGCGTTGTCCAAATTGAAAGTAAAATTTATTTACTTCTCTGTAAAGTGTTTCAACCTACTAGATCTAACTTCAAATAAGGTAGTGTGCTCTAAAAGCGCCCATCTTCTTCAAACCATCCCTATTTTTAGGTGGAGAATGGAGATGGGTTGATATTTAAATGGACTAGTTTAGCAATTGAATGCATGGAGGAAAAAATATTTTTCTATTGCAAGAGCCAATCATTGTCTTTGATTTCCGCTCATCTCTTTACAAGTTGCAAGTGGACAGATTTTGGAAGACCTTTGGTCACAACAAATAGGTGCCTATGCTCCAAATCTTTGAAAATTTATAAGTAACTCAAAAATGCTTGGAAAAATACAAAACCACTTGTGTTAAGTTCCACATCTATTTTTCTTTCTCTGAAAAATGATCTAAAAATAATTCTGTCCAAGGAAGCCTGTGAAAAAGGCGGACCAGCTCTTAAATGGTGGCTTTAAGAGCACACTACTCTGGTGAATATGTCTTTAGTTGCCAAGCACTGCATTTAAGGTGGGTACACCCAAAATCGCCACTTTTTGCTACTGAGCCTAGTTACTAATATTAGACTGGTCAAATTTTCATATATTCTTGTTGGCAAAGGAAAGGAGGTTTCAATGCACCAAAGAACGTGGCATTTGGACACCATATGCAAAAGTTATTAAGGGCCAAAGTTTGTTTCTGAAAGCGCTCCATCCAAATAGGTACATAACTGATTTTGGAAATGTACACAACCTGTAGATGGCACTTTAAGGTCAGGTGCCATTTGGGGGGTACCTACCTTACCTTAGGCTACAAAGTCCAGGCACTATTTGCACAATTCCCTTTTGCATGCGTAGACTGCACATTCAAACTTTTGAGCGAGGAACATACCCTGCTTCAACTTCAAGGTGGGTTTTTTTATTCCCCTTTGGGCTGCCCTCCTCCCCTCGAGGCAAGTGAATGTCGTTTAAGGGTTAAGAATTAATTTCCTCTCCAAGTGCTCACATGCGACAGGCATATTTGTCAAGGGCATATATGAATATGAATATATATATATATATATATATATATATATATATGTATGATGCAGCCATGCAGGGAGAATATGTGGCACTCTCAAACCTTTTATATTAACGTTGTTATGTAATCCAACACGTGCAAGTGATTTCATTCTTCCCAAAAGACTGGTCTCAGTTCAAACGGACTCAAAGCATGTTGCTTGCTACAGAACAATACCTTATCAGTCCCAAAGTGGTCCGGTTTTGAGCTTTTGACTTGCATTTTTCAAATTGTCGACATGATCCGTCATTCTGGTGTTCTCACTGCAAACCATTCTTTTAATTTTAAATTCAGGTAACTTACCAGGGGTTAGACTATGGGCCTCCTTACATGTATCGATGGGTGGGAGGAGTCAACAGGGGCGAAATATAGAAAACACTTTTATGCTCCTTCTACAGTGTTTTCTACACCGATATCGGTAAAGCTGTCTCTCCTCCTTCCGTGCTTACCGATCATCGGTGGCACTGTTCTTGTCTTCTAGTTGCTTTTCTTGCCCACCGGGCTCACATGTAAGCTGGCCCTAAAGGAGACTAAAGGAAAAATCATCTAAAGCCGTTAAGCTTAGACTAAGCTTACATTGATGCATTCATACATTCAGGGCCTTACATATAAGGCAATCACCGAGGCAAAGGGGACATTTCATAGTGGGGGGTTACGTTGACATTTTGTGGGCTATGGCTCTTGTAAGAATTCGGATATTTTTCTTCTTTGATTTGAAGATTTTGGCCTTGTTTAGAACTTAGAAGTAACTTAGCATGGACCGGAGGACATGAACCTGTAAAAGACTGTCGAGGCCAAAATGGCCTACCATTTGGAATATTGGCTGATTTTAAGGTAGTTGGACTATGTGTATATATCAAATCTTAATTCTACAACTATGCATGCAAATATGGGAACTTAATTACTATGCAACAAATAATAACTAAAATTGAGCAACAACATATAAATTGTGCCTATGAGAAGTGCACAAGTTAAGTATTTTGGATAGGGTATGACTTATATATGTGTCCTTGAGGGGCCATGTATTTCTGGTCTTTGTAGAATCAATATGGTTGATACTTTATGAATTATCTCTTGTCAAATTCAATTGTACAAAGCCCTTTCAGATGCAATAGGAGAGAAAAAAATGTAATTTGTAAGCCCTTGCTAAATGTTGAAATATGTCCAAATACAACATTTTCACAAAGTGCATAGTATACCAAGAATTTTCCAAGAACTCAAAATCATTAAACAAATGGTAATTTTTTTTGCATTGCTACTCAATTGCTGTCATGTTTTGTTGTAAAAATCTCATCCTATAAAAACTTGAGCAAGGAAGTCAAATAATGTCATGTATATAGAAACTTTGGCAAAAGCACTAGAATACAAGCCTTATGAGTTATATTGAACATCCTAAAGGGATTAAGGTAGGAATACCATAAACTTTGTCAATCCATAAGTGGTTTCAAACTTTCAATGTAAAAATAATTGAAATGAAATGACAAGAGTAGGTACATCAAAATGGTTTATGGTATTTTTACCTTAAAGTAATTCAAATTTATATAATAAATTTTTGCACAAAAGACTAATTTTAGTGATGACTACATGTATTCATAAATTGTAGCCTCAATTATTGCTTTTACCACTGCACTAACTATAGCTGTAAACAAAATTCAAACCATAAAATTAAAGTTTCTTCTAAGATTGATTGTGGACTGAATTTTAGTAATGTTTACCAAGAGCTTTTTTGCAATGAATTTGAAGATATAATTTAGTAATTATGGTGCTTGTAATCTCTAAAGTCCCAAAGCCATGTTTTTGTCAAAATCTACTCAAAATTGCCATTTTCATTGCAAATAACAAAAAGTTTAAACTTTTGTTTCCTTTTGCATATTTTAATTGTAGTATCTTGTACTAGACTAGTAGAGAAGTTTAGAAGAAATTTCACAAACTTTGGCTATATTGATCACAAGATATAAGCGTTTAAAGTAAAGAAAATGAATTAAAAAAATAAATCCTAGCATGATTAAATTGTAAAGATTTGAATATTCTTAATTTAATATTTTTGTACTATGTATTGTAGATTTGTATATATATAAGAATTGAATAGAGAATTCAAGTTTTAAATCCCCTCCTAATTTTTGTTTTACGAAAATTGTTTAGTCAAAGTAGGTATGAGATAGAAGGAAATACTCCATACTAAATTTTTGATAGTTCTAAGGTGGAATTGAAATACACTAATCCCAACTGTGAGATTATTCTAGAAAGCAAAGTAAACCATATGCAATTTTTTTTTAATTTTAAAAATTGAGTTTATAAATGGATTCAATACAATATTTTTTTAAAGAATTTGCAAAGATTGCAAGCAAAACAAGAAACATTTTAACTTTCACATCTCTTTATCCTAATGGAATGAATCAAATCTTTTCAAAATGATAAAATAAAAAATATATTTATAAAAAATATTTAAATTTTTTTTAGTTTTTTTTGCTATTCATCCTCATATGTTTTGGGCTTATTGTAGCATAATTTTTTTTCCAAGCACTGATTGAAATAAAAATGATATTCCTAAAAAACTAATCAATTATCCTATTTTGAAAAAAATTCAAAAAATCTTACCAAAAATTGAGATTGGAGGTGCCTGTCCAAAGTCCCTTGAAGGAATTCTTGAAACTTTAAGGGTTAAAGGGGTTTTAATATCACTTATATATCACTTTATTTAGGCAATAAACTCCTCTAGTCATCAATCCCTAAAAAAACAAATATTGATTGGGTGGATGATGGAGGTTTTCAAAGTTTATTACAAGAGCTATTCAAAATAGATGAAATACAACAAAATATTTTGTATAAAATATTTTTTGTTTATTCTTTAGTAATGTGACAACCTTGTTGAACAAACTAAGACAAATAGACCCCAAAGTGTTTAGGATGGATAGATTCTTGTTTGTATGACTTTAAATTTAGGATGCATGAATAAAAATTATTTATAAAAATTTAGTCACTTTTTGTTTACTATTACTAAGTGACATGGCAAAGGATTTTCTAATTTAGATTTCTTCAGTGGATGTCAAGTTGCAATAGAAGGATCAACGAGGTAGTGGATGTTAATGCAAGAAGTCTCTAGGGGGAGTACAAGGATAGCATACAACAAGGTTGTTAATTCCTAAAGGATTATTTGTCGTCTTGGAGGACAATTTGGATCCGGATAGGTTTCTATTGTCTCAATTGTAGTGAATTTTTTTGAATTTTTTTGAAGATGTACGATTTTGTGAGAGCTTTGTGGATATATATATATTTTTAAATTTCAATCAGTGCTCAGGAAAAAAAGATATGGCACAATAAGCTAAAAATAGAGGTTGGTGGGCAGTACAAAAAAATCCCCCAAAGTCAAAATAAATAAATTTTATGTTCTATAATTTTATATTTTTGTATACATTTGAAACTTTGGTTCATTCTATTTGGACTAGTGATGAAAAAGTTATAGACAATCTTAGTTTTTCAGGCAAGCTAAGCAGTCTTCTTAAAAAAATAACTCATAGGATTCATTTTTTGATGCAATTTTTATAATTTTCCAAAATAAATGTTAGGCAAAGATTAATTTTCAAGGTTTTTTTGTCGGACACATTTTTGGGTTTTAATGACATGTTGGACGTCCAACATCGCGTGTCTAATGGACAATGTGTCGAATAAGCTTGTCTATAAGCGTCTAATAAGGTCATCAGCCACCCACTTAGATAATTTGCAATCTCATTATAATTATGAACTTAAAGTGAGAATGCAATATGTGTTTATCATATAGACACCTTACTAAAATGAGATTTGAATATGTCAAGTTAGCATGAATGAAGGATCGTTTATTTGAAAGTCAAACTTAAAGTTGACTTATTGGACGTCACGAGGGTTCTCCTAGATATTGTCTGATGTCTATTTGTCATGTTGTCACGATGCCCGCTAGAACAACCATCCGTTTGCTTGCTAGAACAATCTCACAATTGGGATTATTGTGTTTCAATTCCATCTTAGAACTATTAATGATTTAGTTTTTCCTTCAATCTTCAACCTACTTCTATTTAAGAATTTTTTAATGAGTAAAAATTATATGTTTTTCAGATTTTCAACTCAACTATTCAACACAAAAACTTAGAAAAAACAAAATCAATAGTACAAAATTTTTAAGTTAAAAGAACGTTCAAAGCCAAAAATCTAGTCAAGCAAGTCGCAAAAAAACTTGTTTTCTTCACTTTGGATGCAAATATCTTGCAATCTATGTGATCAAAGTTTCTGAAATTTCTTCCATACATTCTTAATCTAGTCTAGTATAATTATATAAGATCCTATGGTTAGATATGCAAAAAAAAAAAAAAAAAAATTTAAAGTTTTTGCTCTTTGCAATAAAAATGGTAGTTTTGAGTGTTTTTTGAAGGAAAAAAGGCTTGAGTCTTTTAGTGGTTAATTTATACTTAGTGATTTCCCTAGAGTATTCTAGTGGATCAATACAAAGATGCAAGGGGCCGAGGTGGATAGTTAATGGTAGTCATTGCAAGAATGAATGGTTGGCTTTGTTCTACTTTAGCAAAACTAGGGTTATCCTCCGCTATACTTTTGAAGTATGAACCCTTAGAATGAACTTGAATTATTTTCAGAAAAAAAAATCATTTAATATTTAAAAGTCAAATTCCTTAAGCCCTAAAGTCCCAAGGTCATTTTTTTGGGTCAAAAAACACTCAAAAACATCACTTGTGCTGCATTTGTCCAAGAAAACATAGAAAATATTTTTCTTGAAACTTGACCATAGGATCTTGTATTTGACTTGTCTCAAATCAAGTGGTAAAAATTTCATGAAGTTTGACCAAACATATCAGAAGGTATTAGCATCCCAAATTGGAAAAGAAGATTTTTGAACATTATTTTGCAATTTTAGATGACTTTGAATGCCATTTGTGGAAATGTTTTCTACTACAAACTTTGAATTAAAAAATTTTCATGTTCAAGAATTGAGTTGAAAGTCTAGGAAAAAAATTCCCTCCAAAACACTCATGAATTCATTCTTTAAAATATTATTAAGTAGAAGTAGGTCAAAAATTGAATGAAAAACTAAATTGTTAATAGTTCTAAAATGGAATTGAAAAACAATAATTCTAATGGTGAGATTGTTCTAGAAAGCATACTTGACCTTATTAAACAATTTTTTTGAAAAAATTGTGAAAATTGAATTAAAGAATGAATCCTATAAGTTATTTTTTAAAGAAGATGCTTAAATTGCCCAAAAAACAAGATTGTCCATAACTTTTTCATCACTAGTCCAAATAGAATGAATAAAAGTTTCACATGTAGACAAGAATCTATTGTTTAAAAAAAATAAAAAATAAAAAAATAATTTTGACTTTTTGTGATTTCTTTTGGGCTACCGACCACCTCTGTTTTTGGCTTATTGTACCATAACTTTTGCTCCAAGCAACGATTGAAATAAATTTGTATTCCCGCAAAGCTTATGTGTTTTTCTAGCCCCTCAAAAAAATTTAGAAAATTAAAATGAATATTGAGACCATATGAGTCTGTCTGAAGTTACATTTTGGCTCTATAGGGTCAAATGGTCAATGGGACTTTAGGGGTCAATTTGCCACACTTTCAGGTTTGGGGATTTTGAGTACTTTTGAGTACCCAAACTTAATGATTTTGAGCTGAAATTTATGTGGTCTATTCCCACACAAGGTGGGCATGTTCCATGTGAGGGGCATCTAAAAGTATATTACTTTATGACCTCCTCATTTGTACTTGTACAGATAAGGCTTTTTGGCGCGTGCACTTTTGCACATTGAAAATGGTTTCAACCTCATTCTTTTGATGGAATTTGATGACCATGAATTCCTCACAAATGGCCCGTTTTTGGTTTTAAACTCCCACTGTGGTTGATTTATTATAAACTAAAACTTTGACACACCCCTTTTCTAAGGACATAGTCTTGGACATAGTACTGTGAGTAGAAAAGGGGTATGGCCAGAAGTTTAAAAATTGGACCAATGTGCACAAAGTTCTAGATTTGGACCAATTTCAAAAGTGATTCTAAATCTTAGGCTCAGAGCGACCACTTTGAGCCTGAAGGTTTCGTAATGCTTAGGGAAGCGGGTGGGTCTCGTGCGATTCGGTGGAGATACCGAGGTAAGTACTGTAAACTAGTGTAATGACGGAAGCCTCGAGAGCCAGACCAAGTGGCCGAGGGAGGAGTGGAAGGACCCAATTGACTTGTGCCAGTCTTCATCCGTCTCTCTCAAGTCTTCGGTCGTTGGCTTGATGTATTTATAAAATGCGAGAAAGTCGTCGTTCCTGCGCCTCGAAAGTCGGACCCATGCGAATGATTGAAGGATTGGCAGCCCCAGCACGCAGGTTGCGGCCTGGAGGGCGGCAGATGGGCGCTACAGACTCTCTCTCACTGGCCCCTCCTGGCCGTCCATGGCTAGATCTGAAGCAACGTTTTTTGGGGGGCGAAATGCGCACTCTCTGACAGGGTCCGTCCCTCCAGAGTGTGAAGGCTTGTGGCAGGTGCCGGTACTGTTCCTAAAACACACACACACAAATGTCGATCAAAAAGCCAAAAAAAAAACATGAAACAAAAAGCAGATCCGCATGAACACGGACAGAGAAACAAACAGACACACTCCCCTGGGGGATTTAATTTCCATCGCCTGACGTACAAATGAATGTCCATCACCAATTCCATTCCAGAATTTCCAGGGCTTCGATCAAAAGGACTAGGACAACAGGACTGCACTTGCTTCCCAACAGGACTGTTTAGACTTTCCTTTCCTTTCCTGCCGTGGGCTCAATGCATTGCTCGATCGCCCATATATCTCAGGTGGTCACCCCTTACTTGTTCGTACCAACGTAGGCATGATAGTTGCTTTCGCTCCGCTGATCGCTCGGTTGCCGGTTCCGCCTCTACGTACTTTGTGAGGGCTGGGTTTTGAAATATACAAGGTGACCGCTCTACCTGTCATGGAAGTGCGCGTAGGAGTGTGAATAGTGAATAGTGAAAATAGATCGACACGTACTGTTGTCATCAGATTCTAAATAGATGGATACAAGATGGTTACAAGTAAAAAACAATTGCTAGAAATAAAGTGACCACGAGATGTAGACTGAAGACTGTAACTTGGGGGACCAGTTTGGGGATCTTCAACAAGTTGCACACTTGCACTACTTCTAAAAGCTGGCGTGTAATTAAGTATGTGAAAGCGGAGCTAGGAAACAACCAGGAACTTTAATTAGTACCTCAATAAGGTTGCCATGATCTGATCGATCGGCAAAATCCCTGTACGCCACCGAGTTCACACAGATCGATACATGTAGTCCCGAGTTCTTCAGAAAGGGGGAGGATGGTATTGATCAAGTGAGTGGGAATGGGATCTTCTTAGCATGGTGCCGGGGCTAATTAAGTCAGAGGATAGCTAGCTAGTGACGCAACTGAATTGATCAATTTCTAGGAAGTGAAGGATGCATGCAAAAGGTACTCAGAAGTACTCTTCCGAGTACAGTTTACTTCCAAGAGAATGACCTGCATCATGCTGCGAGCAATGGAGGACGTACGTACAACAATACCTTGCGCTAGCTGGCTGCGGCGCTGGCAATAATTAATCTTTCCTAGCTGAATTACTGTGCATAGATTAATTCTTCTGTGAGGTAGCTTGCTGGTGCAGGCAAGCGAGAATTGCATGAACTGATGTTGATCTGTTGCCAAAGTCATCTCTGGGTCCAAGTATGTTGTCCGTCCTGATTGATTCTCAATTAGGGAGCCTGTCGCTAGCTGGTTAGCTACACTAGGCGTGGACCAACTGTAGAATTAATCCGGAGTTAATATCAAACAATGGGAGCAGTGAGTCTCAGGCTATGGAGTACTACTCCTTCGAATTGGACTGACTCTGCAGTACATTGAGCACGCACTCACATGGAATCACACGTTGGGTTCACACACGTACGTAAGTGCATTGCTGCCCTGCCTACGAGGCATAGAGTTGGTGGTGCAAAATGATTTTCTCGCCAGTCAGCCTAGCTGCATCGGACGTAAGACCATGTACGGTAGCTTTTGACAGAAAGAATTTCAATTAATCTGCTGTTTTATTTTATTTTATTTTTTTCTTGGTATGGATGCGTGTTGGACTGCGTCTGGCGCATACCCCTCAGCACAGGAACTATGAGCTAGGTATGAATATCAATATACTGGTTGCGGTGGAAGTACCCCACCAAACTTGTGGTGCACATCAGGGCAAAAATAGAAAAAAGCTCAAGAAATAATGAAGCCGGGAGATTGGAACATAATACTGTATTGCCGTTTCTCCTCACGCTACAGTCCTCTAGCTCCGGATACTAGGGCGCCCTAACTTCAAGGGCATGCTCTTGCCTCGAATTCAACGTCAATACTAAGTTGCCACGTAATAGTGATCACAAAACGCACTCATGCCACATAGGATTGTAGGAGTCGACGAACCGGTCGGTCCGAGAGTATTACCGATAATTAGAGCATGCCCACCCGTCCACCCGTCTTGTAAAACAGATGACTTGTTGCCGGCTTGCAAAATTGCCCCACCCGTCTTGCATAATGGATGAACTTGTTAAGAGGCCAAGCCAAAAGCCTCAGCTGGCTTGCAAAACCGGACTCTTTTGCAAGCCAAAGGACGGCTTGCAAACTGGCTTGCAAACTGCTTGACACAAGCACTTTTTGCACTTTTTCAACAAACAAGGATTTGATCCGTGAATGTGGACATAGCCGATTGGGTGGCGATGACCTCTTAAGAGGGTATGGATGGAGCGACACATCATCCTTGGCTTGCAAATTGGATTGACCGACTTGCAAATTGGCTTGCATTTTACAAGACGGGTGGTGATGCTCTTAGGTTTAGGAGCTTCGCAAGGTGCCACTGCCAGTATAATAGCAGCAGCTCGAAGGTTAATGTTGCTTGAGCGTTCATTATAATTCGAATCAGTTCCCTTCTATTCCGTGGTCTAGAGTCACGTGTAACTTTATAGTGTGAAGAATTTCTTTATCCTTGAGACAAGTGAGGCACAGATCGATCATGGTAGAACGCGGGACGGGGTTTCTAGATCATCACCAGGACAGAAGTTGCCGACAGTAGTGTGTACCGTAAGGTAAGAGAAACCAATTTTTTCCACTTCAATTCGTTCCTTTTTCGTTTTCCGAGCACGTTCCATTTGAGTGTCATTTATCAAACGGTTGAACAGCTAGATCGTCGAATGAGAGAAAATCAGTCATCTCTAGGCTAGGAGTTCGTTGAAAATGGTGGTAAACGTCGTTGACAACTAAGTCTCCATCGGGGTCTCCATGCGTATTAAGGCTCCCTTAAGAAGATAACTAACTTTGAGCGTTGATTCGTTAACCCGTTGAGCTGAGGGATTATAACTGTGGAAGAGCAACCCTAGTTTATATTCTGACTTCACTCTTGTGTTACCAGGTGCATCAAAGTTCTGGAGATTCACTCGTCGGAGAGGTATGAATGGTTCTGTGCCGAGTGCATACGTACATTCGACCACTTTCCACTCTGATTGCGGCACTCTACTGGGGACTTCAGAAAAGAGATCCAGTTGCAAGCTCGGCCTATGCATCTTTGTTTTCTTCTACCTGAGAAAGTGAGAATAGAACATGACGTAGCTCCTGACGAGAATTGCAAACCTCGTGATTCACCAACCTTGTACATTAATTGAGACGCCTCCTCCCCCAATTCCCTGTCTTCAGAATGGCTTGTACATATCTCCTGAATTCGTAACGCTTATCATGCTCCCTAGTTTCCCGTAGTTCGAGACTTTACACTCCATCCCAGTAATTAATCAGCTCTTCCATAGTCCACTTCATAGAGCTTGAAACTGCTCCACAACAGCAGATAGTTAGGCATTTGACCCACGACCAGGCCACAATTGCTCTGTATCTGAGAGACTCTACGGAAGATGGTGCGACAGTGCTCCGGCAAATGATGCTCGAGATTGAAATTGCAGAACTGGGCTTTATTAGAGCTTGCGATTAAGAGGAAAACGTCGACGACACGCGGTCTAGATCCTACCTCGATCCACGTCCCAGTCTCCTTCGCAACTTGTTATTTATCATCTCGAAATCTGGGATATATGAACGGATGAACCTCACGGACTGATTTAGTAAGTTGACGCTCCAGAGTTGACTAATAGATAGTGAAGAGTCAGACAAATTTAGCATCTAGATTCTAGAATATGCGTACTGGGATCGATGTCTGCTTCTCCTATATGTCACTCTCGATATCAATTATGCCTCCACGCAAAGCAGCATGTTTTGAATGCCCAAACAGACTCAAATGATTGTGAATATGCTCTGATCTGACCCTCACGATATATTGCCTGGTAAAGGAAAGAGTGAATTAGTGATGGCCGCTGCAGTTCAGATGTCGTCAGTTCAGGTCGTCCACCTGCTCTGTCCCTGTGCTCCTGTGGCTCACGATTCCACAACTGGGAACTGTCAGACCGTGGAGTACTTCTTCCAGAAGGTACTGTATATCCTTCTCCACATGTTTCAGTCTCGTCCAGGTTTTCGGGGTTCACCCAATTCTGCAAAGACAGTTTCTCACTCCGACATGAGCACCCGTTTCAGAAACTAAATATTTAGGTTAACAAGTCCGTCTGGAGTCATCAAGAGGGGTGATCGATGATAAGGTCAAGTAGACGACCTTCCAGTACAATTTCCTTGCTAGTATCACGTCTCCCAGCTGCTCGTAGAGTCATGTATAGATGCACGACAGTACGTTCTCTAGTTCTTTGCTTTTGGCTTGTTGGTGGGGGGACAATCATTCACGTTTGAAAGAAATATCGTGTCACGGCACAAGCACCGAGGGAGGGAACATTAAAAAATGCTCTTGATCACTTTTGTTGAAATGGCGTGTTGAGCTCTAAAGCCCAGACTCTGGCATGCAAGTGCTAAGAGCTCTGAGGTAAAGTAGTCCGTGTATAGATCTGATGTTCCAGAACCCCCCTGAAAAAGTGCCATTTTTCTGAAACTTCGCCATTTTAACGAACATGGCGATTGTTGTCTCTCTCTTTCAGCGAGGCTTGTAGGAATCTCGTGACCATATTCGGCTATGGCTGGAAGGCAACCAGCTCCGTTGCAATCTGGGGAGGGTAGCAGCAGATCAGAGAGTAGCTTCCTGGACCACTTTCTTCGACGATCGTTACGCAGCCACGACCAGGAAAACGTCGCAACAGCCGCATCTGCATCCCTCCCATCGCCGGTGAATTCCTTCCCGGCGCTCCTCTCTAATTACGATGATCTTTCTGGTGCCAATCCATGGCAATACGTCTCCACCTCCGGTCCCTCCTCGCCGACTTCGCAACGGGAGTATTACAACCAGCACTCGACCCATTTCCCGTCCAGCCATTTCCAGCGCGACCTTGTGGCGGAACATCCATGGATGCAGGAGGTTCTCGAACAGCAACGATCCTCGAATTCGAATACTCAGGCTGCGGATTCAGCTAGATCGAAAGCGCAGGACGATGTGGACAGGCAGAGATTCCACCGTGGCAATTTGGGTCATTACAACCACACCGAGCGTGCGGGGAACTCGATCCGACGTAGGCTGGAACAAGCGATCAATCCCGCTGGCTCTGACGAACAAGATGAAGCGTTTTTGTATGAAGAAGCCGCCGCGGCGGCGGCATGGTACCGCTGTGGTGGGCTGAATGAGAATTTGGCACGGGTGGAAGCAAGCTCTGATTCCGCGCCAGCGGCAGTGCCGGAGTTGGATCAAGTGGACGTCACGATTAGTGAATTGGCGAGAATGAGATGGGAGCGGCTCGGAATGTCGAGTCCGTCAGGGAGGCGTCGGGAAGCTGGGGACGTGGACGCCAGCACAGTAGCACAGCCGGCCGTGGGGTCAACTAAGTCGGCAAAATCGTCGGATACGTCTTTGTCTTCTGAGACTGGCGGTGGTGATAGCGACGACGAGGAGGAGTGCACCAAATCAGTCGATCCTGCCGGTGGCGACGGTCATTGTAGTACTGGGAAGAGGAAAACGGCGGAGGTCTCTGGAGAGGACGGAGATTCGTCTAAAATCTCCTCGGAGGCTGAAGTGAAGCGAACACCGTCTTCAAGGTAGGCGATCATCGTATTGAACCCCATAAACTCTTGAGTTTTCGCACTTGAACTTCGCAATGCAATATTTCGAAACCGTGAGCTACATTAAATTGGCGCAAGGAATTGTGCACAGAGCTCTAAAGAACTGGGACTGGAATAGATTTGCGTTTCAGGCCGCACACCCTGGAAAATGCCAAAGTCGTGGAATTTTCTTACAATTATCGAAATTGTTGTTTGAAGCATGCACTGTCTGAGTTTTGATGTCAAATTCGGATGTGTTAAAATGGTGAATTTCAGTGACTTTGGTGCAGCTTCAGTCGGCCAACTGAAACCCCTGCCAGATCTATACCAGTCCTAGTTCTCAGTGCAAAGGGCAATTTTGGCACTCTTGAAGACACTGTTGAAAGGATATGGTCATTGTCAGCTAGACATGTCGACCTTCGGTAATCATTTTGCAATGTTGTCGCTGAAGAATTGATGGTTAGCTAGGGTCTTGGCAAATGTAGTGAAGCACATGAATGCAACGCGAATATTATATCTGAATGTGAGACGCATACCAGGCCTCGGAAGAGATCAGCGAACGCGGAGTTGAAGCCACGTGAGCCGCGCTATGCCATCAAAACGAGGACCGATGTGGACATCATGGACGATGGCTTCAAGTGGCGCAAATATGGTCAGAAAGCCGTCAAGAACAGTCCCCATCCAAGGTACCTATCGAGTATCAACCCCATTCATCTCCAATACATTCCATACGCCCTTGCATTCACCAGTGCCAGCAATAGACGTCAATTGCGTTAAATTAATGGTATTCCACTACTCTGGCATCTTTCAGGTCGCTCGAACTGACCTGAAACGCTAATCTCTGCCTGTAATAGATCTGTACTAGTTTTAGAGCTTTGTATCGTTTTATGTCCCAATTTTTTTTACTCAAGGATCACGCCAAGTTAACGAAATTGGTATATAATAGTAGACAGAATCGTCATGTTCGTGTAAATAGCGTGTTTCAAAGAGCTAAAATTGTGGAGAGAGCTCTAAAACTAGGAATTGTATAGACGTGAGTTTCCAGATGAGTTAAATCCTTCACTGAAATTATGCCAATTTAACGAATTTGAGCAGCACAGCTTTCCATTCACGACTTCACGACTTCACGTAGTTAGGGGCTGTTCGCATGCCCGGACCGGACCGGATCTCTAACTGGACCCAGGTGGTTCGCATGCCGAAATTGCCTGCCAACTTGATTTGATTTTGTTATAAAGCTCAAGTCCCTCCTTGATTTTAGGATTTGCAAGCCCACTCGTCTTTCCATGAAGCCGACTTACTATTTATCTAAAAACTATTCTCCACTTGTCTCCCTGTCTCACCTCATTTCAAGACTTGTCTCCCTCCCTCACCTCAATCATTGGTTGTCACATGTCACGTAATTCCAAACATAAGTAGAAAAGTGAATATTTTAATTGGAGAACGAGTACACATTGAGAAGCTTGATGTGGCATGGACCCAACCTTAGAGCTTGGTGACTGGACCTCCACCTCTGGTCCAATCCAAGCATGCTAATAGCACCGTAGCAAGTTCATTGATATCACCGTCAATTTTGTTGAATTGGCAATATTCTATTACTTTTTCACCTTTCAGAACACCTGTCTTGAAATATATATATCCATATCCGTCCTAGATGTTAGAACTTTATGCCCACATATGTCACAGTTTTTGGCTCTGAAATCAAGCCACTTTAGTTACCGAAATTGACGTTTATCTGTCTAATTCGCTATTGTTGCTGCTGTCCCCCCCCCCTGTGACTGCAGAAACTACTACAGGTGCACCACGCCTCACTGTCCAGTGCGGAAGCGAGTGGAGCGATCTCACGAGGATTCTGGGCTCGTAATCACCACCTACGAAGGCAAGCACGCGCATGTGACACCTGGATTCCCCCTTCCAGACGCCAATTCCAGAGCGGCTTTCTCCGGAGAGAGGCCCCACCAACCTGGGGCCTTGTTCCAAAACCCTGCCCTGGGGTTAAGCCGAAGCCTACTCCCCGAGTTTGCCCACCTCGCCGCTCTGCACCAAATGCGCGTCCTCCGATCGCTGCAAACCATGGCGCAACACCAGGCTAACGTCCTACCACCCAGCTTGCAATGGGACAGTCTTCTCCGCGCTCAGCAGTGGTTGCGTCTGCATGACGCCGCCTTCGGGTCTGTGAAACAAGAGCCCTTTCCTTTCACTGCCCCCGATTTCATGACCTCTAGATCGAGTCCTGGTTTGCCTGGTTACCCCAGTCGCCCTTTTCCACTTCCGGGATCGTTGTTTCTAGATCGAATGCAACAATTCATGCGAGCAGCAGCTCAGAGTGCTCCTAGCAGTTCTCCTCGGCCACTCCGCCCACCGCAGTCCGACCTCGAGAGCTTCCCTGATTTCCCCTCCACCGACTCTGATCTGGTGCGTCGCGTTCTAGAAGCGGAAGAGCAGGAACAATTCTCCAGTGGGGCTGATGGCCCAAGCAGTAACGTAGATAACGACAACGTGGCAGATGTAGATTCACCAGCATTCAATTACGGCGGTGCTGCAGCTGCAGCATCACCATCACCCCCACGAGTGAGCTCCCCAAGTTTTGCGAGTAGTTTCCGCAACCGAGTGGAGCTCGAGCACCTGAGAGCGTTGCAGAGATCACCGAGAGCTTTGTTGCGGCGAAGCAAAGCAGGCGGGTCTAGCGACAATCTCCTCGCGCAATGTGGAGTACAGCAGCAGCCTCCCCCAGAAAAATGATACTCTGTCGAATCTGTCGAAGCTATTGTTGCAGGAGATGGTGGATATATCGATCAACCCAGAGACGGGTACCTCACAAACTGATTTTAAAGAATTTCGCACCTTCATATACACTGATTGCATTCATCGATTTCATGGTTATGTGATGACTCTCCAGTCAAGGTTATAAGAACGAGAAGTCTCGAAGGTGAGTAGACCGAATTGCGGCTCAAATCTCCTTGAGAAGACAAAAATGACTATCCTCATTTAGGTTATAATTTAGGTTATGAGGTGTATAGTGACACAATTAAGTGGGGTCATAATTAGATGTACTTACCTTAGAAATTTCCAATTCCAATGTCGATGATCATCGTCTCTGAATTCACGGGACAGTAATTGTGGCCATAGACTGATCTTGAGTCTGTGAAGGACGAATCTGAGGGTCTTCCAAGGTATGACTGACTACGTCACTTGCCACTTTGTTGCTTTTAGGGGTATGTTTTGTTGTTTTGTTGATTTGTTGTCTGCAGTGAGTACTTTTGAGTACTAGAGGACGTTGATCAATTGTGATCCAAAATTGTCTATAAATTTTGAACTGTTGATTTTGACTTGGTCGATACTCGATAGGCCTTAATTCGGTGACTAGTACCAATTGCTTTACTGTACCTTCAGTTGTAGGACGATGGCAAAACTTTTTTTTGCAGTTTTTATATTGAATACGAATATCTCAAGTTCTCAACGGTTTCATTTTTTAACTCCTAAATGCACAAGGCATCATATTCTGGTGTCGATTGAACTTCATGTTATCTGAAATCTTATCAAAGTACTCCCTCTGTTCCAAAATGATCTTCTTGTTGGCCTTAATGTTTTTGTCCCAAAATAATCTTCCTGTTGTACTTTGTGAGATTGTGAATTGGTCAGATTTGACTTTCAATTACTATTTGGGAATAGCAAGACAACTCCAAGTGGTAGTTCCTCCTCGATCCATGCAACCATCAATCAAAAAACAAATGAAATGACTGAAGATGTCAAACAACATTGTTTGTTTTTATTTTTTGCATCTCTTTGAATGTTGCCCGACTAAAGGAGATGAAACTCTGGGAGGTAGAAAAAATGTCCACACATGGTCTTGGGTTCATACTAATTGCCTACAAAATGATGGCTTTACACTCAACAATTAAATGCTCACTGGTGCTCCTTGAAAATGCCCCCAAAATATCACTTTTCAATACACCAAACTATACATTGAAAAAAGCTCTAAAACTCAAAGTTTTTAAGATGCTAGGAATATACCAAACTCTACATACAGTACAAAATGGGTTGAAAAAATGTTAGTTTTAGCCTTAATCTGGAACATTTTGTGATTTTGTCCAACAAAAAGTCAAAAAGATCATTTCGGGACGAAAGGTACTAGTTTTGGTAATTTTTAATAATAATTTTGTAACAATTTAATATCCTTTCAATTCTATTACTTCATTTTAAGCATCAAAAATTTGATTTTGAAAAAAAATTGTTCATGATTTTTCTACTCAAGATTTTGTACAAGGATGTTCATTGCAAATCTTGATTTTTTTGTGTTAAGAGGTTGATGATGGAGGTGAGCCTCAAATACATTGGATCTTGAGGAAAAAATCCCTTCTAATTTATGCTCCAAATTACAAAGTACAAATATTCAATAGTACACTTGATCCTAGGGTGATTGCAAGAAAGACCAAACGATTTTGGTAGCTTTTTGCCCAATTAGTTTTGCTCCAAGCTTTAACTTTTGAATTGAAAATCCAGTGTCAAAAATAAAAAAATCTATTTCTAGATGCTTTGATTGCAATTGTATTCCCTATTTTTTTTTTTTAATTTAAAAATTATTTTATATTTAAAATTCAATTTCTCTAATTTGTCACACTTTCAAATTTATTTTTTTAGAGTATTGGGGAGTACACAAATTTAATATATTAGAGCTAAATTTTGGTGGCCTATTCCCACACTAGTGAGTCATGATCCATATGAAGGGCATAAAAAAATACGTTATTTTACATCCTCCACATTTGTACAAATAGACCCAAAAAGTGGCTTCATGACACACACACTTCTAAACATTAAAGATGGTTTCAAGTTCATTTTTTGGTGAAATCTCATATCAAGTCTTTACAAATTTCAAATACTTGCTTTCTAAGATTGAGGCCTGAAATTTTTCTAATGATACTTGCCTTCTAAGAGAATTTTAGAAGACTTTAAGATGATTGAGCGTCATTGTAATAAAACTAATAGATGTGGTAGGTCACTCTTTATTCATGAACGGATGCTATTCAATGGACTTAAAGATTCACTTCAAGTCTCAGAATATCCACTAATCTCACCCAGTCTTTCCTTTTCATAGGACAATGCCCGTAGTGACAATGCATGTATCATGACATCACTTGATAGATGCTACATCTTCTTGGAGTCCCCTCTTAGCCAAAAGAAAATTTTAGAGTATAGAGTTCATGGTGATCACACTTGATCTAACCATTGTCCAATCTTTTTTGTTACCAAATTATACAAACTTCTATCATGCCCTAGTAGGTGGGCAATCTCCTCTTTATATTTTGATGAGTTTGAAATAGGGATAAGGATTTAAGGAAGAATTGAATTTTGACTCCAACAACAGCTACTTTCTTCTCCAAAATGAAGAAAGTGACCCATTTTTATAGTCAAATTTGCATCTATCGAGCCAACAGGCTGAGCTCAATATTGGTAGATTTTGAGAGTAGGAAATTGGATGGTCAAAAGATTAGATCTCGATCAAGATGGTGCTTATTTGGAGATTGAGTTTTTTTTTACTTTTTCAAAGCTATCATGAAAACTCCAAATACATCAGCAATCACAGAACTTAGAGATCAGTAAGGTAATGTTCATAGTGATAGAAAGGAATTAGATTGCCACGTCAATGACCAAATCTATTTTTATGCGTTCATAGATTGCCACGTCAATGACCAAATCTATTTTTATTGTAAATAAGTTAGTAAAAAAAACTGTGGTCTAATATAAAAGGCTAACCAAATGCAAAAAAATTAGGGGAAGGACAAACACGTGGCATGCTTTACAAAAAAAATGGATGGATGTACATCATAGATGAAAAGAGAAGGTCTTTATACAAGTGGGGTGGTAAGAAGTGAAACAACCCATATGGGATATGTAAATTAAGAATTCTATTCAATGTAAAATGTTTGAAACAACAAGCAGATGTTTGAAATGATGAGCAGATGTCTGAAACAATGTCCACATGTTTTGTAGTCAAGCTCCCATGTTAAAATTATCCCATATCCTTTATCTAGACAAAGGATGGATTTTAGTGTACATACATCTTCTCCCTCCCTTTGTTCTTACGAACATTTAATGAAGAATTTTCTTCATTTTACCATCAAAAATTCTCTTGGTGGTAGATGGTAAGTTTTCTTTGATTCTTGTTGAATTCAATAAAAATTTCCTTGTTTTCATTTTATTTTAAATAATTAATTTTTGTTGATCTCGTCCTATGGATACGATATGCCCTAATTAATGTTTCAAAAAATGTCTAGATGTCTAAGTTGACGTTTCTAAAATCAATATTAAAAAATAATTCTAAAATGGCATGAAAGTGTGTTGACTAGGCATGTCATTTCACTCTCATTGTTTAACACGTCACTTTTCCCACTTCAGATGCCACATCATGGATGGGCTAGATGGAAAAAAAATTCATATGGTTCTTCTTGCCCATGTGGCACTTATGTAGCATCCACGTGCCACACTATGGGGAGCTTGGAAGACCATGTTTTCTGTCATGTTAGAAGAAAAAAAAAGGCTTTTTTATGTTGATTTTGGCATGTTTTTGGCCCGTCAATTCTGATGTATTTTAAGTGACATCTACGAGGAGTTGAGGATCCCTTTCCTATCAAACTGAACATGAAGACCTATTTTCTTAGACATAAAAAAAAACTTTGTTTTTTATAGTGATTCTAGCATGTGTTAGCAATTGATTCACTCCATATATGGTGCAGTAACTAGAGCGCCTGATTAGCAAAGATGAATTGCATTAGGCCTTGCTACAAACCGCGAAATCCAAGAGTCCAAGCCCAAATGGAATCTCAACAGAGTTATTTTGCTATTTTGGGGACCTTATCGGAGATGAATTCTTGAGATGATCCAACTTTCTATCTACCAAGGGCAACTTCCTTTAGGAATGACAATAGGTACTATAATACTCATATTCAAGTCAAGGGATTGTGATGACTTCTCAAATTGGAGACTGATTACTTTATTGAATGTCTCTTTCAAGATCATTGCTAAATTCCTACATATTAGGCTTCAATATATGCTCAAGGATGTCATTAGCCTAAAGCAATCTTTTTTCCTCCCATTTTGAAATATTCTAGAAAATAATTTGTTACAATATGAGACTATGGAATGGGCCAAAGACTCAAACCAAGACTTCATTTTTCTTAAGCTTGATTTCACCAAGGCTTACAATGTGGTATCTTGGGATTTTTTTTTTCGGGCCATGAAGAAAATAGGGATTCCTAACTCTTTCTCCAAAATAATTATCATGCTGCTCCAACTCTCCAAGATATCTTTGCCTTGGTATTGATCAATGGAAAAGCTACTTCTTCTTTCCCCATAAAAAAAAGTGTGAGGCAAGGGTGCCCTGTGGCACCTTAACTCTTCTTGATCACTGGGGAGGCACTTCATACAGCTACCATGGTGAAATAGAATCTAGGCAACATACATGGTATAAGACTCCCTGATAGTGATCTTCAGTAGTTGTGGATAAAACTTATTGATGACACAGGCCTTTCCATTAGAAGAAAGAAACTAGACTTACACAACACAATTTCTTTATTAGAGCATTTTGGAAATACCACGAGACTTATTATCAATTGAACAAAAAGTATTGCATATTGGTTTTCTTTGAAAAAGCTAGATTGGTTGGACGGGTTTAACCTTTCCTAGGCTCCTCCAAGCTTACTCTCAAAGCTCTTAGGGGCACCTTTTGACATTATTCTAAAGACTAAGGATATTGACGAGTTTCTCCAAGACAAGATCTCAAAAAAATCACATACTTGACTTTTCAATACTTTTCTCTAGCATGACTGAGGTAAACGCCGTCCTCTTATCCACCTTATATTACTTTATAGCTATATGGAGCAGCTCCATCCAAGCTCTTTGTTCCATAAGAAGAAGTCTGAAGAATTTTCTTTGGAGTGGTACAAAGTTTACAACACAAGTCTGTGTTTGTTGAGATGATTGTTGTCTTCCAAAAAGGTTAAGGAAATTGAAGTTGCTCAATCTTGAGGTTTCATTCACTACCCTCTTAGCTAAATGGATACTCTTTGCAACTAATCATGGCATATCTAACCTTTAAAATATTACTTAGGTTCAGAATCCAAAGGATGAAACCTTGAAAGATAGCTCTGGTCTTTTTTTCATATTGACATCCTTCTAGACTGGTTGACCATGATCTCTAAGGATTTTGATGTTATTCACAAGGAAGAATGGGCAGGGATATTTAATAGACTAGAGGACCCTATCCCCACTCTAGTTTAGCAAAACTCTACCCCTAACTACAGATACTTGCTTCCCCATGTCTAGACCTTGACATGGCAGTATCTCTCACAACAACGACTATAGGCACAAAATCCCGGCAACTTTCTTTGGTTCCCCATTCCACAATGGATATTGATCATACGGGTTTCATTAGGAAAGTGAAAATCTCTCTTATTCATAAAGGTTAAAGCCGCATTTTGTACCTTCTCTACTCTGGAACTATGTAGTCCTTGACATTCAACCCTAGCAAATGGAGATGGGAAAATGGGACTCAATTGCTTTCATATACAATTGCTATAGGTTGCAAACACCTTATCCTTAAATGCCAATCTAAAAGAACAATACCATCAAAGTGTGCAGGACTTCTCCCCCTTTCATTTACACCCAACTAGTTGGACGTATAGTATAAAACTCACTCACAAAAGGAATCCGCATTTATATAGTCAGTTTTTCATAATGCCATTGCTGTCCACTCTTGGAGAGCCACAATCAGTCCTAGAATTGATACAAGTTGTAACTACTATAACCTTGAGATCAAGGAATTGCTAGCACACTGTTTCTTTTCTTGCCCTCATGCCAAGGATGCCTAAGACTATGCTTAGTCCATCCTTCACCACCTTTGAGGTACTATCTCGATTGACGGTCTTCATGTTCGGATGGACTTCACCCAATGTGTGTTTGGATCTTCAACCCCGTGATGTTTCCAAGAACTCAAGATTATTTAATCCTTACTTAGAGATTTGGTCCTCTGAATTATATAGATCTCTCATAATAGCAAGGTTTTCCTCCAACATAACTAGCCTTTGGAGTTTACATAGAAGGCTATCTGAGAGGCCCTTTTGGACTCAGGTCATACTGCTCATCTTGGGGCTCACCAACGTCCACAAGACTTTACTTCTATTTGGGCTAAATTTGATAAAATTTGGCTCAAATCCCCAACCCCGCTCATAGGGTTGATAATAGTACTATTTGGAATAAGAAGGGTCCCCCTCTTGCCTTTTTAGATACACTACTTTCTTTCTTGGTTTCACTCTTATCTAGCCTTTCCGGCTTGGTCATGTTGTACCTTGATTCTTATTCTAATGAAATGGTCCTTTCCATTTGTTAAAAAAAGAAGAAAAAGAAAATGAACATGGACCAGACCTAATAACTACAGCGGTGTACTCTACTGTAGTGTTTGAAACACAAGCATCGTGAGAATATGAGCTCAGATCAGCAAGCAAACATTCACAACTACCGTATATAGAACTGTGGTTAGAACTTCGAAGAGGGTCGAGACAGCGTTGCCAACCGAGTTAGAACATGTAAAGCACAATAGTTCCAACAATTCACTAGTGCACACAGTAAAAAAAACTAGTACCATTTGGAGAAAATTGTCGTCGAGCTCTCTTTGATTTCAGTATTACACGGCAAGAGTCGGGCGTCAAATTGCCTACAACAAGAAAGCTAAACTTCATCGATCTAAACATATCCACCACAAAGACAGTAGCTCATGTGACGGTGAGACTGATCCCCCGTTCACCTTCTTTGCTGACAAATATGTGCCTCCTAATATTCACCCAGCTGCATAAATTGCTCTCCCTGCCGACTACATAGTCACAAGTGTTTCCTTCTACAACAATTTAAAAAGCAACTGGATCTAATTACTCGGAAAATACTGAAGGAAGGAAGGAAGGAAAAAAAACGGGGGCATGAGTATCAACAGAATTTCCAGCGGGCATTACAATTAACACACGTGACGAATGTAGTCATGGGCTCATCAGCACTCCGAGTCTGCAGTTGAAAGTACGTGGTTTTCCTTTGCCCACATTTACCACATCTGAACTGATCTGTGGATGCCACGTTCTGCAGCCCTCGCTCACATTCAAGCAGCGCTTTTTCTCTAATAACTGCGTTCTCCTTTTTCCTTGCATCACTCGCCATGTCAGCAGCAGTCATGCTGTCAATTTTTTCAGGTTTGATCTCTCCGAGCAAAACACGTCGCCTAAAATCTGGGTTCTTATCATCCTTGAGATTGAACATAATGGACCTGTCCCAGAAAGAAAAACAGCTATTAGTAGAGCAAAATTTGCACATAAAACAAGATACGAATATATCCATCTCAAAAGGTCCCCCATCAGATTGATAAAGGAATTAATGATAAGTTCATGTTCACGGCTAGGACATTAGATTAATATTAAAAATAACTTAAACTGAAGTTAACGTTGAATCAATGTTCCCTCAATAGTTGTCAATGCAATATCAAGTGGATGCTAAAGACACTAACATCACAGCAACATTAAATTAACAGTAATTGCATCACACGAACATTAAATTGACATTACGTCAATTTAAGGAATATATGATGCCCAACATAAGGTCCAACATTTAGAACTTTGTCTTTCTAGAGGAGGGACCGAGGGAGGGATTGCTATTGTGATGTCCAAGTCAAATGTATACACGCTCAGCATTTACACATCACACCAAAATCATCTTTGCGACTGGATCAAGAAACTCCTCTCAGCAAGTCAAAACAGATACTTGCATGCACAGACAAAGTTACTAGACACCCGGAATCAGAAGTATCAACCGCAAGCTCTGTTCCATACCTATATTTTGCTTTTTCACCATCTTTTGATAACCCAAGCTTGGCAAAGAGAGCACACTCCACAGCTACCGCCACTTTCACGAAGTCGACTTTCTTCGCCTTCTCCAGGTGCTCATCCGTAACCTCCTTGCAACACTTTTTAAAAGCTTCCAGAAGGAAATCCCTGAACTTGTCTCTCAAGGCATCCCCGCCAGCCTTGGGAAGTTTCCCAATCTTGAAATCAATTTCATTCGCCGAGCTGTTTGCCGAGCTTGACGATGGAGTACTGGGAGTACCGGGAGCCTTCCCAGCTAGCTGAGCCACAGGTCGGGCACTCTTCGGTTCCACCTTCGGAAACGGCTTCGATTCCACCTTCGGAGACGAAGAGACATGCTTCGACTCGACCTTAAAAGACGAAACAACATGCTTTGTTTCCACCTTCGGAGACGACTTCGAGTTGACCTTCGAAGACGAAACCACTTTCTTTGTTTCCACCCTTGAGTTCTTCGACGTGTAAACCTTCACCTCTTTCGCTTCGGCCTTGACAACCGGTGTCCGAGCTGGGGTTTCAGGCTTCGGAGACACATCCTTCGAAGTCCCGTTTGGAGTCCCACTCTTGGACGCGGCCTCAGCTGCGACCACTTTCTTCCACTCCTCCAACAGCTGCTGTGCTGAAGAGGATACTAACGACGACTGATGTTTTGTCAGCTTGCGTAGCCGCTTACCAACCTGCAAGCACCACCCATTGGTATCGCCTCAGCATATGAAACACCATGTAAAGACAAATGCATCATCAGGACCTCCGCTACGCAATTGTCTCTTTTGCAGACATTCTCAAGGGGTACCTAAAGGGAGGACTCCCTACATTGCATTCTAATATGCCAAACATGTACCTTCGGGGACCACCTCAAGAATCATGATATGCGATTACCGATCATACTTTTGCGACCACCCAAAATCAGTCAAACTTTTTAAAACTAGGTCGCTTACGCCCAATTCTGTCATGACTTAAAGGCCAATGAAGAGTTGCTGCAGTACCAACGTGTGCTGCTCGGGAGACAAACTCCCATGAAAATCTACACCCTCATTACAAATCTACACGGGGTATCTCCCGAGCAGCACTCTAACCCCTGAGAGCTCGTCTCAGAGACGACGTCAACAAGATTCCCCCTCGTCTAAACGGCCAAGTGTTTGAGGTTTCAATCAGAGAAACAGGGGCGCAAGCTGCTCTGGTGAACCCCCAACCCCCCAAAATGTACACCTCGGGTACATTTTCAAAAATTTCCCCTCGCAGAACCTTGAGGTTCCAGTCGGTGTGCCAAGGGATACAGAGAGACTACTGCACAGGAGCGCTTGCTTGCCACCCGAATCTAAACCCTTTCGACCAAACCCTAGCACTCTAAACAACAAACAACAAAAATTGATGCACTAACCCCACGCACATACCTGCGTGGACAACAAAAGCGCGGTCGAAACTTCCACGGCGCCCATGGCCTTCAACGCGTCCTTGCATCGTGCCTCCTCGGCAGCCAACACCACGCCGTCTTCATTCACAGCCCGGTCTGCCGCTTTGCTCGCCTTCTCAAACAACGCCACCAACTCCGCCTCCGCCATCACCCCCTCCCAAGTCCCAACCCTAAATGAAATTCGCTCCTCCTCTCCCTACACAATCCCACCTTCGCCCTTTCTCCAAGAACCTAAATTCCTCTCCACCATGACAACGGCATCTAACAACGCCCACGCCCTCGCCCACCCCAAACCCCAAACCCCAATCCCAGCTCAAGCCCGACCCTCCCAGAACGCTCTCTTCTCATCTCCAATGAATGATTCTCACTGCTTATAACTTAGTACTGCGACAAATAGCTACCGAGGCACCAATCCGGCTACTGTAAGTGGTTATCCAAGTGATGAGCCGCTGTAAGCCTCGACAGCCGCTTCGCGAAAAGAGAGAGACGCGTTCGAGGAGAAGAGGAGCTTCAAGGGAAAGAGGACGTTTCGTCGGGAGAATCTGAATCTGTTCTGGAGAGGAAAGAGCTGCGCGGACTCATGGGGCCTGGTTGCTTTTTTGCTTTGTTTTTTTGGGTACTAGTAGACATTTGATTCTACTGTTCAAAAAATAAAAAAAAATAAAAAAAAAATCACTCTATATTGGAGAAACCACACCTTGGCGAAAAGAAAAAGTATGGTCCTTCCTTTCCTTTTCTTTTTTTTTTAAGACAAAGGAAATTTTCACTTTTGGGGGCTTTCTATTGGGGCAGCTCCCTATCAATTCTGAGAAATCTTGCAAATTGTTTTAGATATTTAAGTAAGCACAAAAGAATTTCAAGAAATTCTTGACAAAATGGCTATACAAGTTGGCTAAATAATCACATTCTTTCCTTCAATTTCTAAAGGCATTTCACTCTACATCCTAAGTTCCAAGCCCCTTTAAATTATTGAAATCTAATTGGTGGAGAGGTGAAAATTGAAACTTGGGACTTCATACTACATTCCAAGTCCCACATCACTCCAAAATGCCTATATGACAATTCCATTAGTCAAGGAAGTGGGATTTGGGACATATTATTTTTTATTCACCTTTTATAACCCAAGAAGGTTGAGATTTGGCCTTAAATTGGGACTTTAAAAATTGGGACTTGGAAAGTAGTGTGAAAACGCCCCTTGCATGCTTGTAGTTCCACCAAACAATTTCTACAAATCATTGGCAATAAGATAACTACACCTAATTTTGACTGCTTTCTACAATTGACCATTGTAGATTCTTGCCTAAAATGTACTCCCTCTATTCATGAGAGTTCATGATTGATTTTAGAAACACCTCATTTTGAGCACTTTAAAAATTTGTAGTTTATTCATACAATGTCCAAAAAATGTATTCAAAGAGAATCTAGAAACCCCTTTTGACTACCAACAAGATCCACAAAAAAATTCAATTGATAACAATGGGAACCATGCTGAATTGCTTATTTGTGCAATTTTAAGTGTAAGGTAATATGCTCTGAGATCTCACAAGCTTTAGAATTGCCCACATCCTCAAATGTACACTATGTGTACATGTTGCTTTTTGTAACCTTCAGCAATGTGCATACAATATACATTTTAGGGGGTGGGCAATTTTAGAGCCCTATGCCATTTGAACTTCTAAATTTTTTAACTAATTCCACAAAGCTCCAAAAAATATGAAACAACTTGAGTTGGATGTTGATTCCACTTGTCTTTCTAGGAAAATTTACTGAAAATCATTTCAAAAAGCTTCGCCTCCCCAAAATTCAGTTTCAGCTCTCATGTGGGCAATTTCTGAACCTGTTACCTTACTTTGCCCTTAAAAAGAATGGCAGCCTTTTGCCGGGACCCCTTAGACTGATTAAATTATTATGATTTCAGTATTGGGGGATGCTGTTTTGATCATTTATTTTATTTTCTGGCTCCACTGAAATTTGAAAGAGGAGTATCCAGCCTCATAACATTCAGTAGCCTTCAGAAAGGCTGCCTTTCCTGCTCTCGTGGCCTCATCTATGAAAAGCATCCACACAGGGAATTAAAATAAGCGTTAGTACCGGGTACCAAGATCATGGCAATAGATTTATGGTATACACTGTTCTTTTTGCTAAATCTTAGACTAGCCAAACAAATCAACAAAGAAATGTTAAGAAGATATGTCAAAAATCTTAAGAACCCTTAGAATCAAAATCCCAATGTCATTTAAACCTTTTCCAACAAAGAGTAATTTTGATGGCCATATGTAAAATTTGCTTTATGGATTAGAAAGGTTGGAGATGTCATTTTTATATTGAAAACAGTTATCTACCATGAATCTTCAAAAGATATGGGATAATTTGAAAATGAGAGCTTGACCACTCATTGTAAAAATGTAAAAATTTTGTTTGATGTAGAATTTCAGACCTCATTCACTCATAGTAGAATAACATTTTTCAAAAACTTTGAACTAAAAAAATATGGGAAATTTATATAAGTTTCATCTCCAAAAATCCATTTGATGTTTCAAGCCTCCAATCAAAAGTTAAAGATAAAATTTAGAGAGGATGTTTGAAAATGTTAAAAAAAAAAATGTCCTTTCCAACCCCTCTCTAAAATTTGTCCATAACTTTTGATTAGAGGCTAGAAATCTCAAACGGATTTTTGGAGATAAAATTCAGATTGATCTCTCAAATCTTTTTAGTTCAAAGTTTTTTTAAAAGAGTTATTCTATTATGTCTAAATGAGGTTTGAAACTCTACTTCAAACACAATTCTTACTTTAATTTGACTATGAGAGGTAGAGCTCCTACTAAATTTTAATTTACAATATCCCACATTGTTTGTTTCACCTTCTACCCATGTGTATATAAGTAAAGAGCTTATTTATACAATTCTGAACTCTAATCATGATTGGCTTCCACAACATTGTGTAGTGCTATAATTGATGAAGCCTACGGTTTCAAAGAACTATATGCTATTTTTAGGAAAACTTTATTTGAAATTTGAGAGTTTTATTGGTGTTGGCCTAGTTTGCAATTGTTCCCGAGGATAGCTTCTGCGCTTCATTTCTGTCACTCATTTTCACACATGCATCAGTAGCTACTAATTTGGTGTGGGATATGATTGAAAACTTGGTGTGGTTGATTGGATGTTGTACTCAAGTCTGGTCTAGTAACTTGGGGTTTAGTGAGGGTGAAATTTTTTAATATGAGGCTTTAAAAACAAAATCTTATCTTTAATGCATGCCGCATTTAACTACTTCTTGACTTTTGAAAGGTCTAGAATTAACCCCTACAGGACCAAACACCGTTTTTTGACAACATAGCAATTTTGGGCAGCTCACTACGACCAGAATTTTTATTTATTTTTTGTTGAAACTTTCACACAAGATGTGCCCAAGGAGTAGCTTTAAGGCCCAATAATTTTCATAACTTTTGACTACGTCGTTCAAAAGTTATTGCATGATATGTCATTTTCATTAGTCGGTGGGCAGCCCCGGTAGTTGAAAAAACTTCTTTAAAAATCATTTTTTTTTAAAATAAAAAATTGAAATTGATTCTTTAGATTTATATATACGTGAAAAGCTTTTAATAATTCCATTTTGATTAATGAGATGAAAGTTATGAAAAGTTTTAGTTTGAGGGTAGTTATGAAATCTCTACTCTAAGATAAATTTTGAAGTCTTTTATTTAACTCAATTTTCAATATTTTTTGAAAAAAGAAAGAAAAAGGGTGTAGATTGTTTATTACAACATTATAACCGTTGGGATTGGCATTTTCAATTCCATATTTAAATTCTAAACAATTTAGTGTTTTGAACATTCTCTGTCTCTTTCTACTTACTATTTTTTTCCTATATGTTTTAGAATTCCAAATGATCTGAAATTTTTTAAGCATGTAGCCAACTTGCCTTGAAGAAGGAATCCTAAGTATAAACTCCATTATGGACATTTTTTCATACAAATGTGACCTTGTGAAGTGCAGCTGCCCGGATTTTCGCAGGCACAAAAGAAGTTTTTTTGTCAATTCAAACATTATTATCTTGCAATCCACACGGTGGAAATTTTTGAATTTTTTTCTACAATTTCTCATACTAGTTTAATACAAGACCATATGGTTATATTGTTCCAAAAAAAAAAATTCTCTAAAATTTGGTACTTGTATTAGAAATAGCAGTTTTGGAGCGGTTTTGGTGAAAACATAGTTTCTGACCTTTAGGAGTTAATGATAGAAAAAATGGTCATTTGGAAATAATGCAAAACATTGAAAGATCAATACAAAACATTAAAATCTGTATACAAACATTATGAGATCTCTAGATGTTATTATCCAGAGATTTCTAAATGTTTTGTCCAAAATTCACTTAATAGTCCAAATGTAGTTAAATGTGGCATATGCACCACTCTTTTGAGATGATTACATTGTGCACATCTCCTAAATTAATATGTACAAGTTTATGAAGAAATGGTTTAGAACATCTATAAAAAAAAAAATTGAACCTTCATAATTTTTGCATTTAATATCAAAATAATCAATGTGTTATTTGGTGCATTGAAATCACCTATTACTTGACAATAAAAAAATATAAAAACTTCACCAATTTAATAATAGGAACTATCCATAGTAGAAAAAATGGCATTGGGGAGTGCCTAGTTTATACATGCAAGTTTGCTTTAGGCTAATAATTTCTCCTCGAGAGCATCCTTATTACATATTTTCAGTATAGTTTTGTGCTACAAAGAAATCCATTATACTTGTGTATTTTTTAGGATTAATCAAAATGGTCATAGGCAATTAGGCACATACATGTAGAAAATACAAACATAGAAAGATTATCTTACATGCTACCTCATTATCTTGTGAACTATCACATTATATATACATATCTAATTGGACAACTTTATCAAGTCAAATTGTGTCAACGTTGTCCCTATTTGGTGGTTGAATGTAGGCCCTCTTTTTCAAGGGCCATTCATAATATTCAAAGGCACATGTATGTAGTTAAGATTATCTCACATCATACCAAAATATCCTGTTAACTTTCATATTATATGTATATATCTAATTGAACAACTTTGTTTAGTCAAATTATGTCAACATATCACTAACAAGAGTCGATTTGTCTTTCTAAGTCAATTCAATCAAAGAAATAATATATGAGATTTTTAATTTGCATCAAACATTGTTGTAAAAATGAGATGCAAATGAAGAATCAAAAAAATATTTTGTCTTCTAAAGCAAAACTAATTTTGTAGATTTTGACATTATCAAAAAATTCTTTTTTCAAAAAGAAAAAGAATATATATTCTGAACATTCAATTAAAAAATATACAAAATTTATTGTAAAAAATAAAAAAATCATGACATTCAAATCCAAGCAATCGCTTCAAAAAGTAGAAGATAATCTTCTCTTTACCTTTGAGCACCTCTACAACTTTGATTTAACATGTTAGCACAAAAAAGTAGAAATTGAAGAAATGAGTTTTTCAACCAATCTTATGAAAATATTTGTGCATCCAATTTGGATTTGGAAAAGTGTTTTGGAAAAGCTAATGAAAATTCTAAATTTAGATTTATGGATCCAAAATGAATTGTTTTTTGCATCTTGTACCCCTTATTCAAAATTTTGGTTTCAAAGAATCTAAGGAGTTATACAAACAACCTTATTTGGGCTATTTTTTTGTTTCCAGGGCAAAATGAATAGAAATTCAAATTTTTTCAGTTTTTATTTCATCAAATAACTCCTATTTCTTTGTACATTTTTCAAAAATGTCTAGTAGTTGCAATTTTTCTAACTTTCAAGTCTCACTTTTAATTCTCTACTTAGAATGAATTTGGCAAGTTCTGAATCCCGTACATTATTTTATATGTTTTGTTAGCGTCTTGTCCATCAAGAGTTCAAGAACTTCTATAGTTCCTTTTCAATTTTGGCAAAAATCAATTGCTTTTCTTGGATATTGTAATTTCAGAAAATCATAATGATAATTGCCAATAATCCTAAAAATTAATAGCGTCAATTCCCAAAATCAATAGAAATATGTCAATATTAGGGCTTAGGGATCTTACCAAATTCAATAAGAATTAAATGAATAAGTTGTTGTGGAACAAAATGTCCAATGTCAGTAAGAAAGTTCAAAGTAAAGTCTACAGACTAAGATAGAAGTATCTATTTTGATCAGCTCCACGTCATGACTTATTTGGCTTACGTATTATAAACAATAGTTGGATGCACTATTCATCGAAGAAGATTCTTTGTTAGTACCTTCTTAAAGCTAACCACAGTAGGTGAGTCTATGAGTCCAAAATGGGTCCAATGATAAATCCACATTTATATTGAATATAATATATTTATTCTTGAAATTTTTTTTTTTTTTTTTCATTCTTCTTCATCCTTATGTTTGCACACATACAGTTTAGTTTTTCCACAAATTTCCCACAACGTATAGAATAAAATGCTTGAGTTATTAGGAATAGGTACTTCTACCTTATTTACCATCAAGAAATGTCAAAATTCAAAGGGGATGTTTGAAAATGTCCAAAAAAATGTCCCTTTCAACTCCTCCCTAAAGTTTGTCTATAACTTTTGATTGGAGGCTTAAAATCTCAAAAGAATTTTTGGAGATGACATCTAAGTTGATCTTCCACATTAACTTAGTTCAAAGTGTTTTGAAAAAATTATTCTACACTGCCTAAATGAGGTCTGAAATTGTACTTTGAACACAATTCTTGCTTTTGACTTAACTATGACTATGAGCGGTTAAACTCCTACTAAAATAGCAGCACTCATAACTATCACCTCTAAAATCTTGAGAAGTGACTAGATGTGATTACGAGGATGTATTACATCAAAATATCAAAACCTAGTGTCGGCATTAGTTGCATTATAGTTAGCTCTTTAAAAATTCACAACTTATTCTCACATTGTCCAAATAATACATGTAAAGTGCACACGAATTACTTTTCTTTTGCTAGTAGGGTCCAATAATTTGTTGGATGTGTATTACTAGACATCATGTCCAAAATCCTTAAATTAATGATTATGGGTTCTAACCATTTACATATTCCACATGGGTTGTTTTATCTCCTACCATCCAATTTATATAAAGAGCTTGCCTTTCTTGACTTCACACTCATCTTGATAATCTACTTTTGGTGCTAGATTCTCATGTACAACCCAATGTCTTTGTAATATAAGGAGTAGAAAAAAATAATCATTTTTGCAACAAATAGTGGAAAAAAACAATCATTTTTCCAACATTTCTTGAAAAAATGGTACAATTGCTGAATGTGGCAAAATTTAACTATTTTGTAAGAGGAAATTTGCAATAAATATTTTTTTACTATTGAAGTGAAAATCTAAAATTTTATTAATTATTCAGCAATTATTACCGAATCTGATAATGAACTACGGTAACAAAGCATTTGGTTTTCACTTTAATGATTATAATATTTCAATCTATGTGTCCATTTCATATGATAGCTTTTCAGTGCTCTCATATACAAATTAGAAGTAAGACCATAACTCCTAAAGTTCAAAGGCCTTTTTTCCATCAAAATTTACTCAAAAATTGCCATCTCTATTGCAAAGATCAAAAAAATTTAAATAATATTTTTCTTACATATTTAACTATAGGATCTTGCACTACACTAGTACAAAATGTGTAGATTGCAAGATATTTGCATTTAAAGTGAAGAAAACAAATTTTTTTTTATACCTTGATCAACTAGATTTTTTGGCTTTAAATCTTTTTAACTTAAAATCTTTGCACTATTGGTTTTGATTTTCTAATTTTTTTATGTTGGAGAATTGAGTTGAAAATCTAGGAAAAAAAATTCAACAAAAAAACACTTAATTTTCACTCATTAAAAAATTGTTAAGTAGATCTATGTTCAAAATTGAAGGTAAAATGAAACTGTTAATAGTTCTAAGATGGAATTCAAACACAATAATCCCAATAGTGAGATTGCTCTAGCAAGAAAATTTAACCTTGTCTAACAATTTTTTTTTTAATTATAAAAATTGTACTAAAAAATGGATTCTATAAGTTATTTTTTCAAGAAGATGCTTAGATTGCTTGAAAATGAGATTGTCTATAACTTTTTCATCACTAGTCCAAATATTATGAATCAAAGCTTCAAATGTAGACAAAAATATAATCTTTGAGAAATAATTAGAAATTTAAAAAAATCAATTTTTTGTGATTTTTTGGGGCTGCCCCTTGAGCTGTTTTTGGACTCATAGTGGCATAACTTTTGTTCCTGGCCACCAATTGAAATAAAATTTATTTTTCCATGTAGCTAATTTGATTTCCTATCTTCAAAAAAAGTTTCAAAAAACTATGTCAAAAATTGAGATCACATGAGCCCACCAAAATCCCAAGAGTCACCTATAGGAACTTTGGGACTTTAGGGATTAAAGTTGGATTATTAACATTTCTTAAAAAAAATTGATTCATACAAAAAAATGATTCTATTTCTGAACTATTATAGCACCGAAATGGTTAAGAAAACAACAGAGTTTAAGTTTTCAGAAAGGCAAAAAAACAAGCCAATTACGAATTTCAAAAATTCCAACATATCTTAAATTCAAAATTATCTAATTACAAAAAATAGAACCTATAGTGACTAGCAAAACCAAGTACTAATGTGAAACATTTTCATTCAAACAACCATACCATAAGCATCAATGGACAAAGTCCAAAAGTATATACACAAAAGTTATAGTGTACAACATATTGCACGTTACCATGGAAGTTTGAAGAAAAAATTAGTTGTGAGTTGAAAGAAAATCAATTTCAAAGTTAGCCATGTCTAAAACTTAGTTTTATTCAACAAGATTTGGAATTACTTTATTTTTGTCAGTTTTTTCTTAGAACTCCAAAAAAACTTTTTGTACCTTGGTATGTTGGTATACATCATTTCAAATTGTTGTATCCAAAAATTGAAGGAAATTGACATTTATAGAAATTAAAATATAAACAGTTTAACAAACATGCAAATGATATTGGTTCTCACAATATTTGATTTTCTTTTTGAATTGAGAGCATGGGATAACATTAGCCACCGTAGAGAGAGTATAGGTTGCAATATGGACCATTGTTATATCTCAATGCCCTTGCATTTGAAATATCTGTTGAAGAGGGTAATACAATTCCATTTATATCTCAAAATTGTATAATGTGTTTTTTAATTCAATTTCTTTGTCCAAAGATTAGTATTCATGATCCACATAATTGGTCCAACAAATTTCAAAAAAAATAATTTATCAGTGTCAATATCATCTAAAAACTGAAAATTTGATGAAAGTTAGTGTAATTTTTGGCAATTTTATGATGATTTTTGGGGCCTCAATGTGGCATGTTTTATTGTGTTAGCTATGAACCTCAAGGATCTGATACATTGTAAGAAAACCATGTTTTTTTAGATTGTAGGATTTTGTGTCATGATGTCTCAAGTGATGTCTCTAAATGTCTACGTGGATGTCCAAAAAATTCATGTTGCCTAGGACATGCCAAAAACATCAAATTTTTGCCAAACATCCACATATTCGTCACAAGACATCCAAAAAAATATGGGTCAATAGGTTCTTACAAAGTCTCTATATAGGTGCCATGTGAGTGCCACACATGTGCAAGAAGGCATGTAGGAATTTTTTAATCCAGTCTTGTCCATGTTGTAGTATGTGATGTGGCAATAGAAAAGTGATCTAGCATTTAGGCAAGATAACATGGTATGCTACGTTAGCATAGTTTTTATTGTCTGAGAATTTAATTATTATTTGAAGAGACATCAAGTGAGACATGCAAATGTTCTCTAAGATGTCATCTCAAACATCCGGACATTTTCTAAGACATCAAACATCCAGACATTTTTTGAGATTTTTTTTTAAACGGCCACATAGACATTCAAATGTTTTTTGAGATGTCCAGTCATTTTGTGATGACCACTTGGACATACACATATCATCATGCAGACCTCTTCACATGTCCAAAATACACTATTATAAAATATATTATATTGGCCATACACAATGGGTGATTGCAAGAAACACTTGTCCTATTTCTTGTCCCCTTCTCTTGGACAAGTCGGGATTTTGGCTGTAACTTTTGCATCGTATGTCTGTTTTCTATGAAATTTGAAGTGAAGGTACACATAAAAGTTTCAGAAATTTTGTATTTTTTTTCCAATTTTTCAAAATTTATTTACTATTTTTAAACTACCCCCGATTGGATGTCTACCTTGGCCATTTTAGGGGTTTTGAGTCCTATTTCCGATCCAAAAATACGAATTTGAAAGTGAAAATTGGGAGACAAGGAGTTATACTAAAGTTACACAAGACTATGAAGAGATTTTCTAAAAATATTAAAGTATCCACCTTCCACATATGCTCAAAGTGCACTACCTATGTACACGTGCAAAGAACACAATTTTTATTTTTCAAAAATAAAAAATAGTGAAAAAGGAGAACCTACAAGTAAGGAAAAATGGCTATTTGTTTTTGAATTATTTGAATTATTTTACTATTTTCTAAAAATAAACTCAAAAATATCTATTTTATTTTATTTTCCTAGGCCTCTTTTTTGTGCATAACTTTTAGAGATAAATTTTTCTAGACTTCAATTTTCACATGTATACTTTTTTGAATTCTTTACAAATTATCCATATTTTATTTTATTTAAAAAAAAATTATTGCAAAAGGTCATAGTACTCTAGTACTACGGCCATTTTGGCCAGAAAACGGCAGGTGTTTCTTGCAACTACCCCAATACATCATACATTGTATACAACCATATACAAAATGTCATATACAATATACAATATACAATACATTATACACAATATCTCGCACAATATACAATAAACAAAAAATATATACAATAGGCCATACACAATAAGCCATATACTGTATTTGACAAATATGTCATATGGCTTCCAAAGTCACTTATTGTACTGATAAGTAGGGATGAGAAGACAAACTATATATACAAGTAGGGTGGTAGGAGGTAAAAAAATCCATGTGAAATATGTAAAACGCTAGAATTGTATTATGAGTGGAGACAACATGTAGATGTTTGACTGAACGTCAAGAAGATAGAGTAGATTGTCCACCTCTATGTCTCCCCAAGGATTACCAGTGTTTTCAAAACATTCATTGGAGGACAAAGGTAGTGGTGCCTGATGTTGAGTGTGACGTGCATTTGATTACTTTGATATCACTGTTGTGTTTAGGGTTGCTTATGTGAAACACATGCATAATTTTCTCAATTATCCTAAACCTTGCCTTGTCTAGAATTTTCTTATTAGTATTGCAAAGATTGTTTATCGCATCATTTCTCTCCAAAGAATGCAATTAACTATTTTATTTGAACCTTTTGTCCCTTATCATATTCATGTGATGTTCCACATCCATGTTTTATCCACTGAAATCTGTAATGAGACGTCGTCTACTTAGAATGAAGAAGACAATAACAGTGACTATATACATTTTTGGTATGTGTGTACATAGAAGCTATAAGTGATGGACATTCACGTCGTACAAATCATGACATCAAGTCATACCATAGGTTGCTAGACATCTGCAAAAACGTCCTACATTGCTTGTTTGTTGAACGTTCTCCCTTCTAATGAATGTCATAAAATGTATGTCAAATAACATGAGGTAGAAGTTCATATTTCCTTAAAGATGAAGACAATCTTGCTCTTAGTAATTTCTCCCAAAACGTCTTCAAGTACATATTGAAGTCTCAAAAACATTGTAATGATTCAATCTGCATCTTCAAAAACATTGTAATGACTAAATTTGCATCTTCAAAAACATTACAATGTTGCAGTGTGCGTCTTCCAAAACATCTCACTGTCTCCGTCAACATCTTCGAAAACGTCTCCATTGACGTCATTGAAAACATCCAAGAGTCTCAAGTCTCATTAGGCATCTCCAAAAATATCGGTGAACATATAAAGCGTAGAGGTGCTTCACACACTTGGATTGTCATGTTAGCAGTATTGAATGCCAAGTCAATCAATTTCCACATCAAATGGCACGTCACACACCATATCACATTTTTCCACCCAAAGGCTACCATGTGGTTGTCTATCCCCATTTTTTTAACTCGGAAAATAATTTAATCCAAGATTGCAATAATTTCCATAGATTTATTCAAAGTGAAAATGGATCAACGATGATAATGTGACAATTAATGTTTTTCAGGACAATGCTTTAGACATCAGTATGTTTTTAGCTATGTTCTGAAAAATCTCAATGGTGATTGTAAGACCAAGTCATTTTCACTACAAATTGCTAGTGTTGTACACAAAATCCACGAAAATTCACACCTAAACCTTGATTCACACCCAAACAGCTATGTTTCCAAAGACATTGCATGTTCTGCTCCAAACATTGTGTGTTTTTGGTCATACATCCAAAAAAACATGATTTTTTTATAGTGGATTGGTTGAGGTTTGTTGGGATTTGGCAAGACTAGCCTTGTTGGCACATGGTGATTTCAAAAATACCAAGCAAATACCATCATTACTTTCCCGGTCACATCAATAGCCTGCTTGGAAGACACATTGCTCATGAAAGCACAAGTAGCGGACCAAGGAAAGGAGCAAGGAACTCATGGCCCTTCCAAGGTTCCATTTTCATTTTCATTTTCAAGACTGTTGGGCAGTCTTTGGTGTTGCAATTTCTTCTTGAGCCACTTTGCAACACCAAAGACTGTTGGGCGGACTCAAGAAGAAATTTTCTTTGGCTAATCCTCACAATCTTCCAGGGTCTCCTGGCTTGCAACTTCTTAAATTAATAAAACCCTGACAATCTGGTGTGCATTCCCTATATTTGAGGTTCGAGTTCCTCAAGATCACTACACCATGCTCATTCAATTGGGCTTGACAAGGCCAACCAGAAGAAACAAGCCATGATCATGAAAATGTGGCGGAATGCAGGCTCATCCTAGTGAGTCCGGGCTGATTTCGAACGGGCCGGTCACTTGATATATGTGGAAGAAAAGTGGAACTTGTCGCTCCCATGCCGGGCCGGGTTGCTTGGCCGAGCAGGGGTGGCGAAACTTTTGGGACACTTGAGGACGGAGGGGATAACAATCACAATGAACACTTCAGGTATCAGAGAACTGACCGAATCTCAACGATTTAGCACATTCCCCATGTACTTTACGAACCCACAATCTACAACATGCAGTGCAGAGGAGCACCCAGGTCAAAATGCAAAGTACCTTAGCTGAATCTTGAAGTCGCTCATGAACTCTCGTTCCTTCATGAATCTTTCATAATCTTTCGTAAATCTTTCATAAACTGGGCATCCCACAGTAGGTTACAAAATTCATATACAAATGTGGTAGTCTACATTTCTACAATCAGCACTCATCACTGAAGATATCAAGGATTTCTTCGAAGCAATTCAAAATCCGTATCGCTGACATCTGCCACTACAGGAGCTTAAAGATTGTATATAAACCAGAGTCCTCAGCTGTTACCAGGCAGGACCATCAGGTCCATGATACACAATACTAACCAAAGTGTTACACAAGGCACATATGCCAGAACTGCACAAAAGATGCACAGTAAGAAGGCCTTCAGTTCATGCTCTCAGTTACAAGCGGTCCAATTGATTTGTCAGTTCTAGTTTTGCCAACGGTTCCACCAGTTGACTCGTTTGGCAACTTCGCCACTCTGAAGATCATCCACGCTTGCTGCAATTGTCCGTGCTGCCTTTCGCTGCAATCTCAATGCTTGGGCCATGGCGTTGCGCTGAAGTGAACCCTTCTTCTTTGGTTCCTTTTCCTGTTCCAACAACGGAAGGACAAATAAGCAATTCAGTATGAACTAAACATAGCAGTATGAGTGCCTCACATATTTACTGTTCAAGAAAAGACAGTATAAAAACGATTCACCAACACTGACGATAGAATAGATCGCATAGCAGATCATGTGAAGTAAAACATCATACCCGCATATCTTGTAACTGAGCCTCAGTAAACCCTCCCACATTCTTTGTTCCAGATTTTGCCATTAGCGACGTCACCCAGTCAATACCCTCGTTCTCTTGATGTGAACCACGTGCTAAACTCAACCTCATCTGTTGCATGATAGAAATTCCAAGTAAACCAGCTCTATTGAAATACGGGTGCGTAAGTGCAGCATTTGCGCTAATACGCTTGCGGCCTTTGAACCGCACCATATCTTTCACGAGTTCCCATCCAACACCGCCATCCATATCCAGGATCTCAAACCCCTGCTTAATATCCTTGTTCTCCTTGCCCTCTACTAAGTTCCGCCATTGCACCATGTCATACTCTCTACGTTTGAGCTGTCGATTGAAGGAAATGAGCCCACTATCGCTGCGAAGATTCGGAAATGCCATTTGTAAGAGGATCAGACCTGAGCTGTAGATATCAAACCTGTCTGGGAGATTCATCTGCCAAAGCACAGGAGAAAGAGCAGCTGCTATTATGGGTGGAGGGGCAGAGGGTGTCTGGGTGCTCATGATGTACTGCTCTGGAGCTGCATACCTGGGATCCAATAAAAACTCTTTGGGAATATAATTAATTCCCACCCTCAAGTCCGCTGCAGCTCCCAGATCGATAATTTTGAAAGTCTTTGTATCTGTAAAGACAGATCCTAGTAAGAGGATTCTTGGTAGCAAAAATTCAGAACCATGACGAACAGAAATCTATACACAACTGTTTAAGCACAAATTATGACAAACACTGCTACATACTCGCAAAAGTACCACACGAAGATATGGTTCACCAAATTGATTCAAAATGATTATGAGATTCCAACGTAAGATGTCAGACGTGCTTCACTGGAAATCTAGATTCTGAGTACAATCTATACCCAGCAGCCAGCTTGAAAGAAACACACAACTTGGAAGAGGCGATAAAGTGATGCCAGTGGCAAGGGGAGATGATCGGCAATATTGGAATACCATCTGAGAATATGATGTTTTGAGGTTTGATATCACGATGCACAATCCCTGTCGAATGCAGCTGGGCAAGTGCGCCCAAGATCTGTCGCATGATCGTCCGCAATATTCTGTTTTGACGTTCAGGCCCCCGGGGCAAATCGTCTCCTTTGCCTGGTCCGAGAATCAACTCTTCAACATTATAAGGAAAATCCCTGTTAGCCATCAGGTCAGCTAAAGTTGAGTTCCCTTCAAACCTCCATAATAACCAAAACTCCTCTTTCCCCTTAGATGAGGTATTTCCAAGAAAACCATGGACGAAATCTGCACAACTCCTGCGACAAGCGCGTCTGACACGCTCGTTCATCCAAGCTTCCACAGCTCCATACTCATTCGCTTTCTTCACCACCAAAGGGCCGTCATTCCTCAGCAGTTGCTTGTTACTGAGGGATGCCTTGTACACAGTGCCGAAAGCACCTTCACCTAGCTTCTTTCCAAGACTTAGATCTTCCTTCCGGAACTTAGGGCGAAAGATGTTCTCTAAGGGCGCAAGCACAAACATGTCCCAAAAGCCCGGTGCAACCCCTGCTCATTCACATGAAAATAGTGAGCAACGGCATTTTTCAACGTGCGTACAACACAAGCTCTGTCGCTGTCCGCCGACATAGGGCAGAAGAAAATTATAACATCCCTAATCTGGACCACATTTGCAAAGATCCATCAAGCTGAATTGCATAAAACCTTGACACGCACTCACTTCATGCACCCCAAACCTACTCATCCTCCAGCTGAACAATAATCTACTCTAATTTCCATATGCACACTAAATGCAGAATGGAACCGTAGCTGAAGGAAAATCAGCGGTACTTCATTTTTCAAATACTGTCCAACCTAAAACAGACATAGAGTTCTCTGCTTGAAGACGTCTACATAGCAAAAAAATGGTCAACTTTGTTAACACCATTGCAGTGTGTAATTCAGTGGAAAAGCTTCAGATACTCGTTAAACTCGTCTCATTACAATTGCCGAAGCAGATTACATAATTTCAGCTTGTGATTCTTTTCTACGCAATAATCAGGGAGACCTCCCAGGGAGACAAAACCAAGCCCATTACTCATGACCTTGTGAAATCAGAATGATGAGCTCCACCGTCAAAAGCATTACCTCTACTCACATTTTTGTGATACTCCACAAGAACATTTCCTTTAACTAAATCTTCTGTGATACAAACTAAATGAATTCATCATTGTTTCGGATGACCAGCTCGCTGTTTCAGTTTTGAAATTTTGAATTCATTCACAATACAGCTCCAGAATGAGCGTAAGGAAAAGTACATTTTAGTGAATGAATAAAAACTATCTAAAATAGCGTTCCAAATTCCGCTAACTCTAGAGTCAAACCTCATTCACGAGATACTCTTACCACACCTCCTCTCGCCTCCCTCAATGTACAGGACACCGCAATTGCCTATACAAACACACGCAAGAAACAGGAGAAGCCTCCAATCAAGAACATTACTATTAATCAATCAACATTCACTTCAGCCACTACTAACCTGGCGTAGACCAGAGGTACGCCACAATGATCACCGTCAGCGCCACTCCAGGCACGGTAACCTGAAATCCCTGCCGCGGCAGAGTACTCCGGTACACCACATCTCCGCATTCCATCACCGTGCACGGCAATCCCACTCCCACTCCCAATACAAGCCCGTGCAAATGCTCCACAAGGTCGAAGCTCGCCCGACATCCCACTCTCTGGCCCTTTTCTTCCTTCCTCACTCGTAACAAGCTCGTCCCGGGCCATTTCACCACCAATTTCCTCCCAGTAACAAACCTTTCGCGACTACTACTCGTGAGCTGCGACGACGCTCGCACATCGGTAAACGCTAACAATCCTCCGCTCGTGCACGCCATGGCCGTGTCCGTTGTCCCTTAACTTATTCTGTCTCCACCACCATCGCTCCTGCTTCAAGCTCTTGTTGGAGGCTCGGGCCAGCAGCATCCTTGCACAGGCTATACAAGGCTGGCAAGCTTTGACGTCCACACACTCCAACCGCCTCCACTGGTGCAGTGTGAACGGGGCTGGGAGATACAAGGGTGGCTTACTAGTAAGTTCCAGATAGTGTAAACGTGGACATCAGTTAACTGGAAAAAAATTTAACCCGATGGAAACCCCATTGTGGCCTGGATTGGTGAGGTTCGGGTAAGGTTCGGGTTGTGGCCTGTGGGGAGGTTCGTAATCCTTTTCCTGCATTTCATTGGTTGGTTGTGAAATGTCATCTGCAACCAGCAGGGTAACTGCACCCAAAACCGACCCCCAAGGGAGGTGCAGGTAAATGTGGGTGGCAAGACTTTTGTAGAAAAAATAATTTCTCCCCGGGGAAAAAAGACCAAGTTTATAATAAACTAACTATGGTCAAATTCATATTTGGAACCAAAGCCCCAAACCTGTAATAGATAAGAAACACACTATTATTAATCATTATAAAATAGAGGACAAATTTTCACATTTATCTCCAAAAAGTTTGTTGGGAGAGCTCTATAAAAACTTGCTATCAACACACAAGAAACTTTCTCACATTGACAAATGCTTATGAAGTAAAATGTTAGTGGTTGTAAAATTTTTGAATCCAAAATCCATGTGAAGCATGTGAGAAAAGATATTTGTAGTATCAAAAAGCTACCCTAGCAAGACAACAAATTTTAAGAGATTTTGATTTTAATCATGCTTCAATTAGACAAATAGTGTATATAATAAAATTAAATGTAGCAATAGTAATTAAAGTGAATGTATATTGTCCCCTTCAAAACTAGTTTCAATGTCATGTGCTCAAACATCATTTCTATATTCAATTTAGCCTTTTAGAATATATTCAAGCTTTGTTCTCAAATATTTTAATAATAAAACTATATGATGCTCATCAAAATGTCTACTAGTCTTGCACAAAATTTGTTGTTATATAATTTTACAATTAAAAGTGAAAGAAATTTGATAAATGTAATAAAAGACATCCAACTAATTTGAAACTTTTTCTTAAGATACAACAAGCAACAAGGAAGAAGAATGTGAATAGTTTTCTAAGTAATTATTTTAGTTTTTACACTCAAAACATCTTTAGCTATGACTTACAAGTCAATTTACCACTATCAATCTAAATTTAGCATTTGTAAATATGATTTATAGATAAAATTATGATATATTTTACATGAGAATCTTCTTTTTCTGTAGATTTTTATTTTTTCAACAAATCAGTGGAAAATTCAAATTATTATAGTTTATTACTGTGCAATGTGTAAAGTAAAGTATATCAATTCTATTATATTCAATATTATAACAATATTATAATAATCCAAAATACTTTTTTTCAAAACAATGGTTGGAAGATGAATCTGTAATTTTTTAATTTAAATTGATAAAGTATTTGAAATATTAAAAAAAATGAAAAACACCCAATATTGTATAATTTGGACTTTAGTTCATGGTAACCTTAAATCTGTAATTGCAAGGATTCATTAAATTTTTGGAATTTTAAATGTTTAAAATGGTGTAGAAACTAAACTTCTTAGACTTTATCTCCTTAATTTAAGCCTTAAAGGTCCAAACACCATATTTTGGAAATGTAATGATTAGGGGCAGCTCACTACAAATGGAATTTGTTTTGTTTTTCCTTTGAAATTTTCAAACAAAATATACCCAAAGAGTAGCTTTAAAGTGCAACAATTTTCATAACTTTTAACTACATGGTTAAAAAGTTATTGCATTACATGTAAATTTCATTGCTTGAGAATTAAAAAAAAGAAAATTTGAAATCAGTTTTCAAGATTTATACATAAATGGAAAGCTTTGAATCATTTCATTTTGATTAATGAGATGATAGTTATGAGGAGTTTTAGTTTGCGTGTAGTTAGTGAAAATTAAAGAGACTTTTGAAAAAAAAAAAATTATAGAATATAGATTGTTTATTACAATGTTACAACTAGTGGGATTGGCATTTTTCAATTCCATTACTAAATTCTTAACAATTTAGTATTTCAAATCATACTCTACTTCTTTCTACTTACTATTTTTTTCAAGCATGAATATGAAATATTTTTGTTTAAAATTTTGCATATGTATTCCCAACTTACTTCTTGAATATATTATAGAGAGTAACAAGTTGTAGGATCTATACATTTTGTGTAAAAAATTTGAAAGATGAAATCTAACCATTTGGGAAGAGTTGAAAATACTTCTTTTTGAAATTCAAGCAACTTGCTCATGCATTTAGTAAGGATTCTTATTTTGAAATCTTAGAAAGGTGTATTCTAACAAGTTAACTAAAGGATCCTATGGGTAGATTTTTTAATGAATAAACATAGATGAAGACTTTTGCCTTGCTTTGGATTTAAGTACTTTGAAGTAGTTTTGGGCCTAAAAATATTGAATACCTTTAGGATTAAATCATAAACAAAAAACAAAATTTTTGAAAGCTAGAACTTGAGGAAGGGGAACAATGTGTAAAAAAACTAAGGAGATAGGTGCAAACATCAAGTATTTTTTAGGAAGGTATTATATTATTTTTAAAATTTTAAACATGCTATCATTATATAATTTTCTACTTTGGATTATTAGAGAAAGGGCTTGCATTACTTATAATTCTAAATTGATATGAATAAATGATATAATAATATAGATTAAAAAAAAATTCTACTACCATTTTTGTCCTATAATAAATTTCTTTCAAACTTTCTTTTCTTTCCCCTACTAATGACTACTTACAATTATATCTTAACATAAAAGTGTAGTCAATACTACTATTGTATCTTCCTCACAACCCTTGCACCTTCAATTTGCAAATATAGAACAGCAACCCTAAACCAAAGATAGTAGAAAAGACAGACTAAGCAATCCCCAAACTCCAGAGCGGATCCTGAACCCTGAACAGCCGGAACAACGAACAAAGGGCCCGGAATAGGAACCGCCAATTTCCAAAATTAAATGACATCAAAAGCCAACCAATGTCTATTATAGAAATTAGTGAAGTATATAAAATTATTGAACACTTTGCATATGCCACTCACAAGGCAACAACATTTAATACTTTTGGTCAAAAAAAAGAATAAAAAGGGGGGTATCCTAGGTCTTATTTTTTTTCTAATTGAACCTATTTTTCTATACCCTATAGTAGTTTGAAAATATGGCATGGCATTTTTGTACCCTATAGTATATAAAAACAAATTATAATTTTTATCTCAAATAATTTTTAGGCACTCTATCATTTGTTTGCACATAGTTTTCTACTACTACCGCCCACTGCCCCCCTGAGAGCTAGAATTGAGTTGACTAAAGAGTATCTAGTTTGAGGATGCAAGGACCTTTTGAGGTTTTAAAGATTTACGTTAAAGACCATACATTGAGTCTTTTCTATGATCATATTAATCAAAAGATTGTCACTATATTTACAAATATAATGGTGAGTGTGCAATAAAAAAAAAAATAGTTCTATTGACTTGGTCTGTGATTAAAAATCGTTTTTTTTGGTTTAATATGTCATTTTTGGTCCATTTGTCAAATTTCCAACACCCATGGGGGCATTGTCGACTTTGAAGGAACTACACTCCTATTCCGTTGAAGATGCCATGACTTGTTTTGATTTCTTTGAAATTACAAGATGCCACAATTGTATGATTTTTTTAACCTTTGAATGTCCAAGAACTTTTTTCCATCAAAATCCACAAAAAATTGTCATTTCTACTATATTGGTCCAAAAAGATGGAAATTGAATTTTTGAGTATTGAATTGTAGAATCTTGCCCTACACTTGTATATAAACATGTGGACAAAATTCTTGAAGTTTGATCTCATGGATTTCAAGATATTAGCAAATGAAGTGAGAAAAAAAAAATTCATTTTTTGGACCCTATCCGAGAATTTTAGATGGAGTTGACTGCCATTTGTAGAATTTTTTCTACTATGGACTTTGAATTAAAAAATCTACCATATTGAAGAACATGCTATGCATATCTCCACCAAACTTGAAAGTAACAAAGAAGTAGAGGATATTTAAAAAAAAATTACTATGCAAGGATGTGAAAAGAAACAACAATACACTAATCATTTTTGCAAATTCATTTTTTACATATTTTCAAATTCAAGAATCTCAGTCTTAGATACAAAAAAAATTATATTCTTCACAAAAAGCTTTAAATTCTATAGAAATTTGAAACCCAATGTCATCATCCTGGTGCCGAGGACATTGGATACCCTTCCAAAATTAAGTCCCATTATGTTTCCTTTTTCTCTCCCAATATTTCATGTTGTGCTCCCTCACTTCTCCATCATTAGGAACTTTGATTCTACATTACTCCCTCAATTGGGTTCTCCATGTTCACTCCATGGCATCCATGGCCCTTCTTTGTACATCCAAAACACAATATTTTAGAGGAAAATTCACATGTTGTAGAAGGTAGACACACTACTTCAAAAATTCATGATTTATTTATATGATGATCAAATAATGAATGTTAAAGTGTGTTAGAATTTCCTTTCAGTTAATAATAAGATTCAATATAAGTTTATTATATTTAATAGTAGCAATTATTCTCAATAATAATAAGTGGTGATTATGGGTCCTTACTCCTTAGTTGAAGCTAGGAAAAAAACACTTCCAAAATAGAATCCCTTCACCCAAATTAGCTAAAGTATTTTGAAATCTTCAAAAATACAAGACACACATTATTTGCAGAATGGAGTGTACGAAATAAACTCATTTCATATATGGCTACTGAACGGAGTTTTTCATAATAAATTTGAAAGCATTCTTTCAGCCAATCAATAAATTTGTTGCCATGTGCTGGACAATATGTCTTAGGCCTTGTCATTGGAGTCAACGTGTTGTTGCATACTACACAAGCCTTTTGCAATGTCCTAATTGTGGGATAACATATAAACGTATAGTAAGGTGTTGACACATTCTCTTGGCACATTTGTTTTTTATGTATACTTAGCACAATTGAGTTCAAAATTGTAAATGTATCATTAAATGACGAGGAGGATTGTTCATCTTACACCTTGGGGAGTTTGCCTAGAGTATCCATTAGAAACCACGTGCGAACAAAACTTTGGCCCCCCTATATACTTTTTGAATTTTAAATAAAACAATATAAAATAAATATGAATAGATTTTCCTACTTTGAAAGTTTATGTTTTGAATTATTGATATTTTTGTTTGTTAATAATAATTAGTTACAAATATTTGAAGTAAAAATATACACTGTAGAACTGAAAAATAACTTTCACACCCCTATATTATATAAGAAAAAATTGTCTAAAAAATGAATAAAAAATTCCTAAAAATAACTCTCTATTGAAAGCTCATTTTGAGTTGAATATTGATTCAATGGTCATGTAAATGTGTTCTCTATAATTGTTTGAATTGAAAAACATGCCATTTTAGTTCATTTTCAACCTCCTCTAGAAATCATTTCATATTTTATTTGAGTTGTAAATTTTGGCAATAGAACCTAGTCATTATTAAACAATGCTCAAAATTTTAAGTTGAAATTATAGTTATTAGAAACCACTTGTTCGCATGTGGATTGTTATAATAGAACTAAGTATACCCCCTGAGTCTTACACTTGTCCAAATAAATGACATACATATTTGCATACATATTGACTATGCACTCAAAGATGCAAACAATTTGTGTTTGTGCAATTCTCCCCCTTCTCCTCTTCTAGTTAGAAAATCTAGAGCTGTTGATCTCAATTCAAAAAAATTCCCCCCTCTCCAATGTCGTTGATCTCCAATTAAAAAAGTAAACAATTGTGGACAATCGCCATTGATCATGAGAGACGATCTTGGTTATTGAGAAGATTAGGTTTAGGGTTATGGAATACGGAATATGGATATATAAAACTAAATATGTATAGAATACGTAAGGAAACATATAAAATACATACATATCTATATAAAATATGAATACACATTATACAAATATATATGAAATACTTACATTTAATGACCCAAATCATTTGCAGTCCAAATAACTTTTAGAAAATATAATTATGGGGTGGGGTTGGATATTTTACAAGCACTTGTCTCATTCTCTTAACTAATGGAAAAATGACACATGTACCCTCCTCAATTATTTATGTTTAATTTTCACCTAGAGTGTGATTGCATCTTTGAGGTATAAACAATGCTTGCATAAATGAGGGAAGAGGAAACTCAATGCCACCAGCATTTGTTTGAACGTATCAAACAAGTGCAAGATGCCCATGACTACTTGATATCATCCACATGCCGCATGCATGTTATTTACTCCAAATGAGATGGTGATATCTAAATACTCTCCCTACATAAGCCACTTTGCCTCAAAATTGATACCACTTAATTGATATTTATCTTTGTTTGAGCTTAAGAGTAGTAGTAGGTGTTGCATTAGATGGTATTAGTGTTATTCATGCTCTAGTTGGTTAATTGCATGTGAAGGTGTAGTTAGTTGGATGAATGAGTTGGTCGATAGGATTAGTCATAAATTAGGGTTAGGTGGTGGTTAGTCAAAGAGGGTTGGGAATATTTTTGAAAGTATTTAAAGGTGAGCTTGTTGCTCATTGAGATCTTTGAGACTTTTGCAGGATGTGGGTGAATTTTGGTGGGTAGTGAGGGTGAGGATTGCATTTTGTGCAAACTAGTGTGTGTGAGTTCTGTTATTTATAAAAGAAATAGTTTTGACAATGGATATTCCAGTTATTGTGCACTATTGGTGTTTCCATTTCAATTGAGATTTTAACCCTTAAAGGACCAAGACCGTTTCTGCCAAAGAACACTCAAAATTGCCATTTCTACCACAAAGAGGAAAAACATTTGAAAAATGTCTTTTTTGCACAAGTAATCGTAGGATCTTACACCTAACTAGTATAAAAACGTGTGGAAAAAGTTTCAAAATTTTTGACTGCACAGATTGCAAGATACATGGATTTAAAGTGAAAAAAACAAGTTTTTTTAGCACATTGTAAGACTAGATTATTTGACTGTGAACCTTCTTAACTTTAATTTTTTGCACTATAGAGTTTTGAGCTTTAAATCTTTAAGGTGGAGAATGGAGTTGAGAGTCTAGGAAAAAAAAATTCAAAAAAATTTATTTTCATACTTAAAAAGATTGTTAAGTAGAAGTAGGTACAAGATAGAAGAAAAATCTAAATTATCAATATCTCTAAAATGGAATAAAAATGCACTAATTCCAATGGTGAGATTGTTCTAGCAAGAAAACTAAACCATGTGAAATTTTATTTTCTTAAAAATTGTAAAAATTGCATTCAAAAATGAATCCTACAATTCATTTTTTCAAAAAGATGCTCTAAAAACAAGATTGTCCATAATTTTCTCATAACAAATCCAAATAGAATGAATCAAAGCTTTCCATGTAGACAAAAATTAACATATGAAAAAAAAATTTAATTAAATTTTTTTTTTGCTACTAATCAATTTTTCTATCTTCAAAAAAAGTTTCAAAAAATTAGGAAAAAAAATGAGATTGTAGGTACGTGCCCGAAATCCCATTTATCCTCCGAAGGGACAAATGGTCCTTTAGGGGTTAAAGTTTTGTTTTAACCAAGATATATTACTGGCAAAAAAAATTTGGACGTATTATAATTTATAAATCATTGGTTACAAAACATTAAAGTGAAAGATGTCTATGGGTAGTATCTATTGAATCTAAGGCAATGGCATTTGAAGGAGCATATCTCAAAGCTATTTCATTAAATGGTTATGAAATTTGATGAGCATATAACTTACCTCTTCATTAGTATCCTATAAAAATTTCATGAGCTTTGGACTTGACCCCTAAAGGACTATTGTTCTCTCATGTGACAAAATGGATTTTGGATAGGCTTGCATGGTCTCAATATTTGTTGTGATTTTTTTTTTTAAATTTTGAAGATAGAAAAATATATTAGCTTTCTAGAAATATAAATTTTATTTCAATTGATTATTGAGAGCAAAAATTATGGCCTAATAAGCCCCAATTCTAGTGAAAAATAACTTGTAGGAGTCATTTGTAAATCCAATTTCATAATTTTTCAATAAAAATAGATTCACAAGGTTAAGATTTTTGCTAAAATAATCTCACCATTGAAATTAGAGTGTTTTAATTCCATCTTAGAGCTATTAATGGTTTAGTTTGTTTTTTAAATTTTAACCTATTTCTACTTAATAATTTTTTTAAGAGCAAGAATGAAGTGCTATTTTTTAAATTGTGGATTCTCAAGTCAATTGCTAAACATCAAAATTTAGAAATCCAAAATGATAATTGCAAAAATTTAAGCTAAGGAGATTTAAAGCCAAAAAATCTAGTTGAGCAAGGTACAGAAAAACTTTCTTTCTTCACTTTAACTGCAAGTATCTTACAATATATGTGGTTAACGTTTCTAAAATTTCTTCCTCACATTTTTACACTAGTCTGTTAAAAGATCCTACAAATACATATGCAAAAAAACAATTTTAAAAGTTTTTTTCTCTTTATAATAGAAATGGCAGTTTTGAATGTTTTTTGATAGAAAAATGGTTTGGAGACTTTAGGGATTAATCTCAATTAGTTATGGATAGAATAGCAACAAGGAAAGAAGTTGTAAAGTAGGAATAATAATTTATAAATCAATTGTGGTAACCTTGTTACTACACATGGATAGTAACTTATAATGATACAAAAAAATTTTATCTAGTTTTTTCACAAGATACATAAAGTGGTGCCTAAAATTCACATTGTTTGGAAATAGGGTTTTGAAGTTATAAAAGCTAAAAGTAGACATTGTTAACTTGTAAGCAACAGAAAGAAAATATATTTAGGAAAAGAAGATTTGGGATATATTTAAAAATAATTAATTGCATGTAAAGAAAAAAAAAGTACTTCAAGACACCTCAAATAAATTCCCTACAACAACATAGGGCTTTGTGTCATTTCAAACCCACTCACAAACTTTATGACAACGCGCCTTTGACTTCTCTTTCTCATCTATTTTTTGATTGGATCATTTGGATGCAAGTCTTTTATCAAAATTTCAAAACAATTCCTGAACATGAATTTGGAGATAGTTGGCCAATGAAAAATTGAACCTCCTTTGTACCAATATGTTCTTGCATTGGGTTGTCACTTCATGTCCATGTATAAAATAATGGCAATGAAGACTTTCAACTCCAACGCAATAAAATTCTTCCAATGCCCCTCCTTCACTCCTTCCATCCACATCGATTGCCATGGCATACCGGTTTATCTCTACAACAATTTTCCATAAAACCCAAGATGGACAAAAAATATTAATTAAAATTTAGAAATTTGAAAAATAGCACCAACAAATATTAGGCCTCAAAATCCTAGTAACTTTCATGAATTTGGGGTCATATGTAATAAAAATTTGATTCCCCATAGAATCACAATACACATATTTGATGCTATTTGTATCTCCAATATCACCACCATTGTCCTCTTCCTCTTCTTAATGATATTTGAGTGTTGCATATTCTAATTTCATCTCATTGCTAATATCATAATGTATGGTGTGAGGTTGAAGTACTCTTCATCTCCACATTTATGCCATTGTGCTGTCGTACTAGACCCCTCACCATAGAAATTTAGAACTTCAAAAACATTTCCATTTCCAAACCCCATGCCCTAACATCCGTCACAATCTATTGAATTACTCTCAAGGTATGTTTCTAACTCCCCTTTCCAAATCCAATCACTCATATCTATTGATCACCTCCCCCACCATCACATTTCACCCCTCCAAATTCATAAAAACATGTATATGGTCTTATAGGCAAAATTGTGCACCAGATTGCTCTTGACATTGTCTCCTTTGCTTTGCCAAGACTTCAAATTTGAAGTAGAGCATAAAGCATTTGTGGCAGCCACCATAATTCCTCCAATGTTTTGACACCTTCAAAAGTGTAAACATTGTTATCAAAGTCATCTTCCTCAAACTCTTTGCAACTGGAATCTCCCGTCATTATGTTGTTCTTGGCCAAAGATTAAGTCATGATCAAATTTGCCAATGAATTGTATGCCTCCCAAATAAAAGAATTCATTTTTTGTGTGAGGCATGGGTTGCATAGGATACATGGTTGGATACTCAAAGGTTTGATTTGCTGAAGATGGGGGTGTTGGACTCTTGAACAATGGTTGGAGATTGTTGGTTGTTGTTGTAGCTTGTTACTTATAGCAATCAAAATCTCATCCTTACCAAAAGCCAATTCTATGCAACTTAGGACATTGCAATACAAAGAAAGATCAAATTTAACAACTACAAATTCAAACTTAATGCAAACATCAAATTGCAAAGCTGCACTTAATAATTCCCCAAGAAAAAACTAAAAATCAAGTTTTTAGCTCATTATACGAAAAATTTCATAACTTTTACATGCATAATCAAAATTTGAAGAATTTTATATTTCAAAAAGCTAATGAAAAATATCATTCACTTATTGAAAAAAATTGATATATAATACTTCTACAATCTATCAAAAATAATAAATTCTCAAGAAAAATTGTCATGTCTGACACGTGAAATACACGATTCATGTCAAGTGCAAATTATCTAGAGGGATTGAGGTTGTGAGAGGAGGCGTGGAGTGCAAAAGAGCCCTTGTGGGAGCCTTTGAAGATTTGGACCTTGGTTTAAGCCTCGACGGTGTTTTTTGACACCTCGTTTGAGCCCTCAAAGCCCATATCTTTCATGTTTTTTTTAAGACTCATATTTTCTAAGTTGAATCTCTCACGTGATGGAGTGAGAGGCGTTTGCCTTGTGGCTTCATCTCAATATGTAGTCGTCTCTTTAAGAATGGTGTAGACTTGATTTCTATGTATTTTGTGAAGTTTTCTGCCTTTTGTACGAGTTTTTTCTTGTTATTATTACTTAGAAAAGATGGAATTATGTAGAAAGTTGCAAATGCAGTAGGAAAATATAATTAAGAGGCATCGAAATCACATTTTGGTAAGTTTTGGGTATATACACAAACATTACATGTGGTCTAAGCAAAAATATAATATAACATTTCATTATTGTATCTAATGATATTTATTACCATGCATGGTAGTGATTTAGTCCTAATTTTCATCCATATGGACGCTAATGTAGTGTCGTTAATTCTCTACATGGTTGGAGTGATAATCAAAATTATTCTTTTAGATTGACAAATAATGAACAAATTAACCTTTGCCACATGTACAAATCTCATTGATGTGTTCATTGAATTCTTAAATTGTCACTTTTAAACCCAATTCCAAACCTTTCAACTTCAATTTGACACAATGTTTTCATAATATACCCCTAAATCTAATTTTCAATACATTAAGTTACAACAAAATGAAATTGAATACAAATTGAGCATACAACAGAAGTTGCATTTGAATGGGTTCATTTTGGATATGTCTACCTTCTAAGTTTAATTACAATTATTTTTTTAATCTTTATCTTCATATTCACCTTTAATTTTCCTCTATATTTGTTTGTAGATGGCACCATCTAGTTAAAAATTTAGGAAATGGAAGTCTCCAAAGAATAAAGATTTATTCTTTTATTTTAAAATGTATCTACCCAAGATACTTGATGTGCCTCCAAAGAAGCCTCAAGTACCTCCCAACTAAAATTTTGTGTCTATTTAATTTTTTTAATACAATGTACATGCATATATTGTATATAAATTCAAATTCTATATGTAGATATATATAAATCCTAAACCTAGGTTTCACAATGAATCTCAATAAATTATTATGATACATGAAAGTTAAGAAATTTTTGACACATATTTGGTTTCAATACAAAACTACTTAATGGTATCATATCTATTGAATAAATTATATTAATATTTTAAATGAGATATTTGACGATATTTAATTCAAATTATGAATAATTTATTATAAAATAGAACATATTTTATTTACTTTTTAGCTATAGAAAATTATTGGTACATTAAGAAATTAAAATTAATATTGAATATTGCATGATTTGTTGAGATAATTATTAATTCATTTAACTTTTTAAGAGACCACCAAAAAGTAGATCAATTGTATGTAATTCAAGTATATTTTCATTTCTTGCCTACAAAATTGCAATTAAGGAATATAGTTTGTCTAAAATTAAACAATACATATTAAAACAGAAAATGATCGAATTTCTTCAAAATACATTAATAATTGATGCTTCTAGTACAATGATGAGTTTTATTGGCTTACAACGAGCTACAAGCTATTTGATTGCAACTTGTAAGTCTTCAATCCTAGTAATTATAATAAAAATTAAAAATTTACAACTAAAAATTATATATAGGTTAAAATATTTGAATAAATAAATAATACAATATTATTATATGCATTGAACATATCTTTAAAAATATGAAAAGTTATATATTCATAAATGTATTAATCATTTTTGTGATATTGATAGCCAATATTTTTCATCAAATTATCAAATTTTATAAATATTATATTTATAGACAATGTATTGCAAACAATGATAATAACAAATCTGAAATAATTAAAAACTCATCTGTCTTGTATATACAGCTACTAATGTAAAGGATTTGTTCTTAATTCCAAGATGCTGGCAAGATGTACTTGATATAAAAAAATGGTTTATGCATTTTAATGTTGATGGTAAGTTTAATATAAATTATACTATAATTTTCAATTATATTCCTTTTTGTATATTTAAATGGTATGAATAATTAACTATAAATGTTATTAATTTTTACTTATGCATTTTAAATTCATTTATAAAAATAAAAACAATAATTCTTCTATATCTTATCATTTGAAATAGTATGTGTAATGAAGTCATATTTCTATGTATTACATATTAAATTTTAATAAGCTAATTTTTCAATTATATTACAATATATTCATGGTTGAATTCTTATTTAAATAATATGAAATTAATTTAGATACCCAAAATACAATGATGAAGCATTTTGATTCTCACATAGTTGCAGCAACGATACTATTATATCTTGAAGAGCTCAATGGTTACCTTTTAACGAATTTCCTACATAGTGCATTTGTATCAAGTGCAAGTTAAGTATTACTATTTCACTGGAATTAAAAATATTGTTGTCCATATTTTATAATTTAAAAATTAATTGTTAAAGATTAGAACCCCATGGTCGGAAAAAATACTCTAGATTCTTTAAAGAAAAATTGTTTCTATTTTATTTCTATTTTATTCAATTAAAATTTCATTACTAAATTTTGTTTTATTTTATATAAAATTTTGATAATTTCTTTTCCTCTTTATCCACCTACTAACATCTTAATTATAGATCTTTGATAAGTTTGTATTTTTCTAAACATTCTATTTTATTTATTGTTTTTTATATTTTATTGTTTCTAAACTTTTTCATAGTTGAACTTTTTAATTTATTTATAAAAAAATCATAATTCATATAGAACTTTTGATTTGATTTTAATATTTTAATAAATATTTTATATTCATTACCATTTTATAATTAATATTTTATTTTATTGCGTTTATGATTTACAACTGATTTTATTATCTGTCATTTTTTGAAAAGAATTCTTTTAATTACTTCAATTACGATTTTTATTGTGTTAAATATTCTTATTAATGATCAATGATTGTCTATTATTTTATTTAATATTTTTTAATCATTTTTATTTTATAATTTATAGTAGATTTAATCATTTTTATGATGTGAAATTGATTATTATATTCATGATTTTTTCATGAATTCTATTATGACAAGTATTCTAAGATAATAAATATTCTAAGGCATAAAGACTTACATACATATACAACTTCTTTGCTTAATTCTAGATAAATCTAAAAAATATTTTACAGATAACTTTTTTTATATCATATGATTTTTTTGCATTTTAATAAAAATTTAGATTGTTTAGTTTTAATAATCTTATATTAAAATAAAAATATAGGTTTTACCAATGCTAGTAATAATTACTTGTAAACTAATTTTATTATAATGACTACTACTTTGCAGCAATCTCAAAACAACAAGCACGAGCCTACGTATTTCGTTTATTATTACATCGTCTTCCACCATCAAATTATGCATTATTGAAGAATCTAATGTATTTATTTTCTTGTGTTATCTCAATAGAAAATAATACAAAGTCAAACTCATCTCAAATTATTAATATTTTAGGTCCTCTCTTATTGAAAAGATCAAATGACAAAATTTTATATTATAGGTATTAATTATTATTTTAATACATTTTAGATGAGTGTTTAATCAAAATATTTTATACAATATACAATATATATAAATAAAAAATAAAATATACGTTTATTTCAAATATTTTGAGATTTTTTTAATTTTTTAATTTCAAATTTATGATATTTTAGTAATAAATATTTTAATTTAATAAAAATATTTTTCTATTCTACTAATTATTCATTGATAGGGATTTGTCTTTCATTGAAGTTTCAAGGATAATAGCATCTACACTTATAAATGAGTGGAATTTTTTATTTGACTGTGATCATCTTTTACAAAATGAAGTATCAAAACTGAAATTGTTAAAGTTTCCATCAAGCTTTATTTGTGGTATAGTACATGCAATACATTATCTATATTTTCATTTATATAATGAATAATTGAATATTATAATTTTAATTTCAAAACAAAGATTTATGAAATTAAAACTAAAGTTTTAATAAATTTTAATAATTTATTTTACATTCCTACAATTCATTGGATGTACTTATTGACTATAGAGAATTGATTTCATTTTGTATTTTAAATATGTATTTTTTCATTTTCCACTTTTTGTATCAAGTAAAACCATTTCAAAATTGGAAAAATTATATCACAGAAAATCATCTCACTGACAACGATGTAAGGTCGATTAATGTGACAAGACATCAAAGTGAAACATCTTTAATTTTCAACAATACAAGAAGATCTGAGTTTTTTCACAAAAATATATGCAAAGGCAATTATGATCAAAGGTGTCACCCCCACTTTTTCATATTTCAAGATCGCAAAAATAATATAAATGAAGGTGAACATCTTTGTAGATTAATTCCATGATTGCTACAAAATATCATATATAAATTACGTGATGTTTTATTCAAACCAATTACAATTAAACACTTTAATAATATAAAATGTTACTAACAATAAAAAATGTTTATCAAATAAATATATTTTATATTAATTTTACAATAAAAAAATACTTATAAATAACCAAAATACAAATCACAACACAACATTGTAGAATAATGCAAATAAATATTTGTATTGCAGTTCATATATAGATCTTAAACAAAAATTTAAAGAAAATCAAAATACCTTCCAATGTTTTCAAAATGTTTTACAATGTATGAAAAATAACCAAAAAGCTGAGTACTTGCGCTATACTAATAAACAATATCACATAGATGGTTATGATGACAATAAAGAAGAATGTATAATTCAGAGTGATAATATGCCAAATAAGCTTATGCATGCATTTCATATTCATAACAATTTTACTTCAATGAATCAAGAATCAAATGATACAAATAAAAATTTCTTTAATACTTGTGGATTAGATGAAAATGGATATGACACTAAAATCAATTGTTTTATACCTGATTATTGGAAACATCAATTTGATGTTAATGATGAAATTAACATTGCAGAGTGCAATATAGCAAAAACAAATTATTTAAATCAATCAAATTTAAACAATACATTGCTTTTAGAAACTAAAAGTAATGCATCAACATCTTGTATCAACAAAAAATCTAAAACCCCTCAAAACTCAACATCTCAATCACACAAGTTGTCTTTCTACAATAAACATGTACATGATACATACAAGCTTTCATTTGAAAAATATTCAAGGCAATTCATAAAAAATTGGAAACAACGACAAAGGTTTTTGCAAGGACATTTGAAAGTAAAAGTATCAACTAAATGCAAATCCAAAATGTTTGCAAATAGACTTTGTAGAAAATTAAAATATAAATCAAGTAATCTAGTTGATAATCATTATCACTACATTTTGAGAACGCTTGAAGAAGATGGAGATAAAATAATTGAATCGAGTATATCAAACAAAAAATCGTGTGAAGAAAAAATTGCAATGTCTACTATTCTAAAAGGATTTATCAATTTCAAAAAGTTATACCTCAAACACAACTCTCAATTAGCTATAATTGCAACTTTTATATATTCTCTCATTGGATTTTTGAAAAAACAAGACAAGACAAGTTATGCTCAAAATTTGCATGGAAACAATTTAGGCAAATCAAAAAAGAAATTTGAGGTTATTAGTACTTTAACCACAATGCCTATAAAATTTACAATTAACAAAAATAAATGTAAAAAAGCATGTCAACATTTATCATCATTCAAATGTATTGCTGATAAACAAAATTTATTAGAGAGAGTTGCATTTACTAATATAAATGAATTCAATTTGTTACCAAAACATGGTTTGGAAGTAAATGATATAATTGTTTCTCAAAACATCTCTTCAAAACTACCATCTTCTTGTGGAAAAAAAGAAACTATGGTAATGGCAAAATCATCAATTCAACTTGATGAACCAAATAAAAAAACACCAAATGATGGAAGCAATTGTTCTAGGATGGAAGACAACATATTGATGTCTTTAAATACAAATGAAAATGAAATAAATGAAAAATCATTAGCTTTAATGAATACTAATAATTTCAATGCTCAAGAAAATGCCAAAGAATTTAAAAATGATTTTGATTCATGTTTTGAAGTTAATATGAGAGATTCAAGGATAAAGGACTCAATTCTTCAAAAGAACAATAAAGAATCACCAATGTCTTCAAGCTCATTATCATTGTGTCAAAAAGAAATCAATCTTACAAAAAGTATGGAGGATAGAACATCATTTTTCATTATAGATAAGTACAATGTATCGAGCATTATTAGTAACCAAAAAAATCATACACACTTTATAGAAAATGATTTGAATGGTATTAATATTGATATAAATCATATTAACAATGTTGATTTACAAGAAGCAGATCATGATGAAAAAGATCATAATCTATCTTTAGGATATAAAACAATATCAATAAATGAAAAAGCTTTAAACTACATGAAACTTAACAAATCAGAACTACATCCAATTACTCAAGAATCAACAACAATATTGCCCAAACATATAAGCCAAGAATCACTAGCACTATCAATGTGTATTCCTCCTCCTCCACCACCTCCACCACCACCACCACCACCACCACCACCACCACCTCCACCTCCACCTCCACATTCAAATTTCTCACTACCACCTACTTTACTTCCACCACGTTCACTTACACTCGCACCTTTATATTCAAGTTTTTTGTTATCACCTAATTTATCTCCAATGGTTTCACCTTCATATTCACGTTGTTCATTGCCACCTCCACCTCCTCTACCACCACCATTACCATCTACTTGTAAACTAGTGGGTTCATGTTGGAAACCTCCATCATCTTTTATACCGCAAACTCAGTTGTTTAATGGTTCAAAATTACAGTCACCCTCTCCTCCACCTCCACCCCCACCTCCACCTCCACCTCCCAAACAAATCATTAAACCAAATTCACAAATTGAATTAAAAGATGCCAAATCTACCCTTCTTCCACCACCTCTATTAAAGTTTGACGAACATGCAATTCCAGACACTATTGTAAAACCAAAATTAAAACAACTTGTATGGGATAAAATTACAACAACTCCAACACACAAAACAGTTTGGTCAAATGCAACATTAGAAAATGTGAAGATGGACCTCAAAGAACTTGAATCTCTTTTTGCACTCAATGAAGCAAGCCCAAGGAATTTTACAAAAAAGGTATAATAGTTAAACTTCAACATTAATTATAGAATAAACAATAAATAAAACTATTTGTTTTAGTAAAAATTACAATACTTCAAGATTTTAAAATTAAGGCCATATTTGTTATATTGAGACTTTTTGCAAACTTTGAGATAGAATGCTAGTTATTGGAAAATTCATTTAAAAAAATAGCAATTGAAACCAAAAATAAATAATGCTAAAATAGTGATCCTATAATGAAATTCTAAAATTTGGTATAGTTACCTATTTATAAAAAAATACTAGTAAAGAGATAAAGCGCTTTATCCCTGAGTCAAGGATAAAAATGAGACTGCAAAAAGCCTCAATATAACGAATATGACCTTTAATTATTAAATTTGATGTATTATTATATAATTAGGTACTATTATATCATAACATGTCTCAAAATTATCACACTTTTAATTTTTAATTTGTGAACAATATGTAAAAAATATAATTTAGAAAATAAATAATGACAAATCATTTTTTAGCTTTTGATTCTTCGATTGATTCACTTATGTTTGATTTTGAAGTCTAATTAAAATGTGTATTTAATTTATAATTCTTTTATCCAAAAATCCAAAAATTTCAAAATAAAAATTTTCTTTTGTAAATCAAACAAAATAAATTTATCCTATTGTTATATTATTTTTTTGATATGTAAGCCTATAGTCATAAGCTATGGTTTCTTTCTTTATTTTTTAATCCCTAAAGTACAATTGTTGACCAAATGAACAATTGAAAACTTGGATAGGTTGCTAAAAAATTAGATTTGAGTGAATGAAAGTGAAGTCCTTCTCTAAGATGCACATTTCTATATGCTTCCTAAAACTATAATTTTTTTTCAAGAGGGTGCCAGAATAAAAAATATAGGGTTTGAAAGTTTAAGGGCAACTTAAAAAGCATTCTAATAGAGAGAACAAGCAATCAAGCAAGGTGTGAAGTTATTTTCATTAATTTTAAGAACTTACATTTCAAAATCTATGAAATGGGCATAAATTTTTTCCACACATTTTCATGGTAGTATAGAATATATATGTGGTTGAAAATGGTTTTTTTTCCAATTCTCACTCAATGTACTAAAAGAGGTCATTTTAAAACAGTTTTAGAACCATTAGCACAAATTCTAGTGTAAATTCATAAGATTATTTGTTTATTATTTTTTGTATTTGATCAAAAGCAAGAAAGATTTGTGTTTACTATTGGAATTTTATTCTTTCCAAAAATGAGCTCTCCAAAAATAATTGAAAACTTGCCCATGTAGTTTCTTTTAGAGAGAACATTTTCCCTGGGCAAAATGTTTTTGGGTATGTAAGACACGTCCATTATCTTTGAAATTGGCATGCAAGTAACCATCATAACAACCTACTTTATATAATTCAATATACATCTACATACATGATTTTGAAAACAATTTTTTTTTGCAAAATAAATAAACACTGATACATGGAATATAAATTTAAAAAATTGATTGTAATTAGGAAAAATCCCTCAAAAGTCAAAAAATACAAGTAGTCAATATATTGGATCTTAAACGTGCTCACAATGTTAGCATTCAATTGCGAAGTTTACGCATACCATTGCCAAAGCTTACAGAAGCTCTTCAAGTTATTGATTATGAGATATTAACTGCAGAGGTTCTTATGGTAATGTTTAATACTTTACCTAATGAAGAAGATACAAAATTATTACAAAACTATAATGACAATTCAATTCCACTTGCTGAAATAGAGAAGTAAGAACGTTTTTTAGTTTACTATGATAAATTTGTTTAAATCCTTAACATATATTTGAGCAAAGACAAAAATTATATATTTAATTCTACAATATCAAAATGTTGATAAATACATGATATATAATATCATGTATACATAATATTTAGCAAATTTCATTCATTTAAATAAAATAAGTAGAAATAATTCTACTCATTAAAGAACTATAACTATTATTTAACATTAGGGAAGTTGTTTAATTGTGATAGGTATTATTTGGAGCTCTTAAAAATTTCAAACTACAAAAATAGAATCAAATCTTTGATATTCAAACAACAATATAAAATAACTTTTGAACAAGTTAGTTTTATATAATGATAATCATAAGATGAAATCAAATAGATTCTATAAGATAATTATTTAAATATAAAAGTTTGATTTTATAGTTTGATTTTTGTTTTTACTATTAGTAATAAATAAAATTTATAAATAAAATTTCAATTAAATAGTTGTTTTATTAAAATTTAATCATTTTAAAGAATTGATACGTAAATTTTGGCTAAATATAAAATTATGTTCCACTTTCAACTAAGATATATCATATGTAAGTATCATATGGTCTTGAAAATGAGATGCATACCGGTACATTGCAGACTCAAAAAGACTTGAAATTATTAAACAAAGCATGTGATCAATTAAAGTCAAGCCAAAGTCTTGTTAAAATCTTAGAAATGGTTCTAGTTGTGGGCAATCATTTAAATGGAGGATCATTTCGTGGAGCAGCAAGGGGTTTTAAATTGAATGCATTATTGAAGCTAATGGATGTTAAAGGGCGGCAAAAGAATACCACTTTGTTACATTTTGTTGTAGCTGAGCTCCTGAAGACTGATGAAGAGGTAATAAAACATTAGATTAAAAAAATAAACTCTCTATATAATATTAAAATAAAATTTAAAATAAAATTATTATAATTTTTATGTAATTATTTTATTTAAAAGAAAATTATGTGTTGAATACAAACATAGGTAATTAACTCTTTCAAAGCATTGAGAGCATTTATGTTCCATTGTTTCAGGTTGGAAAATTGTCAGAAGAAATGAAAGAAGTTAAATTAGTAGCTAATTTGAATTTGGAGAGGATACATTTAAATTTAAAAGAGCTTGAAAGGGGAGTAGAACTGGTCAGTAAAGAAATTCTAGAAATGCACTCTACTAATGAAATAAGTTTCCTTGAAACAATAACACCTTTTGCAAAAGCATCAAAATTTGAATTTGATAATATACAAGTATTAGCAACCACATCATTGGAAAAGTTGAAAGATGTAGCAATGTATTTTGGTGAGCCCATTAAGGAAGATCGTCAATCTGACCTATTTAAGACCATGCGTGAATTTTTATTTATGTTTGACTGTGTTTGCAACGAAATAAAGAAACCAAAAAAATATAAAGATGATGTGACTTCAAAGATTCATGTAGAACAAAGGTTTGTGCTTCAACTTGTGTTATTTAGATGAAGGCATACATCACTTAATTTAATATTCTAGAGTGATCAATGCCATAAATTTTTTGCCTTCCGAATTTCATCCATTGTTATTTCTATTTCCAAATGATTTTCTACAAAATAGAAGTTTATTGTCATTACCATTATCAACTTTTTGAAATTATTCATTGTGTGGAATGAATATAAACTTGATTGAAAGTACCAACATCAACTTATTTTTATGAAATAATATATTTTAAAATTAAAATTTATGATAACACAAAAGTATTAACAATAAAATTTGTATATTAGATACATATACTTTAATTTAAACATTTTTATGCTCATGCTTGCAAAAGGTCAAAAAGCTCTATATCTTCAAGTAATAAATCTCCACAAGTTTCAACTTCTTATTGTGAAGAAACAAGTAAGCTACTAAAGTCTCAAACAAAAAAAAATGAAAATTTATTTTTTCAATATCTAAGTAAACTATTACAACAAATGCATTCCATTAAAACGCAATTTTTTTCAATAAATACCTCCAAATCACATTTAACAAATTGAATGGATTTTTTTTATTCATTTATTATTCATTTAATAAATTGATGTAACAATAATAAAAAATTTTAAATATAAGAAATAAAGATTTGATATCAAATTTTGTCTTTATTTTTTATATATTAACCTCTAAAGTCCCATTGTCCTTTCAGGGACAAAATGGATTTTGGGCAGGCCCCTATTGTCTCAATATTTTTTGTGATTTTTTGAATTTTGTATGTGAAGATAGAAAAATACATTAGCTTTCCAAAAATATAATATTTATTTCAATTGGAGCCCGGGAGCAAAAGTTATGGCACAAAAAGCCCTTTTATAGTTTAGTAGGCAAAAAAAAACCTTAAAAAAAACCTTAAAGTAAAAAAAAATATTATTTTAATATAAATTATATTTTTATGCACATGGAAAGCTTTGATTCATTCCATTTGGATTTGTTATGTGAAAGTTATAGACAATCTTATTTTGGGGGCAATCAAAGCATCTTCTTGAATAAATAACTCGTAGAATTCATTTTTGACCTCACTTTTGTAATTTTCAAAAAAAATTCACAAGGTTAAGATCTCTTGCTAGAACAATTTCACCATTGAGATTAGTGTATTTCAATTCCATCTCATAGCTATTAACAATTTAGATTTTCTTCAATCTTGAACCTACTTCTACTTAACAATTTTTCATGAATGAAAATTAAGTGTGGTTTTTTTAATTTTTTTCCTAGACTCTCAACTCAATTTTTTATCATATAAAATTTAAAATTCAAAATCAATAGAGCAAAAATTATAAGTTATGAAAGTTCAAAGCCAAAAAATGTAGTTGAGCAAGGTACAAAGAAACTTGTTTCCTTCACTTTAAATGCAAATATTTTGCAATCTACAAGGTCAAAGTTTGTGAAATTTCTCCCACACATTCTTATACTAGTCTAGTATAAGATCTGACAGTTAGATATGTGAAAAAAAAATATTATTTTTGTTTTTATATTTTCTGCTCTTTGCCATAGAAATGGCAGGTTTGAGTGGTTTTGATGGAAAAAAGGCCTTGGGACTTTAGGGGTTAAATTACATTTAGAATTCCAAAAATTAAAATGGCATAAATCTAAAGTTAATTTAAAACTGATTATTGGATTTTAGAAGCCTATATGAATAGTAATTCTAAATGATTTCATGTAGTCAAACCCTTAGCACGTTGACGTCCAAAATTTGCACGATGAATAGAAATGTTCAAGGGGCTTTTTTAACTATAAGACTTCTTATTCATCCAAACCAATGCTTAGCTTTTAAAAAAAATACTTTTTATGTAATGAATTAGATGAAATTGAGGTAAATAATGTATGTTTATAAATGTATAAGCAAAAATAAGCAAGAAATTAAGAAAATATTCAGGTGCTTAAGGGATAATATACCATACTTCAATTGAAAAGTGGTGAATACTGTCTCACTAGTTTTTTAATACAAAGAGTGTTAATATATATTGAACCATAAAAAAATGTCTTTAGAGTAATTAATCTTTTCAATAATTAAAAGAATAATAAAGCTATGTGCAAGGCCATATATAAAGTTTTTTTTCCTTAATTATTAAACGAGGACAGAAAATTAATATTTCTTATCATTTTGATGTAGATACAGTGACAATCTGTTAATTTATTGCAACCCTAAACCCTTGAACTACTACCGTTTGTTTTTTGGCATGTGTATATCCCTTTTAGAATGCATAGAGTTGTATTTACATACAAAATACACCATCTATTTTATAATTTTTTGTTGTTGACCTTGACCACTAGTACCGCTAGGTATAGTATATACATTTATGAAAATTGATTGTATTCAATTGATTTAGCAATGTAGTACTAATAGTGAATTTTAGACCATATCAAACCATATTTTTGAATATAATTCAACAAATTTGTTGACCATTCATCTTAAGCAAAATATTTTTCAATTCAACCAGTTTGTTGTATGAAATTCAACAAAGTGGTTAAATTCATTATTAATTTTGGAGATTTCTAAAAGATTTGAAAAATTAAATGAAGAAACTAACGTGCATGTTCCTTGAAAAAAACTAGAGAAAAATGAAAGTGCGCAAGAAAGAAGAAGACCAAGTACATCATTTAAATTCACTCCTCCGAGGACCAATACATCTTCACCGATAAAGAGCATGGGTATCGTCACAAGGGCTCGTGAAAAATTGCTTCAAAGCATAAAAAATCAATCACAATGTTATGACTCGGATTGGTCTAGTAATTGATAATAACATGGACATTACAAAATGTCAACAAGGATTGGAAATAGAATTCTATAGTGTATTGTTAAAAGTATAGTTATGGTGATCTTGAAATAAAATGATTTACAAGGACTAAACTCCATTGGGCACAATGTGATGTTTACCTCTGTATTGGAATAAACGTCTAGTTGTTTAAAAAAAGATTACGAGCAACAATTCTTTTGTCCATTTAGTCAGGGAGTGCTAGCATGTGAGCATAGAATCCTATGAGCTCATGAGCCTAAGAGTCTATATTTTAAATACTTTTTATAATTATAGGTGTTTATATTATAGGTATTTATGTTATAAAATCTTTTTATGTTATAGTGTACCTATACTATAAACTCTTTTGATGTTATAGTGTACCTATAGGGTGAAAGCATGCTATGATCTACCACTTTTGATGTCACGGTGTCACATTTGAAGAACTAATTTATTTTAAGTGTACATAAATGAAGAAAATTAAATGCATAAATTTAGTGTGATGATTGATATTACGAATGTATTCTGGGGTCCAAGCGCATTTTTCAATTTGTACTCAATATCTAGTTTTATTCACTAATATACATGTTTTAGTTTTTTAGTTTTTTTTAGTTTAAATATAAATTTTAATATTTGAAATTTTGAATTGGTTGGAGGAAGAAACTAGCAAGATTTTACAAGTGGGCCTAATTTTTTAATTATTTAATTCCTTCTATAAGATATATTATGGAATTAAACAATAAAATGAGTTAAACAATATAATAAATAAAAACAAACAAAATTCTTAAAAAATTAACTTTAAGACAAATTAAACAATATAAAAATTTGTCCCACCTGTAGAATCTTGTTAGCTTTCTTCACCAAAAATCTAAAGTGTTAAAAACTTTATTTACATTTTTTTATTGAATGTGCCAAAGCAGGTAGTCCGTAGTATGCTTTCTCCCTATATTATAAACTCTTTTTATGTTATAATATACCTATATTATAAACTCTTTTCATGTTATAGTGTACCTATATTATAAATTCTTTTTATGTTATAGTGCACCTATATTATAAACTCTTTTCATGTTATAGTGTACCTATGTTATAAACACCTTCAAATGGTTGTAGGTACATACATACCTACAACTAGATTCAAGGCTGATAGATTTAAGTCTGTATCCTTACACACTAGCATCATTGCATTCTAGCCAATCCGCTGCATAAGTCAATTGATCTTGATTATTTAATGTACCGTGGTTTATATTATATAATGCAAATGTATATAACTAATCTAGTAACTAATACATAGAATTAGAGTTGTATTTAGTGTGCTTATGATGGATTAATATATTTACAAGCTATGCATGTAATAGAGGAGGTTCCATTTGAAAAATGGCTATGTAATGATGATCAACTTATAGGTTTAGAGAATTATTTTTTATAATAAAATCATTTCCTAATTTAAAGTAAGCCATCATATTTGTGCTATGAGACTTTTTGTGTCACTTTGTAAGCACTATGTACGAGCAATTTACATTTAAAAAATTCAAATATGGTGTTTTACCTTATATCATTTTTGTATCATTTTTTGCAATTTTCATAGCTTATCTTCATTATTTTGGAGGTAATTGAATGTCTGTTTTGAAGTCTAGGCTAGGATTATTATTTTCAATGATACCCTTGGAAGAAAGACCACTCAAGTTTTTGTATTTCGAAAAGAGAGTCATTCCCTCCCAAATTAAAGAATACTAGTGGTCTCTACTATTGGGTCACTCAAAATAAAAAACCTTGTAACTTTGAAAAATGTTATTTCATCACTATTCTAATTTGACAATTGCCATCACAATTCTCAATTGTATTAATTAGTTTGAATCAAAAGTTGAACTATTGGTTGTTTGAACTATCAAGTGTTTTCAAAGATCTTTATTTTTTTAATTATAAATATTCCAAAACTTTCAACTAAAATCAATTACCTTAAAAAGCAATGATCCGCATTTATATATAGAATAATCTTGAGAAACTCAATAACCTAAACTTAAAGAGGTGTAAATGTTTATCATTCCTAAAAGAAAGATAGGCCATTCCCACAAACCTTTTTTCATTTTGTGTTCAACATTTTATCCTATCTAGAATCATTTGCCTATGAAAAATCATACACTTTGAGCTATCTAATTCTATTTCAAGAACATATACTCAAAGTTCTCTAACTCCATTTGAAAAACCATCTACTCAAAATTGAGGTCAAGTCGAGCTAACTTGACGTAAAACCTTTCAGATTTGATCTAATTTTGAAAGGTTTTATGTTAATTTAGCTCGACTCGACCTAAATTGCAATAAAACCTTTCAAAATTAGGTCAAATCTCAAAGGTTTTATTGCAATTTAGGTCGAGTCGAGCTAAATTGACATAAAACTTTTCCTCAATTTTTTTAATTTACCTCTCATTTCAATGGAAAACTCTCATTTTAATGAATATGGTGTTTGCTAATCATTACCTTGGAATACTCCAATACCCATATAATTCATTTGAAGTTGTTATCTATCTTCCTTTGTATACTGGCCATAGCGTCTACTAATCATTCTATTCATCAATTGATTAGTCTATAAAGATGATTAGAGGCCTTTGACATTTTTGAAGAATCCCCCATGCAAAATGATCCATAGATAAGGATGAAATTAGTAACAATCTATAGGAAAATGAACTTGAATGTTTGTACTTACATCTTCACTTCATTTGCTTGTTGCATGTCATATAATATGATTTAAATCAACATGTCATGAAGATAGAATGCACTCTTATCCAAATCAAACAAAGTTTGTAATCAAAGATTACATTTAACCCTCTAACGCTCTAATGCTTAATTTTGGGATGGCAAACAAATTTAAACTTGTGTTTCTTTCTCATTCATGCTTGCATAATAGTCATTTCAATTTGTGGAGATACTATATTAAATTGTTGTCCTATCTAATGGTTGGATTTGGTGTTACTTGAGTACATATATTTTTCTAAAGTTACAAATATGGAAGTATGTCAAGTGATTGTCCAAGCCAAAATTGCATTGAATCTAGTTCAAAATTGCATTGGCAACAAATGTCATAGAATTAAAGAACACAAAAATTTCAAAAAATCTCCATGTCACGAGAACCTCATTTCAAATCCATTCCAACTAATTTTACTAAAAATATGCTAATATATTTTGCAAGCTTGTAATCAAATTTTAAAGGAATTTTGAAAATTTTCTTTCAAATTATTAATTTATCTATTAGTCATAGCATTGGTGAATCTAATTGCATTGATGGAATCTAAAAATCAAAATCTACAACTTTTATTCATATAGTAATTCCAAAATATTCTTCCAAATAATACTTTATGAAGATTTTTCTCAAATCATCAATTCTAGACAACATTGTACATTTAGGGGTTAACAACACTTCAGTCATTTTTTGGCCAATGAATGACAAAGAGTCTCTCCATACAAGACAAAAGTGCATCTATTCATCCTTAAAATTTTATGCTAAAAGGTGAAGTCTTCTATAATAGTTTGACTTCCAATTAATGCTTTTGGTTTTTTTTAAGCCAATCATTCATATGGATGATTTCCATGGTCACCAATCTTTTCTTCCTTCAAGGGTTAAATCTTCTTGTTGATTTGACTTCATATATTACGGTTTTGAATTAGAGCATGGTGTACCTCTGGTTAATGAACTTATTGAAAAGGTTTGTATTTTTTAACATAGAACTTTGTTTGATCAGTGATTTGGAAATTTCATCAAGTTGCAGTCAGATCTTTCTAAAGATTAATTTGATGTAAGGTATGCACCCCCAAAATGGCACCTGACCTTAAAGAGCCATCTACAGGTTGTGTACATTTCCAAAATCAGTTATGTACCTATTTGGATGGAGCGCTTTCAGAAACAAATTTTGACCCTTAATAATTTTTGCATATGGTGTTTAAATGCCACGTTCTCTGGTGTGTTGGAACCTCCTTTCACTTGCCAACAAGAATATATGAAAATTTGACCAGTCTAATAGTAGTAACTAGGCTTAGTAGCAAAAAGTGGCGGTTTTGGGTGTACCCACCTTATGTGGTTCATATGTAGAGTTACAATACCAAATAACATTATTAGAGTAGCCAGAACCAGAGAACCACAAAACATCTAGTCATAAATCCCGAGTCCCCGATCTGTCAAAAGAGTTTACCTAAGGAAAAGTGCGGAACTAATGAGCGTAGACTGTTATAACCAAAAAATGTTACAATGTACAGTACCCAGAAGCAATATTACGTAACTTTCAGTTGACTGCGGTGAGACTAGAAAAAGCAGTCAACTTCAAGTGGCCACCGTGAATTCGATTTTTGAGCAATTGGCATGGGGTTTTCACTATGTTGTTGGACTATGAGTAATCTTGTGAAAAATAAATTGTATGTGGATAATTATCCCAAAAATCCATGTAAAATCATAGTTTTCCATTGCTTTATCCAAAGTGTGTCCACATGGTTTTTATACACCGGCGTCTATTGGTCCTTGTTGCGACACAATTGTGATTTGGATCATTGTTTTTTTAGAAGATATGTATGTGCTTTTGTGTTGGGATTGCATTGTAAGTTGTTGGGATAACTTCTGACATGGTTGTAGGTGAATTTGTGACTTGGTTTAGTGTGAGGTGTATTTTTTTTGTTGATTCAAGTTTGTTTGTTGTTGTGGATAGGTTTAGTGGCATTATTTGTTGAGAAAGATGAAGACTAGAGCGTTGACAAATGCTAAGAAAGGAGTAGTGGTTAAAATGCATAGAGGTGGAATGAGAGGTGCGCAAATAGCAAGAGAATTAGAGATGTTGTCTTCAACTGTTTACGGTGTTCTACAAAGTTTTAAGAAACAAGGAATTGTAGTGTCACCAAAGTCACTGGATAGGCCTCGAAAGCTTACAAAGCGTAGAATGAGACATCTACATTGCCTACTTCATGATGATTGTCATTTATCACTCACAAAGATTATAAATCAGATGGCAAATGTTGCACATGTTAGTTGTTGTATTGTAAGGAACGCTTTGAAAACCCTTGGTTATAGAAATTGTGTTGCAGCAAAAAAAACTTTTTTGAGTCCACAATACCAAGCAGATAGGCTAGCGTGTACAAAAATTGGACTAAGGAGGATTGGAAGAAAGTTATTTGGACCGATGAATCATCTTTTGAAGTTGGAAGAAACAAGATAGTGTTTTCAAAATATAGATGGTTTGGGGTACTCTATCTTT